>JAJLWN010000003.1:102715-227592 GCA_030570795.1 Wickerhamomyces silvicola | reverse complement strand
TGGGTTAATGCTTAAGAAGCAACGAGCCGAAGCGACCTGTCAGCCACAACGTCTCCAAATAATATTTTAATGATCGCAGGCGATTCTGTGGTAAGTGTTAAGATTTAAATTTTTTTTTCTTGGGTCTAGGCATATTTTGCTAGGCACACTTGGCTTTTAAACGGCAAGTTATAAACCATTTAATACCTAGATTTTATACGTTTCCTGCATAAGCTTTTTTTTTTTTTTAATTTAACTGTGGATCTATCTAATTTTAATTACAGCAATAAATGTTTCGGTATTTAGTTATAGTAATCATCTTTGAAGCTATTGGTGTAAGGATTCGATGGGGGAGTGAAATAATTTTAATGGGAAATTGCGAAGAGATGTCAGAAAATTAGACCCGAACCCGGTAAAAAAATATTTTATGTTCAACACTTAATATGAAATAAAAAAGCTAACAATTTAGTCTACTTAGGTCTTAGATTCCATGTTAGGGTTTTAAAAAAAAGAACACTCTCTCTGATACATTAAGCCAAAATAGGGGAATTGTCTATTTGTTATATTGCTGTTTGCAGCACTTTCAGCCATAATGACCGTTAAAGGTTGATCTCTGTGGCTGGGATACATCATACATGTATAAGTATTCCAAATTTTTAAATAGGTTAAAAAGCGTAATAAGCGTACATATATATATATAAGAAGCTATTGCAACTCCCAAGTTTGCTAATTAGGTACAATAAGCGTATTTTAGTTATGGGGATTTTAGATAGATGGTTTAATCCAACGATAATTAAAAAGAGAGAACGAGCAAACTCTTATCAGGAATCTTTAAGATCTTCATCCAAACCTGAAGATTTATCTAGATTACAAAAACTTGAGAGCACTTTTGAGGCAAATGAAGTTAAAGATGATGAATCTGTAGAATCATATGAACATATTTTTAAAGACCCAAAAGTTGCAGATTACTATAGAAATATTTATGAGAGTACTAATTATGAGTGTAAGGATTATTTTGACCCGGATTACACATGGACCCCTGCTGAAGAAAGAAAGGTCGTATGGAAATGTGATTGGTATGTGACATTCTGGGCTTATGTAATGTTCACAGCTTTGGATTTTGATAGAAATAATATCGCGCAGGCTCTTTCAGATAATCTATTGGATGATTTAGGTTTAACAACCAGTGATTATAATCTTGCCAATACTATTAATTTAGTTTGTTTCTTGGCTGCAGAATTGCCTTCCCAATTGATTTCTAAAAAACTAGGTGCAGATGTTTGGATTCCACTTCAATTAATCATCTGGAGTGCTGTTTCTATGTCTCAAGCTGCTATGACTACCAGAAGTGGATTCTTAGCTACCAGAGCATTAGTTGGCTTATTTCAAGGTGGTTTTATTTGTGATACCTGTTTATGGATGTCTTATTTCTATACATCAAAGGAATTACCTTTCAGATTGTCTCTATTCTATATTGCAAACCCCTTGACATCAGTCTTCAGTTCACTTTTAGCTTTTGCAGTATTAAGAATTAGAACTAGTAGATTGCATTATGGTTGGCAAGCATTGTTTTTGATAGAGGGCGCATTTACATTATTGGTTGGAATATTATCATTTTTCAAGATGCCTTCTTCAGCAGTTAATACTAGAACATGGTTCAGAAAGAAAGGTTGGTTCACTGACCATGAAGAAAAAATAGTCGTCAATAGAGTTTTGAGAGATGATCCTGCTAAAGGAGATATGAATAATAGACAGCCTGTCTCATTCAAAGAGCTATTGAAGTCCTTAACTGATTTCGATTTATTCCCAATCTATATCGTCCGTTTATTTAATGATATTGGTTCAAGTCCTGTTAGTTCTTATATGACATTGACTTTAAAAAAGTTAGGATTTTCAACCTTCAATACTAATTTATTGACAATTCCTTACAATGTTTTAACAATCATATCTATGCTCACGATTGGTTATTTATCAGAGATCGTTGATTCGAGAGCTTGGATGCTTGCAATCATTCCAATTTGGCATTTTTCATGTTTGGTACCACTAAGATACTGGGGTGGCTCCCAAAAAAAGATTTGGCCAACTTATGCACTTTTGACTGTTTTATTAGGACATCCACCTACTTGGGCTTTGACTATTAGTTGGTGTTCAGCTAATTCAAACTCAGTTCGTTCAAGAGCAGTCAGTGCAGCCATTGTTAATATATTCTCCCAAGCAGCTGGTATTATATCGGCAAATATTTATAGAAAAGATGATAAGCCTTTATATCACCGTGGTAATAAGGATCTTATTGGTATTAGTGTTGCAGGATTTGCTTCATGTGTGATAGCAAGACAATATTACATCTTTAGAAATAAACAAAAGGAAAAGAAATGGAATGCTTTAAGCGAAGAAGAAAAAGAAAAGTATATTCATGAAAATGTTGATAAAGGTAACAAACGTTTAGATTTCAAGTTTGTCTACTAAATAGAGTAAATTTTGTTCTTGCAATTCAAATATATTTATAAAAATTAAACCAAATAGTCTATGTTTTCAGAAAAAAAAAATTTGTAATCAGTTATTAAGCCTAGAAATAATAGTTTTCATTAGCCAGAGGTAATCTTAAATCCTTGTAATGATTTTGTGAGGAAAATATCTAGGAATTAAGTGGTGGCTTGGCATATATTTGTCCCATCATTCGTAGTCCAAGCCTTTTGTTACTCTTTAAAAAAGGCTTGATTGATTCTTCTTATTTTACAAAGTTAGTCACTAGGAATTTCGGAAAAATAGGACTAAATAATCATTCTAGCTTCCTGTAATTCTGGCTATTGACAAACAATTCATTGACCATTTTCCATCATAATAAGAGCCATAGTGCCAAGTTAGTTAAGCCCAATAACTTAAGGCCAAGCAAATAACTTTGAACGGGCCGTGTTAAGCTTTTTGAAAAATGGCTTTAGGATGTCGGTCTTTGTGGTAGCCCCGATCTTAGCAACGACGAAGTTAAATAAAGAACAATCTCTTATAGGTTTTTAATAAAAAGGTTGATCAGAACAATTACGCAGATGTGTATTCAGGTAGAGAATCTAAAAAATATAAGAGATGATTTTGCTTAAAATTTGCTTTCAAATGTTTGATTTCTTTCAAATTTAGATTGCATTAGTATACCCAGATTAAGCCAGACAAGATAATCTATGTGGCTGGAATATTCAGTTACCACATATTCAGTTAAATTTGGAAGCCGTCATCAAAAATAGTGAAATAGCCTACATTAACTATATAATGCCAGACTTCCTCAAGTTTTTGAAGAGTTAATGAGTTTCCTTAGAAAATTGTTTGATTCTTCTCATGAAGAAAAAAAGAGTGAAAACTCATTTGAACAGCATGATTTGAATGAATCTGAAAAGCTTGACAACCTGAATGTTTCGGTGTCTAAAGATGTTGAATCATTGGACTCGTATGAACACATTTTCCAAGATCCAAAAGTTGCAGATTACTATAGAAATATTTATGAAAGCACTAATTATGAATGTAAGGATTACTTTGACCCAGACTATACTTGGACCCCTGCTGAAGAGAGAAAAGTTGTCTTGAAATGTGATTGGTACGTGACCTTCTGGGCTTATGTGATGTTCACAGCGTTAGATTTTGATAGAGGAAATATTTCACAAGCTCTTTCAGATAATATATTAGATGATTTGGGATTAACGACTAATGATTATAACCTTTCTAAAACAATCAATCTTGTTTGTTTTCTAGTAGCTGAACTACCTTCCCAGTTAATTTCAAAAAAGATCGGTGCAGATGTTTGGATTCCTTCTCAGTTGATGCTCTGGAGTATAGTGTCAATGTCTCAGGCTGCAGTTAAAACTAGAAGTGGATTCTTAGCTACTAGAGCATTAGTTGGTTTGTTTCAAGGTGGCTTCATTTGTGATGTTTGTTTATGGATGTCTTACTTCTACACATCAAAGGAATTACCTTTCAGATTGTCATTATTTTATATTGCTAATCCTTTAACATCAATTATAAGTTCCCTCTTAGCCTTTGCTATATTGAGAATAAGAACTGACAGACTGACCCATGGTTGGCAAGCATTATTTCTTATTGAAGGTGCGTTTACATTTTTGATTGGTGCAATATCCTTTTTCAAGATGCCTGCTTCAGCAGTTAGTACAAAAACATGGTTTCGAAAGAAGGGTTGGTTCACTGACCATGAAGAAAAGATTGTTGTCAATAGAGTTTTGAGAAATGATCCTGCTAAAGGTGATATGAATAATAGACAACCGGTTTCAGTTAAAGAGCTATTCAAGTCCTTAACTGATTATGATATTCTGCCAATCTATATTGTTCGTATACTTCTTGATATTGGTTCCTCACCAGTTAGTGCATATCTAACTTTGACCTTAAGAAAGCTAGGATTTTCTACGTTCAATACCAATTTGTTGACTATTCCTGCAGATGCTTTAGCCATTGTAACTCTAGTCACTATGGGATATATTACTGAAGCGATACAGTCTAGAGCATTGCTTCTTGCAATAACACCGGTTTGGGTGTTTTCCTGTCTAATTCCATTACGGTATTGGTCTGGTTCACAGGTTAAAGTTTGGCCAACATATGCGTTGCTGACAGTTATACTAGGGCATCCAGTTGCATCAGCGTTAACTATTAGTTGGTGTTCAGCCAATTCGAATTCTGTTCGTTCAAGAGCGGTGAGTGCCGCGATTGTGAATATGTTCTCACAGGCAGGTGGTATCATATCCTCAAATATTTATAGAAAAGATGACAAACCACTATATCATCGTGGTAATAAGAACCTTATTGGTATCAGTGTTGGGGGGTTTTTCGCATGTATTTTTACTAGGCAATATTATATCTGGAGAAACAAAACAAGAGAGAGAAAATGGAATGCAATGACACCAGAAGAACAGGAGAGATACAAAATTGAAAACTCCGATAAAGGTAACAAACGTTTAGATTTTAGATTTGTCTATTAATCAGGTTACTTTGTTCTTTTTTTGGGTTTTTTATATCAATTAATAACAATATAGGTATGACTACCGGTAGTTAACTGTTTGTTCAGTGGAGATGTTTACTTCGAATCGAAAAATAGTCTAAAACATTCAGAATATTTTGAAAAATTATAATTGAAACTATACAATTATTATGTAAGAACAATTATTTAGACCATCAGTACTTTTTTTTCAATAGAATCCTTGATATACTCTTTTTAACTTACAAGAAGACAGTAATAAAGATTGGAACAGGCATGAGATGGTAAGGTAAAGCCAGTTCTAGAAATATTTCTAAATTACAGCATTTCGTTAGAGCTAAGCAATAGTTCTGAGTATATTAGAGGAAAAATTATCGAATTTTTGAGTCTTTTTCATATCGGCAACGACTTGAAACAGATCTGATTTTCATTCACAGATAGCTGCTTATTGAGTAGTGGCGTATGCAATATATACTTACCGCAACAATTTCAATAGCCATCTTCAATAACAGTGGTGAAAATTTTGAAAAAGATCAACATAATTAGAAGAAGTGACTCTTGAAGTTTTCTAGATAGACAAATGTTTTCTATATTTCTGGAATATTTGTTTTCATGAGTATTACTGGTGTTTTGTAAAGGTCTTGGCTATTGTGGATGAGATCACTCTCTCGGCAACTCAAATATCCATATCAAAATTAACTGGGCGACTTCTTTCTTTTCCTATTGACTGCCAAAAAGATATTAACAGCTGCTCCATAATAAAAACATCACTTTGATTTTGAACACCGGGTTCTTCTTAATTTTATCAGATTTTAAGTAATAGGGGCTTGTGAAAATACCAATATGAATGAAGAAACTGATGTCGGATTATGTGAATTAATCATATTAATCAGATAAACAAAAATAGCGAGTTTCTCATCTTTTTTAATCGACTTAAAATTAGTCATGGTAGCTGCCTATAATCTGTCTTCCCTTTAGCTCTACAAGTCTAGCTAGCTCTCTTAATTGTACTTTCAACTATATGTACTATTCTAGTCATAAAGATTTACCAATATTATCTCATAAAGACAGCATTACCACATTCACCCCCATATAGAAAAAAAGATTCTTTTTCACTTTACAGATTGTGTATCTAGTGTTATATATTTTGTACAATTGATTTAATTCAGTATAATTTTTTCACATCTGGTGTTATTTACTTTGTGAATTAAGGTTATGTGTTGGTGAAGGCAGGGGGAAGAACTGTATAAATCCCAGCTTCATTATTTAGATCGAAAAAACATAGTACATTTATGTTTATAGTCAATATGTTTATATGAACTACGACTGTTTAGCTCTCTACATTGTAAATTTATTTAATGTTGGCTTTACCGTAAAGTTCACAAATTGTAATCTTATGGGTTTTAATATAGTAAGTATCAACCAAAAAAAGTAGAAAAAACTCACTGACTGACAATTATACAATCTTCCAAGGCCTGCCTCAGACTTAAGAGCAATAATGTGTAAAAGTCCTCTTTCTATTTTGCTATTAGTCTCATAAGAGCCATCGTTCACATAATCGCAATGTTAGCCAAGCACTTAAACGATAGCTTGGGAGCTCTATTTCAACCAGTGGATTTTGGGGCGGATTTCAGCTTTCTGTCAAAGATATTTTTAATACTGAAGAGAGATTAGAATACCAGTGAGATATTTAAAAAAATGTTCATCAAAAAGTGAATGATGCAGATCTATGAACAATCTAGAGATTAATGGGGTATATCAAAAGGTGTTAAATAAGGATCTAATATAGCCGCAAATATTGCGCATTAAAGTATAAGAGATGTTCTCTGTGGCTGGAAAACTCTGGTCCCGCAAATAGAGTACTCTGTTCCCGCAAATAAGACGAAACTGAAGCTCTTGGTGAAAAACTGTGACACAGTATAGACAAAGGATATAAGTCAGAGGTTTCTCTTAAAACGAAAGTCAGAGTTTACTCTTTAAACAAATTTCTTTTTTTGAAGAATCAAACAATGAGTTTTATCAAGAAATGGCTCAATTCTTCTGATGAAGACAAAAAGACTGAAAACTCATCCGAGATTTTGAATGAATCTGAAAAGCTTGATAACCTGAAAGTTTCAGTGTCTAAAGATGTGGAATCATTGGATTCGTATGAACACATCTTCCAAGATCCAAAAGTTGCAGATTACTATAGAAATATTTATGAAAGCACTAACTATGAGTGTAAGGATTACTTTGACCCAGACTATACTTGGACCCCTGCTGAAGAGAGAAAAGTTGTTTTGAAATGTGATTGGTACGTGACCTTCTGGGCTTATGTGATGTTCACAGCCTTAAATTTTAATAGGGGAAATATTGCACAAGCTCTTTCAGATGATTTGCTAGATGATTTGGGGTTAACGACTGATGATTATAATCTTTCTAAAACGATTAATCTTGTTTGTTTTTTATCAGCTGAATTACCTTCTCAATTAATTTCAAAAAAGATTGGTGCAGATATATGGATTCCTGCTCAATTGGTCCTGTGGAGTATTGCATCGATGTGTCAGGCTGCCGTTACAAATAGAGCTAGTTTCCTAGCTACTAGGGCATTGGTTGGTTTGTTTCAAGGTGGTTTCATTTGTGACACTTGTTTATGGATATCTTACTTCTATACTTCAAAGGAATTACCTTTCAGATTATCATTATTTTATATTGCCAACCCTTTAACAGCTACCATGAGTTCCCTTTTAGCCTTTGCTATATTGAGAATCAAGACTAGCGTCCTACCACATGGTTGGCAAGCATTATTTATAGTTGAAGGTGGTTTTACATTTTTGATCGGTATAATCTCATTCTTCAAGATGCCTGCTTCAGCAGTTAGTACAAGAACATGGTTTAGAAAGAACGGTTGGTTCACTGACCATGAAGAAAAGATTGTTGTCAATAGAGTTTTGAGAGATGATCCTAGCAAAGGTGATATGAATAATAGACAACCTGTATCAATCAAAGAACTTTGGAAGTCTTTATCTGATTATGACTTACTACCAATCTATATTGTTCGTTTACTGCTTGATATTGGTTCCACACCAGTGAATTCATACTTGACATTAACCTTAAGAAAGCTAGGATTCTCCACTTTTAATACCAATTTGTTGACTATTCCAGCTGATGTTTTATCCATTATTACTCTAGTGACTATGGGGTATATTAGTGAGGTGATACAATCTAGGGCATTACTACTTACAACTGCACCTATTTGGGTTTTTTCTTGTCTTGTTCCATTGAGATATTGGTCTGGTTCACAGGTTGAAGTCTGGCCAACTTACGCAATATTAACAATATTACTAGGACATCCAGCTATATGGGCATTAAGTATTAGTTGGTGCTCAGCTAATTCAAACTCTGTCCGGTCAAGAGCTGTTAGTGCAGCCCTTGTCAATATGTTTTCCCAAGCAGCTGGTATAATTTCGGCAAACATATATAGAGAAGACGACAGACCATTATATCATCGTGGTAATGTAACTCTTATAGGGATCAGTGTTGGTGGTATTGCGGCATGTCTTTTAACAAGACAATACTATATTTGGAGGAACAAAACAAGAGAGAGAAAATGGAACGCAATGACACCAGAAGAACAAGAAATTTATAAAATTGAAAATGTTGATAAAGGTAACAAACGATTAGATTTTAGATTTGTTTATTGAACTAGAAAATCTATAGAAGTTCTAAAGAAAACTCAAAGCACTTACAGGTATATAGATGCGAGGCTGTTATATTTCAAATACATACACTATTTAACTGAGATCCATAAAGTATTGTTATAAGTCAAAAATGTAGAGTGGAAAAACGAAATTGTTCATTCTTTTACAAGATATCACAAGATAAATTCAATTCTATCTCAATTGTGACATATATATTAATTTGAAAAAAAATACTCCGCGACGGGGAATTGAACCCCGGTCTACCATGCGACAAACGGTAATTCTAGCCACTAAACTATCACGGATAACTTTTATCAAAATGTGAAAACACTATCTGATCCAAAAAGGCCCTATATACTAAACCTGAAATACATAATACGCCTCACCTACCTGCCTGGTCCCCAAAACACACAGACACTTATCTAACTCTCTGTATCCAACTTGGATGCATGGTTAGAGACTTAGCAACACAGCAGCTGACATCTCAGCTCAATCTTCTTCTTATTTTGGTAGTTTTACTTTAGCAGAAAAATTAAAGAAAGATTTAAAGTAATGTTTCTTCTCATCCAGAGAACTCATCAACTCCCAAAAATACTACAGTTGAAATTACTTAAAAAAACACTGATTTATTCCCAAGCTACCTCCTGCCCTGACCCTTTCGGTTGTCACAAAAAAATAATTCTGTTATGGGCACAGAAACCAAACATGACCAAAAAGGTCAACATTATAACATATGAACCATATAGACTGTTAATGGTGGTGTCAGTCTTAGTTTATCCCTAATTAGCTACCTTTCTGTAAGGTACTCCTATTTTATTCCTTTATTTTGTTCTTTTTTTTCACTTGGGATTATTGTCGCTTATTATGGATTATGTTCCTAAGTATGGTTGAAAACAAGCCTCTCCTTGTTTAAATTGGGAAACAATTTAAGTCTACATTGGTATAATTCGCCCTTTAATATAGTTTCGAAGTGTTTTATCTCACAAATATACAATAATATTTGAACAAAAAACCACGATTGGGAATTCCGAATTTGGATAAGTTTTCTTTATCAAAATGGTTGAGATACCCAATGTTACATAATACTAAAAAGGCACCGGAATTCTAGTTTATGCAATGTTTTGTGTGTATGTTTACAAAAAAAAAAGTTCCAAAGGGTATGTAATCATCCACGATCAACTGAAAAGGTATAGAGTAAACAATTTGTCAAATATATAGAGACCATTCAAATCTCTGATTCTTCAATATTAGATATATATGAGTCAATATTCTGAGGTCCCTAATACTCCAACTCCTTTCACGAAGAATTCAGATGTGAAGATAGGTTCAATTGTAACCCTACCAAATACAGGAAGAGCTATACTTCGTTATGTTGGGCCAATTGAAGGTAGATCAGGAAAATTTGCTGGTATTGAGCTACTAGGTGAAAGTAGTAGTTTGGGAAAAAATAGCGGTGATGTTGATGGTATCGAATACTTTAAAACGCAGCAACCAGGCGCTGGCTTATTTATGAGTTATGAGAAGTTTATCAGTGCAATTGAGTTGACAGAATCACCTATATCAAGACGTGCTACGATTCTTTCACCTCAGAATAGATTTAACCAGACCCCAAATCGAGCTTCATTAGTGCGAACTCAAACTCCAGCATTATCAACCAAAAAAAGTACTAGAAATGCACGCTCTCATAACTCTACTCCTCCATTACCATTACTAAATATCTCCGGTAGATCAACAGTCGAACAAGATATTCAAAGGTTGGTTTCTGAAAAATTGGCCATAGAGAATGAACGAGATAGCCTAGTGGAACAAACTGAAAAACTGAAAAACAAAATTCATCTTCTGCGTTCAACAGTAGAGGAGAATGAAGCTAAAATTGAGCAATTACAATATCTCTACGACGAGTGTCGATCAAAGAGTGAAAAGGCTGACGAAAGAGTTGCTCTCGCTGAAAGTAAGCTACTGAAGCAAAGGAGAGCATACGAAGATCAGCGTAAAGAGTTGCTAGAGGTTATTGATCAGGTAGAATCGCAGGTTAACGATAATGAGCAGCTGTATATTGGCGAACTAAAAAAATTACAGGAGGAATTAGAACAAAAACAAATTATAATAGAAGATTTGCACGAAAGGCAAAAAGATCTTCAAGATTTATATGAAAAACAAAAGAATACTAGCCAATATCCAGGTAATGCACAAACTGAGAGTTTACAAAATGAAATAAATAATTTGAAACTAACGAATCTGACTCAAATAAAGGCTATAGAACAACTAAGGAATGAATTGAAAGAAAAAGAAGGAAAAGTTATAGAGTTGAATAGAGATAGTCTTTCATTAAAAGAGACTCATATTAATGACAAACAATCAATGGAGAGTAAAGTTAAATTACTGCAGGAAGAAGCTGATAATTTAGCTGCAGAAAATGATGAAAAAGAAACGGAAATTACAAGTTTGAGAGACAAATTAATGTCAGTATCTCAGAAAATTGATAATTTTGCTGTTATTAGTGATAAGGAGCCAAACAAGGATATTGTAGACTATTCTAAGCAACAGGAATACGAATTTAAGATATCAGAACTAACTGCTACCATAGCTGAGTTAGAGACAAAACTCAAATCTGATATTAAAGATGATGATCTGAAAGATAGGTTACAGGAACTTGAATTGACAATTAATGATAAAGATAAGATAATTGAAGATTTAAAGGAACAACAAGTATTACAGGGTCCGGAAATAGCAAAGGTGAATGCAGAACTTGAATCACTTAAACTAGTAGAGCACACAAAGAAAAACTTTGAGGCTCAACTTGAAGCAAAGAATGGTATAATTGAAAAACTGAGGGCCAAACTAGAACAAGTGGAAAATGATTGTGAAATAGCACTGCAATCAAAGAGAGATCTGGAACTAAGAGAAAGTGAATTATTATCTCTCAGAGATAATATTGAGGTGTTGAAATCACAAGTTGCTACTATTGATGAACTTAAGGAACAGCTAAATACTACTATTCTAGAGAAAAAAGAGGCTGAGAAAAGATTGTCAAAGAAAGAAACAGAGTTAGGAGAATTATCGAGATCACTGTCCACCTTAGAAAGTAATCAACGAAAAGAAATTGAATTCAAAGAAGTTATTGAAGAAAAGGATATTGAAATCGAACTGTTGAAAGAAGAAATCTTACAGTTAAAATCTACAAAGGATGGACGAGAGATTTCTGCATTGAAAGAAGAGCTGGAAAGTTTGAAGAGCTTGCATAAATCTACAGCAAACCAAGAACTCAATCAGCAAATCAAACTGCTTCAAAAGGAGCTAACAACTAGACCAACGATAAATGAACTAAAAGAATTAAGATCTGAATTGGAACTCATAGATGAATTAAGAAAAGTCGAAGCTAAAACGAAAGATAAAGAAATTTTTTTGTTAAAAGAAAAATTGCAAGCCAAGCCAAGAAAATCTGATTCTAAACCTACAAAAATGGATAGAGGAGAGCCTGAGCGTCAAAGTGGACCTGAAAATAGGTCTTCGATGGCTAATTTATCACTGAATAGACCTCCAGTTATTTCTCAAGTAGTTGATGGAGCTCTACAGGTCTATATTCCTGAAAAAAAAAATCCGACTAGTGGCCGTGCGTTATGGTGTGGTCTATGTGAAAGAGACGGTCACGATAGTATAGATTGTCCTTTCGAAAATGATATATTTTAGTCACATAATTAGTTAATTTCCTATTTCCTAGCAACGTAAATACTCTGACCGGTTTTAAGAATCTTTCCGGATCTCGATTCAATTTTTTTTTTCGCACTATCATGAGTCAAACTGATCATAATCAGGTTATAATCAAGAACTCAATTCTCGACACAAAGGGACGATGCCATTTCCAGTGTTACCAAAGATTAGATCATCTACTTCAATAGAGACAATAAGCAAGTTATCGGTTGTTGGTGCCCTTTTATTCAAAGTCAAAGATGTATCAGAGCTAAACGTTTATAAATCTAACCATGACATACTGAAAAATTCAGATATCAATGTTCAATTTGAAGATGTTGTTGAAATTCAGCAAGTGATTGATTTATTGAACAATGGTGTGGCTAAGATCTTTATTGAAGAATCATTATTCGAAAAATACACTAGTGCTGGAATTCCAACTAGTAGAATTGGTTTATCTTTAAAATCGACTTCAAATATTGCTAACTATGATTCTTCAGTTTCGTTTATTTTGCCATCAAGTGAACCGTTAGGTAACTTAAAAGCTTCTTCAAATACTGGATCAAGAACCATTTATATTTCTTTAGATAATTCCTCACATGTTACAATTAATTCTCTAGTTGCATCTAACTTAATCCCTATCATTGATGGAGAACAGTTAACTACTGAAAAGGATGATAACAAAATCAGCATAAGTGACTTATTTTTAAGCTCACTAACAACTGATAGACCAGATGGTTTATATGCCACATTGGTTACTGATATTTACAACCATTCATTAGGTTTAGTTTATTCATCAAAAGAATCCATAAGCGAGGCTATTAGAACTAAATCTGGTGTTTACCAGTCAAGACGTCATGGTTTATGGTATAAAGGTGCAACATCAGGTGCAACTCAAGAATTAATTAAATTAGATAAGGATTGTGATGGTGATTGCCTAAAATTTGTTGTCAAACAATCAGGTGTTGGTTTCTGCCACTTAGAACAAGATTCATGCTTTGGTAATCTAGAAGGATTATCAAGACTAGAAAAGACCTTAATTGATAGATTGGAAAATGCACCAGAAGGTTCTTATACCAAAAGGCTATTTACTGATGAAAAATTATTAGTTGCTAAGATTAAAGAAGAAGCTGAAGAGTTAACAGAAGCTACAACAAAGGAGGATATTGCTTGGGAGGCTGCTGATTTATTCTATTTTGCATTAACAAGATGTATTAAAAATGGTGTTACCTTGGAAGCCATTGAAAGAAATCTGGACTTAAAAGGTCTAAAAATCACTAGAAGAAAAGGTGATGCAAAGCCAAAATTCATTGAAAAAGAACCTACTTCAAATAAGCAGAAAGTAGCGCCAAAAGAAGAAGTTATTGATCCAAATGAAAGAATTGTTATGAATGTTATTAACACTCAAAACGCAACTTCAAAAGAGATAGAAAATGCATTGGAAAGACCAGTTCAAAAAACTGCAGACATTATGAAACTAGTTAATCCAATTATTGAGGCAGTTCAAAAAAAAGGTGATCAAGCCTTATTAGAATTTGCAGAAAAATTTGAATCTGTCAAATTAACCTCTCCAATATTGAAAGCTCCATTTGATCCAAAATTGTATAATATAACACAGGAATTGAAAGATGCAATCGATTTATCTATTGAAAATGTTTATAAATTTCATGAAGCACAATTACAAACTGAAACTTTAAGAGTTGAGACTCAGCCTGGTGTTATCTGTTCAAGATTTTCAAGACCAATTGATAGCGTTGGTCTTTATGTTCCAGGAGGAACCGCAGTTTTACCATCAACTGCGATTATGTTGGGTGTCCCAGCAAAAGTTGCAGGTTGTAAGAATATTGTTCTAGCATCACCACCAAGAAAGGATGGTACAATATCTCCCGAGGTTGTTTACGTGGCTCAGAAAGTTGGAGCAACTGCTATTGTTCTAGCTGGTGGTGCTCAAGCAATTGCATCAATGGCTTATGGTACTCAAAGTGTTCCAAAAGTTGATAAAATTCTGGGTCCTGGAAATCAATTTGTTACAGCTGCCAAAATGTATGTTCAAAATGATACGTCTGCTTTGTGTTCAATTGATATGCCTGCAGGTCCTTCTGAAGTTCTAGTAATTGCGGATGGTAATGCTGATCCAGATTTTGTTGCATCTGATTTATTATCACAAGCTGAACATGGTATTGATTCCCAAGTTATTTTAATCGGTGTTGACTTAAAGGAAAAAGAACTGAAAGCAATTGAAGATGCAATTCATAATCAAGCCTTGAAATTACCAAGAGTTGATATTGTTCGTAAATGTATCAAACATTCAACTACTTTATTAGTTAAAACTTATGAAGAAGCATTCAAGTTATCTAATGATTATGCACCAGAACATTTAATCTTACAAATTGATAATGCCAAAGATTATGTTAAATTAGTTGATCATGCTGGATCAGTTTTCGTTGGAGCTTATTCACCAGAAAGTTGCGGAGATTATTCTAGCGGTACAAATCATACATTACCAACTTATGGTTATGCTAAAATTTATAGTGGTGTTAATACAGCTACTTTCCAGAAATTCTTGACAAGCCAAGATATTACACCTGAAGGTTTAAAGAATATTGGACATGCGGTTATGTCAATTGCTAAGGTGGAAGGATTAGATGCACATAGAAATGCAGTTAAGATTAGAATGGAGAAATTAGGCTTATTAGACAAAGATTTTGTTTGAGCTAAAAAATTAAAATCATTTATTGATCACAAGCACATGTAAAGGAATATAAGAACGTCTTTTTATGTTTAAATTTATAAGTGTAATAAATCCTCCAACTTTCCTTGACTTTTTAAAGCTTGTAAATCAGAATTACCACCAATATGTTTCCCATCAATAAATATATTTGGAACAGTTGATTGACCAGTTAATTCCCTTAAGGCGTCTTGGATTTCTGAACCATCATCGATTTGATTTAATTGTAAAACGTAAGGTTTAGCACCTAAGCCTTGTAAAGTACCTAGAGTTGATTGACAGTAAGGGCAGTATGATTTTGAAGCAACGAAAACTCCATTTGACTGGATCAATTTTTGTACTTTTGAAACAACTTCTTTATTAACCATTTTCTTTGGTAAGAATCTTTTAATTAATTGTGATATTATAAAAAGTAATTATTTAAATAACAATACATAGAATTTATATAACTTTTCGTTGGAATTTTTGACGATTATTAATTTAAAATGGTAAGGGCACATAAAAAAATCTAGATTAAATTAATAATTTTTTTTTGATTTTCCACATATTGGGGATAGTCTCATAATTGGATTGAAGGTTTAGAACGGATATATATAATTTAAATCACTGGGCCTGTGTATTTTACGTAGCCCTTCATTTAAATGAGAAAGTAGTTTTTTAACTTTTTTTGGTTTTTTTTTTTGGTTTTCTTCTGCTGTGGCCCTTACCACTATGATAGGGATTAAATAAACTCCATAGTTTTACTGGAGGTTTTTGAAATATTTAGAGGAGATAGAAGTGAGAAAGATGGGTGTATTTACAGATCATTCACATACTGCAATTACCGAGAAGATTAATCAGATTATTGAGACTGATTTAGAGCCAGAAATTGAGTTACCAGAACTTTTGAATATCATCAAGTTACAATATTCAGGAGCAATTGAGGCAGCTAGAGCTATTAGAAAAAAATTGAAGTATGGTACTTTATCAGAACAATTTAAAAGTTTAGATTTGTTGAATGCACTTGTGACCAATGGTGGGAGATCATTGGAGGAAATTTATAATGATCGAAAATTATTGGAAAGATTAAGTTTGAGTGCCAATGATACTAATATAAATGCAAAATTAAGAAAAAAAATTGTTTATTTAGCTATTGCATGGAATGAAAATTTTAGTGATGATAGAAGTCATATTGGAATTGCAAATCTTAAAAATCAGTTACACTTGAAAATTAAGAAGAAAAGACCCGTTAATAATTTTCTTGATGATGAAGCTTATCGTAGTGAAGATGATGAGGATGAGGAAGAATCACTCTCTTCAGGTTCAAGAACAACATACTCAGCTCCTTCATCAAGATCAACAAGATCAGTTGATCCTAATAGCAAGTATAAAATTCCAAAAATTAATCTAAAAGTTGAAGCACCAAAAATCAAGCTTTTAATTGCAGAAGCTTCAACGGCTTCAACTAATCTAACAAACTCTTTGGAATCACTTAATAGGGATAGGGGTGAACTGGCATCTCGTGATGTAAGGGCAACTGAATTATTTGATAAATCAAGGGCAATTAGACGGAAGATTCTACGTTATTTACAATTAGTAGATTCTGAAGAATTTCTTGGGAGTTTAATTCATGCCAATGAAGAGTTAGTTAATGCTTTACAATTATATACTGAATACTCCACTAGACCAGGTGATGATTCTGACGATAACGATTATAGCTCAGGATCAGATCTCGAATCTGTAACAGATTCTTTAGCAAGCTCAATAATTGATGATTATAATAGAAGATTCCCCACCTCTACTAGAGCACCACCACCAGTACCTAAAAAAGTAAACAAAAGTACTGTCAGTGATGATGATCCATTTGGTGACTCAAACCAAGTTGATGACAGCGTTGAATGGAAATAATTTTGTATGTTTTATAATCTAATAATATTAATTAAATTCCTCGTGATTAAAGCAGTGTGCTCTCGTTAATTTCAGCAATTTATCTAGTTAAAAACGGAAATAATCTCAGACTAGACTATGGCTTATCAAGGCAATCGTAGAGGAAATAGGAAGTATGGTGGGTTGTTGTAAGTAATGATTTATGATGAATGAAATATTTTTATTAATTTTGTTTCCAAGTGGAGGAAGGGGTGGCTCTAGAGGAGGTAATATTCATAAAAGTCGAAAGAGCATTAATGGATCATATTCAAGTTATACCCAAGGTTCGAGAACAAGTTACTCTGAACCATATACTGAGCCATATGTAGGCGATCAGGGATATCAATATGAAGAGAATCAGCAACAATATTATCAGCAACCATATGAAGGTCATGCACCTAATCCAGAAGCAAATGGTCCAAAAAATTTTGCTGAATATCCACCAACCGATCCATATCAAAGGTTACCTCCACAAGAATATGCAACTAATGGTGAAGCATTCTTTGATGAGAACTATTCGAATTACTATCAACAACCAATAGAGCAACCAAATTCCGCAACTGAAAGTGCTACAACTACATATCCTGGACCAACACTCCAAAACTCTAATGACTATCCTACAACAGAACAAGAAAGTGCACCAAAAGTAAATTCGTATGAATTTGGTAGTGCAGAATTTGTACCAAGAGGCGAATATTTTGAATTGAAGCAAAAGCATAATACTTTACAAACAAGTTTCAATACGATATCAACAAAATATAATAAATTAAAAGACTTTTACAAGCAAGAACAGGAAAATCATGAGAAGAAGGTGAAATATTTAAGTGAAAAGATCAAAAAATTGCAACATGAGTTGAATAAAGTTGAGAATGGTTCAATTCCTACAAATGGTGAAGAGGATGGAATTGAAGTTGAAGTTGAGAATCCAAAAAATACAGATAAATTAAAAAAGGATACTAAAGATTCGACGCTTGCAGCTCTTAGAGCAGAGCGAGATGTGTTGAAAAACAAGACTAATAAATTGGCAAACGATGTTAAAAATGTACAGAATGAAAAAACAGCTATATTTGAAACAAATATAAAATTGGAGAAAGAGCTAGAAAAGGTTAAAGCAAAATACATAGAATTAGAAAAGGAAAAAGAAGAAGCAAAATTCGAGTTAGAGAATATAGAAAAACATGATTCTGTTTCAGGCTCACCAATAAAGTCTGATAATGATGAAGATCCAAATTGGATTTGGAAACGAAAAGAATATTATAAGAATAAATACCAATCATTATTAGAACAGCAAAATAAAGAACAACAAAACTTTCTGCTTGTTAATAAAAAGCTTCTTGAGCAATTTGTGTTTAATAAATAACAGAAGTTTAAGCTATTATGATTTATAATTACTGACGTAAGACGAATTATGTGATTACGTAAATATGACATAATCCTTGGGAGAAAAAGCCCGGAGTTCGAAAAACACTTCCGAGAACAGATTTCATCAAATTCAACAATGTTTAAATTCTTTAAATTTAATTATAGAACAATGGCAACTTACTCCACCAAATCATTAAAGATCAATCATACATGTCTTCGTGTTAAAGATCCAAAGATCTCAGTTGACTATTACACTAAAAACTTTGGATTAAAATTGATTGAAGTCAAGAAACTTCCAGAGCTAAAATTCGATTTATATTTCTTATCATATAACGATGGAGAAGGTTCTGTTTTTAACAGAGAAGGTGTTTTAGAGTTAACTCATAATTATGGAACTGAAAATGATGAGAATTATAAAATTAACAATGGTAATGTTGAGCCATATAGAGGGTTTGGTCATATTTGCTTCTCAGTTGATAATATTGGAAAAGCTTCAGAAATTCTATTATCAAATGGTGTTAAGTTCCAAAAAAAATTGACTGATGGAAGACAAAAAGATATTGCCTTCGCTCTTGATCCGGATGGATACTGGGTTGAATTGATTGAGAATGGTATTAACAAAGTGGCACACGAAACTAAATTCGAAACATATAAATTCAATCATTCCATGATTAGAGTTAAGGATCCAGTGAAATCATTGAAATTCTATCGTGAAGTTTTAGGTTTGAAATTGTTTTCAACAAGAGAACATAAAGATGCTAAATTTACTTTATATTTCTTAGGTTATAATCATGATGATTCGTTTGTGGAAAATTCTTTAACTGGTGAAGATCAAGCTCAATTAGAGAGTGTATTAGAATTAACTTGGAATTGGGGTACAGAAAAGGATGAGAATTTCAAGTATCATAACGGTAATGAAGAACCTCAAGGATTTGGTCATCTAGGTATTTCAGTTGATAATCCAGCAGCTTTCACTAAAGAGTTAGAATCAAAATTCGGTGAAGAATTAAACTGGGGGCTAAAATTCGATAAAGGTAAATTGAGAAACATCGCATTTATCAAAGATCCTGATAATTACTCATTTGAAATTGTACCAGAAGATTATAATTTTAGTTAGTTTATATATAAAAAATAGCAATATATTTATTTTTCAGGTTTAAATTTCAAGCTTATAGAATTTACACAATGTCTTTCATTTGTAGGATTATCATAACCTTCATTATGGAAAATATGACCTAAGTGACCTCCACAATTACTACAAACAATTTCAGTTCTAGTAATTCCTAGAGTATTATCAACGTTATATTTCAAAGCCCCTGGTAATGCTTCATAAAAAGCTGGCCAGCCACAATGCGCATCAAATTTTGTAGATGATTTGTATAATGGATTATTACAAGCTGCACAGTTATAGATACCGGAATCTTTATGTTTTAGATATTCTCCAGTACCTGGTCTTTCTGTACCCTTTTGTCTCAAAATTTCAAACTGTGCAGGCGACAGAACTGCTTTCCATTCTTTCTCACTTTTAGCAGCTGGGAAGGACATCCTTTGTAGTAATTTAAGAGTTTGTCTCATACAAAAGAATAGCTATTGTGATATTATAAATTTTGCTCCACAGGTTTAGGAAATGGTTTTGAGCACAATCTTTGCTTTGCTAAACTTCTCGAAACTATCATAGACACCATAAAGGGCATTTCTCTCAAAATGAATGAAAATGAGAAAGTAAAGTCCAGCTATTTCCCAGTGAGTTATGATTTCCCTTTATCTTCGTTGAAGGGAAGGAGAATGTTTTATTTTAGAGATTTTCAATAATATTTATGTACTAACCAAAATTAGACAACGATGAGTTGTACCGAAGCATTTGATTAATTGTCCGGATGCTATTCATTAGGAGGCTGAGTTAGACATTATTATCGTTATGGTCAAAATAAGTGATTATGTCAAAGAATTCAATAAACTTAAATTTTGTTTGTTTAACAAAGATCCAGTGAAGATACAACAGTTTCATAAAAAAGTGCTGGATGAGAAAAAGGCACATGGAACTAGTGAAGATATATGGGGGTTAACAACTTGTATATAGATAGAATTGCATTATTGAAAAGATTTTGTAGAAAATAGGATTTGATTAATTTTCCAATAAAAAAAGACCCAAAAATATACCAAAAAAAAAAAAAAATTACCAAAAGTACTCCCAAGAATAACGGCACAAATACAATAGCTCTGCGACAAAGGCCTTACTACTACAAACATCCAAGAGAGTATCTTGTACCTAATTCCTTATCAATATTTTAACAATTGTTAGTTCCGACCTGAAGGCCTTTGGAAAAATATTTATTTAGCATCAAGATAACTGGTTGGAACAAGTAGAGACGCAATGGAAGAAGAGTCAACTATTTTAAGTAGTGCAAGATTATCTACTTTTAAACTAAATGAGGAATTCAATGAATGGGGACTTGTTGAAATTGAAAATTGGCTTACAAGGTTGGGATTTGGACATGAATTGATAAGTAAATTTACACTAAATAATATTGATGGAGAAACTTTACCATATTTAAATGATGAACATTTGAAAGAGATGGGAATTGAAATAAAGGATCGAATTAAATTAAAGATTGAAATAAGTAAACTTTTAACTTCAAATAATTATATTGATCCAAAGGACGTTTCAACAGTTACTTTATTATTAACAAATATTAATGACCTTATACAAAAAAATGTTGAAATTTCTACGAGATCTCTGGATGATGAATTTGTTAGATTAAGGGATGAGATAGGTAGGTCACACAAACCTTTACCAACTCCTGATAAAAAACCCTCTTCACCGTTTAATCTTGCATCGCCGACTAAACCTTCATCAAAACTTTCCTCAACTCATGCATCACCAGGTGATCAACTATCAAGAAAACTAAGTGATAATAAGCAAAATTCAAAATCAAATAGAAATTCTGCATTATTCTCAAATTCAACATCATATTTTTCCCATTCTCCAACTACTTCATCAACAACTTTACAACATGTTAAGCCAGTATCGGAACCTTTAAAACAATTAAGAGCATCAACTGATGATCCTTGTTCTAAAATACTACAAGCTGCAATGAAAAGACATAAATTGAATGATGATTGGAGAAACTATGCTTTAGTTATATGTTATGGTGACCAAGAGAGAATTTTAGATTTAGACGAAAAACCAGTTCAAATATTCAAAGAATTAAAAGAAAGGGGTGAACATCCAGCCATTATGCTACGGCAGAAAGCTGATTTTACTGTTGATAGTGGGAAAGTAACAAGTGAAACCCCTGGTGGGAAATTATAAGTTTACAACAAATTTAAGTTACTCAGGTTATTGTAGTATTCAACATAATGAAATTTAAGGTCACATATATTCTTCTTCATAGTTCATCATGAACTTTCTCCTTTTCTTCATGAACTTCTTGCTTTATTTCCTCATCATCAGCTTCTAATTCATAAGCATCTATTTTGTAGGTACCATTTTCTTTGACGAAATCAATTAATGATTGTAAATCTCTACCACCTTTATGAACAATTGGATTTGATTTATCACCAGCTGGATACAATATTAAAGTTGGATAGCCTGTGATCTCAACACCGTCTATATCATTTAATGTAGCATCAATATTGGCAATAATAACTTTTGATTTACCAGTTTTGGAAGATTGATATAACTCAGCTAGCTCTTCGTAAGTTGGTGCTAATCTTTTACAGTGACCACACCATGGTGCATAATATTTAACCAAGACATCTTTTGTTTCATCATTAATAATATCGCTATGTGTTTTACCAACAATTTTAACGACAGCATTTTCTTGAATTTCAGGAACTCCCTCGGTTTTAACAATTGGTTCCACCTTACCATTTTTATAATCTTTAACGAATTTTTCAACATCTTTTTGAGACAATGGTTTATCTTGTGAAACACCATATTTCTTATTTGTAGTACTATCATGAACAACAAATGCTGGGAATTCTTGTTGTATGTTTAAATTTTCTGCATGACGACCAAATTTGGATGCATCAATACCAACAAAATTAATTTCACCTCTATTTTCTTTGGCTAATTTTACAATAGTTTTTCTCCATTGTTCTTTTTCCTCTGGTGTAGTATAAAATAAATATGCTAATGGGACCTCAGTTTTAACATATTTTTCATAAGTTGATCCATCTAATTCACCAAAATAAGGAAGCGATTCAGTCTTGATCCACTCAACTAACTGATCATAAGTGTCATCTCCCTTATAAATAATTGGTTCATCAGAATCAGGGATCAAAATTAAGATTTTGTCTGCACCATATTTTTTAGTGAAGTCTTTTGATTTAGTTTGAACAAAGGCAAAGTCATCTCTATGTAATTCAGCTAATTGATAGAAGGTTTCATTCAATTTTGAGCCTGTTTCAATAACAACTGCAGACGGTTGTTCAACGATGAAATCATTCAAATCAGCCGTATCATCAATTGAAAAGACAGCTGGTAGAGATTGTTTAATCATATAAGAAACTATACCATCAGCAGATCTAGGACCTTCATAATCGCTTGGATCAGAATCTTTACCTCTAAAAACTTTTAAAGTTGGGTAACCTGTAATACCTTGAGCTTGACATAACTCTTGTTCTTCGGTACAATCAATTTGTGCGAGTTTAATATTTTTGTCATCCAAGATATCAGCCGCTTTCGAGTAGTTTGGACCCAAAGCCTTGCAATGACCACACCATGGTGCAAAGAACTCTGCAAGTACTAACGGATTTTCGTCTAAAAACTTAGAAAAGGTATCTGATGTTAGCTTAACCACAGCCGAGTCTAAAGATGCAATAGCCTCTTGTTCACCTTGAGCACTAACAATAGCCACATAAGCTAATAAGGATGAAAATGTTTTCAAATTCATACTACTAAAAAACTTCATTATAGACTAATATCCAATCTGAGAGTCTTAGAATGATGGCGATAATAAGATGAAGATTATGTATGATCTCAATTATTTTGCCCACACGTAGAACAAGATAAAATTACATAATAGGAATAAAATAGTCATGTGACTATGTGGACCTACCAGGGATTTTTTTTTTTTTTTTTTTTTAAAATGGTGATCGGATGAGTAATATTCTTAATCAATTTAATTTGGATTAACAGTAGTATTTGAAGTTACTGTTCCAGATTTAATTAACCATGAGAGCAACTCTGGTCAGAATGGTACGTGCTCGTCGTCCAGAAAGAAATGCACAACCGTTATTGCCTCCTTTATCCCTATATAGAAGAATCTTGAGGGCTCATAAACTATTACCAACAGCTCAAAGAGAACTTGGGGACTTATACGTTAGAGATGAATTCAAAGCTCATAAAAACACTGATAACCCT
Source organism: Wickerhamomyces silvicola (assembly GCA_030570795.1). Taxonomy (NCBI): domain Eukaryota; kingdom Fungi; phylum Ascomycota; class Saccharomycetes; order Phaffomycetales; family Wickerhamomycetaceae; genus Wickerhamomyces; species Wickerhamomyces silvicola. The sequence continues at coordinate 203,911 of JAJLWN010000003.1, read as the reverse complement.
TTATATATAGTTGGGTTTCTAACTAGTTGGCAGGAGTATCTACACATGATTACAAACGGGAAATGGGAAGAAGGAAGTTTGACTTCTGAACAGTTAAACAAGATGAGTCCCGATCAAGTAAATCAAGTATGTAAATTGAGCATGTTTTTTTCTAAATACTAACGAAGTCAGCTATATGAATTGATGAAGGAGACCCAACGTTTTAAGGAGGGTAAAGATGAGGACGCCGTGAATTGATATATATTTGCTACTAGACATGTATAAAGAGCTTAGATCATAAAAAAGATGTAAATATTTTTATAGTAGTAATTTCAAAAAAATAAGTACTGTGATAGAACTAATATCTCGAATTTGTCATAATGTACAAATTATTAAGTTGCAAGTATATCTACGTAGGCCAAAAATATTATATTTGAACCCCCAAAATTGACTTCAAAATAGACTCCAGTATATAATAGATTGAGAGGCAAATGTTATGCCTGTTTTACATATGAGAAATCACAATATTACATATAGCTTAATAAAGCAAAGTTTCTCTTTGGTGTTCCGATGTAGTGGTCAGGGCTACAGTCCTTTTTTTCCTCTAAGACAGAAAAAACTTAAAGAGAACCATTAGATACGCTATTGAGAAAAATCGACATACTTCAAGTAATGACGGAGAAAGTTGAAGAGATAAAGGGATTCATTGTTGTTCCTGTTATACTTGAACCAAATAAGTTTTTCCAAAAAAAGGATATCAAACATTATATGTATATCAAAAAACATCAATCTAAGACAGATGAAGAACTAGCTGAAAGATCATTATTTTTAATCAACCCACCATTAAATGCATCGCTTCAGAACATAAGAGCTTTTTTCAAAAGTGTATCAACCTCCAGCATAGTGGAGAACTTTTTCTTGAATATTGAGAATTTGGATTATGAAATAAATTTAACAAAATTAACTTCTGATCTATATGAAAATGAAGAAGATAAAAATGAAGGTTTAAAGCTACCGAATGGAACATCTTTAGTCGTATTTGTTGATAAAGCTGCTGCAAACTTAGCCTTTTCGAAAATAAAAAAATATGCTAAGAGCCCAAAGAATTTATATGAGTGGAAATCTCTTGAAGATGAACCATCATCTATAAGGTTTATCAAATCATACAAGACCGATATTTTGCCGTTGGAGGAGACTTCTGAGAAACTTACAGAAGCTTTACAAGAATTTGAGAAACGTGAAGTTAACTCTATAAATGAGTTAAAAAACAGTAAAACTCTAGTGGATGATGATGGGTTTACTTTGGTTGTTGGTAAGAATAGAAAAACAAAACGGGGTATTCTTGGTAAAATCGAAGGTGTTACAAAGTTCAAAACTGAAGATAATCAACAAAAATTAAAGAAAAAAGAAAAACAAGATTTCTATAGATTCCAAATTAGAGATCGTAAGAAAACTGAAATGAACGAATTACTCAAGAAGTTCAAAGATGATCAAGAGAGAATCAAGGAACTAAAAGAAAGAAAAAGATTTAGACCTTATTAAAGGCACTAGTACATAGTAATTGCATTAATAGTTCACTGTATCTTATCAATTAGTTTTTCGGAGGTGGTGGTAGTTCTGGATCATTGTCGTTATTGTTAGACCGTCCTTCGTTATCCAGCTTTCTACTTTTTTCACCTTCCACTTGTAGATAATCTAATAAATCTGATTTAACGTTAGTGTTCTTTTTCTTTCTTCCATGTATTGGTGGTGCGTAGCTGGAATTTGGCTGTGATACAGAGATATTTTCTTCATTGTCACCAGTTGCTAATACAGGATTTAAAGTCGGGTTGATTGGCTGAAAGTTCTCCTGGCTGACGTTTTGAGATTTAGAGTCAGAATGAATGTTATTATCAAAGAGAACTGATCCTGGGGCAAAATTTGATACAACAGGTGGAAGCCTGTGTAATAATCCATAGCCCACACCACATCCCAATAGTCCATTACCACCCCAGTTATCTTCTGGAACAATTGTGACAGGTCTCACAATATCATAATCATGATTATAAACGTACAATATCAATGGGCTACTCTTTTTTGAAGTAATAAGACGACTTAATAGATCTTCACCGCCTGTAGCCAACAATCCATCCTGAGCTCCTATTATATAATCTGAGTGCTCAATTAGACTTGCTCTTGAGGCTGGAGAATTTTGATTTATTTCCAGCACATGATAAACAAACGTAGCAGTTATTAAAGGAGTCCATTGAACACTAAACCCCAATTTAGTAAAAGTCTGATGAGTTAGGATATTGTTGTTATTACTTAGCGATATATCATCTAAGTTTGAATCTGATAACTCAGTTACAGGAATCTCTACATGTTTTGTAGCACCGCCTTTAGCACTCCATATTTCAAATGCCACCGACCTGTTTTTACAGTTTTCAATCTCTTTTATAAAATATTGATAATTTGGTACTAACTGGTAGTTCGCGTCATAATTTGTCGGTATTTCATGACCATTTATACCGATGATATAATCAAAGAAGCTTTCTATACCAGATTTAGAAGCTTCAGAGTCTTGTTTAACAGAAACCACTCTGAACCCTAGTTTAGTTCCCCTCGTACCAGCGAAATACGAATCACTATCAATTATCGAATCGTCTGTAGAACTACCAGTAATAATAGTTTCGGCAGAATGTTCGAGAGTTTTAACCAAATTCTTCGCAAATGAAAACATCCTTTGAGGAATAAAATAAACTACTTTGTCTCTTCATACTTTTGGATATTCCACCGTTTCGCGAATTGATTTTTTAATTTTTTTTTTTTTTTTTTTTTTACTGAGATCAACTACGAGTAGTTATTATGGATATAGAAGTTAACTATAAAAATTTAGAAAAATTGTAGAATACTTCCTGAACCCTGGTGCTGTGACCTCAACTGGACTTCCAGAAAATAAATCAAACCCATTATCAGGCAAAAAAAATCATGGTCAAGTTGAATTTTCAACAACTTTAAAAAAATGATTTGACCATAACTTTATTATGTTATCTCCTACCTCAAAGTGAACCTTAGTATCGTTTTGAGGTCAATCACTTGCAAAATACTTCACACTTCCAGTTTAGTTATCTCTAGCCTCGACTAAAACAACAGTATCCCTTGCCAAATTTTTTGGTATGATAAATACTTATTTGGAAAAAGGTAAAAATTAAGGACACAAAAAGATCTCTCAAAGGCAAGTTAGAAAGCCATACTTTTAGGCAACAAGTCAAAAAAATCTGTTCCCGGTTCTGTTTTCACAGTCTTGCTTGATAAACTACTGGTCATTGAAACTCCAATAGTTACACTTCAGGAGTTTCTTTTCGTAGAATAAAAACCTAACTTTGGACGTTTGTAATGATCAACTAATGCCCATGATGCAACTGGATAAGTATCATTTATTTGCCATACAAGCTGCCCACTTGTTAGTTTTTCCTTTTCATTTCCCTATCTACGTCTAAAGCTCTTAAGAGCAAAGGCATGAGATTCAGCTTGGATTAACTGAGTTGCATAAATCCAGTCCTTTAGACAAGTGCTCTTTACATTAATATTGGAGCTTATATAGAAACTAAGCTTTCTAGTAGATCCTGCTGATTTATAGTGCAATTCTGTTGGTCTAGCCTGTGGGTGTAGTTCTGACTCGTCAGTTATGATATTCTGATATGTTTTGATATTAGGAAATGCCAACATCTCAAATTCTCAGACAAAGCGACCAGCTAACTTTGGCCATTCTTGATAGGGTCTCTCTTCTCCATGTCATAAATTCCACCGATGTACGTCTCAAACAGTAAAATAAGAAGGTGACTAATTATCTGGACTCTATGGAGAGCCGTATACATATTCAGCATCTGGATAAAATTCCTTAACTACATCAACGAAAAGATGATTTCTGATTCGCTTCAACTGGTTTACAGGGTCTTCTTTTACATTTTGTACAAAATCACCATTACCTGGGTACTGTCGACATACGGATGGAAAGGCTTGCCATATCAGTCTATGACCCAATCCCAGCCCATAGTTGTAGTGTGCTTCTCTTACAACTACTCTAGAGCCATCCAAAGGTAACAATGAAGCAGGATCATAAGCTTTCTTTAGCTTTTTTAATGGGCTATAGAAAGCAATTCTCAGAAAATTCTCAATTTTGGACTCAAAAGTTGAAAATTTGATCAACTCATTCAAAAACTCTCGAAATAGATTATTTGTCTGCAATATTAGCTTGTCATTGAAGTATACATCTGTAAGTGTATCCGAACCCTTAAAAACCAAAACGTTTTCTTCGAAATTTCACACTTTTTGGAATGAAAATATCACTGTTATATTCCCAATCCTTCTTGGGGACCCGTTGGGCATCTTCCTCATTTTGATCTTTGAAAGGGTCTTCAACCTTACCGTTTTCTATCAGGTCAGGAAAAAAATTTCGGACGTTAAAGATTCAGCGTCACGAGATGGAAGCCAGGCATCACTACCACTTCTAAACGTTCTGAAGTACCAGTTCTTGAACCGGATGGATTCTATCCCCATGTAGATAAATCCGTTACAGAAAGGCGATAAAATTGGGTTCTTTATGGGAGCTTATATAGGCTTTTTTCCCCTTTAAATCTGGGGAAATATGAAAGACACATTGAAAAAATTTTACCGACCTTAGTTGGAAACAGAATTATATCAGGTTTGAACTTAAACCAAATAGGGAATTCCGCATCAGAATGCTATTTCTTTGGCATGAGTTATACATAGGTTTTTTTCTCCCTTGGTCAGTGGAAACTATCTTCTGATGTTTTTCTCAGTACAAAAAAAGGCGCAAGGCACCCCCATGGGGTCGTGGAGTGATACACATTGGAACTACTTGTGGAGAATTTCGAGACGAATAGACAAAAAGGAGCCTAGAGTAAGTTTAGAGTGAGCTTAGAGTAAAGTTTAACGTGAATTTAGAGTGGGTTTAAAACGAGTTTATACATCAGAATAGCACCAACGTGATAAATAATCGTTCAGAACTTATTCGATTTTCACACATTTGATTTCTACTTGTAATAAGCAGTGGTAACTAGAAAACCAGTATATCTAAAATTTCAACCAATATAGTCATCCCTTACATATAAAAACTCTCCAGAAGTCTCATTCCAAGGATATTACTACAATGAATCCTAAAACTAGAGTCATTTGTGGTTAAATTTGGTTCATCACCAGTCGGATACTTGTCTCTCGAAAGCGGGACAAATTTAACGAACATACATACAAATAGTCAACAGTTTTCCCGTTTTCGTATTGTCAAGTTTTTCCGATGGTGCCCAATTTTCATAAAAGCCAATGACTTTCATAAATTAAATCCTATCTTTTTGCTAAGTCCATTATCACGTAGCAGTTGGAAATAAAACAGTCTTATTTCTTTGCTGCATTCACTTGTGTGATATCAGGAGACCTCCTCCTCCTCCAAGCCTTATTAAACTTGTCTGGGGAGAATCCGGAGAACGCTTTGGTGATATTAAATTTGATAACCAAAAAATAACCCATCTTTAGATCTGTTCTCTCTGTAGCGTATAGACTGTAATTTAACCGTTAAATAAAATCTGATTTTTTTTTTTTCGTTGGGGTCCACTTTTAGGCTAAACATATAACGATTTTCTGTTTGTCCAATTTGTCCCTAAAAAATTTCTTGGGCAGAAACTTTCTCGCGGTGTGAAAAAAGGGACTGGTGTATAAAAACGGTGATGAATCCTCCATAAAATTTTAGAGTAACATTTTGAATATTTTAAACGAAAGATGTCATTGAAAGAATCAGTCGAGCAGATTAAAAAGGATTTCACAGTAGATGAAGACTTACTTAAAGTTTTGACTGAACATTTCATCAAAAGTATCGAAACTGGTTTAGCTGCAACCAGTGAAGAACACTCAAAAGGTTTACCAATGATTCCAACCTATGTCACAAAGATTCCAACGGGTACAGAATACGGTGTCTTTTTAGCTGCAGATTTAGGTGGTACAAACTTCAGAGTTTGTTCTGTTACATTAAATGGTGATTCTACGTTTTCCTTAGAACAATCTAAGAGCAGAATTCCTGAAGATCTTCTAAATGCTACCTCTAAGGAGTTATTTGCTTATTTAGCCAAAAAAATCAAACAATTTGTTGAAACACATCATTCTGACGCAGTATCTGATGCTGACAATCATTTGAAATTAGGATTCACCTTTAGTTATCCAATTAATCAAACATCATTAGGTTCAGGTACCTTGATTAGATGGACAAAAGGTTTTGATATACCAGATGCCGTTGGTAAAGATATTGTTGCATTACTACAAACTGAGTTGAATAATCAAAAGGTTCCTGTTAAAATTGTCGCATTAGCTAATGATACTGTTGGTACTTTATTAAGTCATGCTTATTCTACTGGTGCCTCACCAAATGGTAAACAAGGTGATTCGGTTATCGGAGCAATCTTTGGTACTGGTACCAATGGTTGTTATCTAGAACCATTAGATGAAATCAAAAAACTGGACCCCGTTTTAAGAGAGGAATTAAAGAGTCAAGGAAATACACATATGGTTATTAATACTGAATGGGGTTCATTTGATAATGAACTAAAATATTTACCAAACACTATATATGATCAAAATATTGATAAGATTTCTTCTAATCCTGGTTATCATATGTTTGAAAAGAGAATTTCTGGTATGTTCTTGGGTGAAATATTAAGACAAATTTTAGTCGACCTACATAGTAAGAGATTAGTTTTCAAACAATATACTACATATGAGAGATTACCACATAGATTAAGAACTCCATTTGAGTTGGATTCAGAAGTTTTATCACATATTGAAATCGATGATTCTACTCATTTGAAAGAAACTGAATTATCATTATTGCAAGCTCTAAGATTGCCAACTACTGAAGAAGAACGTCTTGCTATTCAGGAAATTGTTCGTGCAATTTCAAGAAGATCTGCATACTTATCCGCAGTTCCATTAGCTGCTATATTAATCAGAACAAAAGCTCTAGAAGGTTATCATAAAGAGGTTGAAATTGGTGTAGACGGTTCTGTTGTTGAATTTTATCCAGGTTTCAGATCAATGATTAGACATGCCTTAGCATTATCTCCTCTTGGTCCTGATGGTGAAAGAAAAATCCATATTTTGATTGCTAAGGATGGTTCAGGTGTTGGTGCTGCTCTATGTGCAAGCACGACCTATTAAAACCTCCCCTTCCTCCACAATTAATGCATTTTATGATACTGTGACCCTATAATTTGAGTTTCTCTGTATATTTTTAGTTTCATTGATTTTAGCTAATATGTTTGTAAGCCTTAGCGAAGTAGGTGTATAAAACAAGGAGTTGAGAACGGGAAGAAAAAAATTCTGTCATAGAATTTGACACTTTTTTTCATTCTTGTTTTAAATTAAAAGAGGAGGTTATTATCGTTTTAAAATTGTCGAAAAGAAAGGGAATTGACTTAGAGGTTGGTGGTGCTGCTAAAAGAAAGAGAACCAATATGGCTCCTATTCATGATTTAATCAATACTGAGACGGACGATTTCAATTCAGACGATTTCAATTCAGAGTCTATATCACACTTATTCCCGCAAATAGATAAGAAAGAGCTGACAAGGTTGATAATTCAGGCATTGAATGATTTGGGTTATACTAAATCATCAAAAGTGTTGAAGGATGAAAGTGGATTAGAATTAGATTCACCCATTATTAATCAATTTATTGCCTTTATTAAGGCCGGTGATTTTGATGAGGCTGAAGAGAGTATATATAATCTGAATCTGATAGATGATTCAGACATTGTTAAAAAGAAAATATCTTTCTTGATTAAAAGGGAGAAATTTTTAGAGCATTTATATTTAGATTCATCGAATCATGTTGCTTTAAAAATACTACGGAATGAAATCAATGAACTAACAACAATAAATAATATAAGATCATTGACTAGTCTTTTGATGAATAAAGAATCCGAAACCTTACAAAGAAGTAATGGTTGGATTAATAACTCAATAGAAAATTCAAGATCTCATTTACTCAATGAAATCTCAAAGTATATTAATCCAAATGAAATGATACCAAAATTCAGATTATTTAAACTATTACAGCAATCGATATCATATCAAAAATCCTTAAATTTATATCAATTTGGTGATGAAAGTACAAAATTATCATTATATGAAGATATCAAATCTGATAAGACAAATTTTCCAGATACAATTCAGAAGACATTGGACAATCATAAGGACGAAGTTTGGTATGTATTGTTTAGTCATGATGGTTCTAAACTTGTGACAACATCAGCAGATAATGTCATATATATATATGATGTTTCGAATGATTTTGCGCTACTACAGACACTTATTGGTCATGAGAAGCAAGTCATGTATGCAAGTTTTAGTCCTGATGATACTCGTTTATTAACCTGTAGTATTGAATCAAAGGCGAGACTTTGGAATGTTGGAACAGGCGAAATTGAGAGAGTTATATCACTTGCTGGTGATTCAAGAATTTGGTGTGGTGATTGGTATCCTAGTGGTGATTTTTTCGTTTTAGGTTCGCCAGATAAAGAAATAGCATTATTTAATGCGACCACTGGAGAAGAAGTATATAAATGGGAAGGGCCTATAATTAATGATTTGAAAATATCTTCAAATTATAAGCTAATAGCTGCAACTTATGAAAAAAAAATTGAAGTTTGGGATTTACATACTAAGAATAAGATAAAAACTCTGGAGATTGGAGAGAGAATAACAAGCTTATCGATCTCAAGAGAAAACCCTAATCATATATTAATTAGTGTGAGTCCTAATGAATTACAGTTTTGGGATTGGAACAGAAAGATCTTATTGAGTAAGTTTGTTGGACATAAACAAGAAAAATATATAATAAGATCATGTTTTGGTTATGATGAAAATCTAGTATTCTCAGGAAGTGAAGATGGTCGCATCTTTATTTGGAACAAAGAATTTGGTGCATTACTAGGAGCGTTTGAGGCTCATAAAGGTAATACTAACTGTGTTGCCTGTAATCCAAAAAATAAATCAATGTTTGTTACTTGCGGTGATGATTGTTTAGTAAGAGTATGGGGTCCTTCAACTAAGAAGTTATAATGGAAATGGGTATTAATAGAATTATATGTAGTGTTAATCATCGACATGTTCAATTTCTTTAGCATCTCTTTTACCTCTTTCCACATCTAGTAGGGCATATATAGGTATTGATATTATCAGTAAGAAGAACAAGAAGTAGAACGTGTAACGTATGTTATGGGTTTTATCAGTAATAACAGCTGTTACAGTCGGTCCTATTATTGAACTTCCCTTATCAGTGACCGAAAATAAACTGAAGAAAGTGGATTCTTTACCCTTTGGTATTAAAAGACTGAAAAGAGATCTACTCACTGTAGCTAAGCCCCCCATTGAAAATCCATACCATATAGCTAATAAATACATCTCAGAAACATGTTTTAACCCAACTAACTGAAAGAAAAACCCAAGAATTCCATATAACGGTATAACTGAAGCCCAAATTATGATACCAATAAGTGAAGTTTTAGGTGTAACTCTAAAATGTGATTGTAATTGAGGGACAACTATTGAACCAATTATTGCACAGATCACAGTTAAAATTCCGACAATTACTAATTTTGGTGTTGACATTTGTAATTCTGATTTTGCGAAAAGAACTGCAGCAGAATTAATAGTCGTTATCGAATCAGACACGATAAACCAGCCTAATAAATAAATCAAAACATCCTTCAAAGTTGATGCATGTTTTATTGAAACAAATAAAGTTTTCCAACCATATTTAATATATTCCCATATAATATTTTGATCTGGTTGGAGATGTAACTGTGGACCTGGTCTTGATTTTAATAAGAAAATCAAAGGAATTTGGAAAACCAACCACCATACACCGACGAAAAATACTGCATACTGTATTGACGTAGTTGTTGAACCTGTCTTAATAACAATAAACATGGAGATAATCTGTACAATCAAAGCAGATACATAGCCTGATGCAGACCCAATACCACTTATCGTAGTAATAAGGTTTCCCCTTAATGACGAGCCATCATTTTCATCATCTTCATTATCTTCAATCGTTTTATAATTGGAAACCAAAATTGGCAAAAATGAGTTTCCACAAACATTAACTGCACCAAAACAACTATTCGCGACAATTGCTAACAGTGAGGCTATATAGTAGCGGGAGCTAGTAATCAAATTGAAGATCATTGTAGATATAGCACCAATTGTGCCAAATATTATTAATAATTGCTTTCTATAATGGCCTCTATCTGCAGCACCAGACATTGATATCACTGTCAGTGTTTGAACCAGCACGGATATGGAGAAAGTATACAATGGAAAGGATGAGGTATCAATATATCTGCCTAGAACATACACAACGCATTTAACTGATTCGGTTCTCTTGAACAGATTATTCGTAGAGTTTGAAGGTGGTGGTAATATAGGAGGCAACGGGTCATCCGACGCTATACATGGTAGATCGTGATTATCCAATCTAACACCATTCTCCCGAGCAAACTGTTCTAGTAACAATGGTACATAAGTTGAAACAGCAGAGACGATAAATGGTTCGGCAGCCCAAGAGTAAAGACACCAGCCTAATATTTCTTTATGAGATGTATAACTGTCGTCTCCGAGCTCATCATCTTGCAACGGAGAATCGTGCGATAGCTCAATCCTCGACTGAAACAAGTTCCTTATGAAATTCATCTCCTTCTACTGTTTACTCTGTTCTTTCCAGTGTAGCTTCCTTCCCTCTTCCTCACTCTTCGTTCCAAGCTTGTTTTAAAATTTATAGACACACACGTTTTCGCGATTTGTTTCGATGAAAAATATATTTTGACACTTTTCTCCATAATATTTATTGATCAGCTCTTCTTTCCAGTTCAAACATGGTGTCGATAAATGAAATAGTAACTGATCCTCAATATAGTGAGATATTTCAAGTTATAAAGTCTATGAGAAATGGAGCCTATTATGGTGGTCGACTTAGGTTTGCGCATTCGTTAGTTGTTAATCTGTTGTTTAGAAGAAATGTACCGTTATCCAAGAGATTGAACTCAGTATTGAGAATGACAAAGGCACATGCCTCACTTCTAGCTTCTTTTGCTTTTATATACAAGTTTATAGTTATATCGTTAAATAAAGTAAGAAAGCAGCAGATTAATGAATTTATTGCTGGGTTTGTTGGTGCTACAATAGTTTATGGGAACCAAACATCTTACTTCAATCATGCAATTGCACACCAGGTTACTCTATATTGCGCTGCTAGAGTCCTCTTAGGAGCAGGGAAGCTAATCGCTTATAGAATAGCTAGGTATTATAAGGATAACCATCACTCTAAGGTTAATAAAATAGCACTAAGAAAAAATATTCAGTCATTATCATGGACTTTTTTTGCAAGTGTTACATGGGGATCAGTTATGTATTTACATCGTTATTATCCCTCCTTTCTGCAGCAGTCTTTGGAATCAAGTATGGTCTTTATATATGATGATTGGAAATGGCATGATTGGAAATCGTTATTGGGTATTAAATGAGCATGAAAAATGATATCTAATGACTACACATGAAAACTTGATGGAGTTTGTTTTATTTTTTCTAAATACAATTTGCATTACACCATCAAAGATTATTTATTCCTTCAATTCTTTCAACTCTTTTTTTTGTGCTTTTTGTGTGATGAAGATCAAAATTATTGTAAAAATAAGAAAATAGTTCCTCTTCTTTTCATAACATAAATAAACAATGATTAAAATTCTAGAAAATGTTTTTTTTTTTTTTTTTTATTATTATTTTTGTTTAGTATGAACAATGAGTTTCCTTTTCGTTGAAACTTATATTTTATAAAAATCTTTGTAAAACGTGAGTAAATATGATATATTCGTGATCACATAAAAATGACATAATGCACTATAGCACTTAATCTTCTGTTGGTTGTTCAGTTGACTTCTCGGAGACATCTGAGTTTTGAATTTGCAATTTGGAGAAAAGAGCAACTAGCTTACCAGAATCTTTACCATTAATTTCTCTCTGCTCAATTGGTAAGACCCAATTTGACCAGTTATTTTTCACTCTAATCTTCAAAACTTCGTTTTCAAATTTGGCAAATTCCAGTAAGTCACCATTTAATTCATCAATAGCTTTCTTGATTAATGCAAAATCACCAGCACTTAAGATATTCATTCTATGGAAATTCGATATGACAGATAATGGTAACCAACCTTCGTCATTCATTTGTTTTCGTAAAAAGATATCTTTCAATAAATTCTCAATTGAGAAATAATACTCAACCTGCTTTATTAATGAAAATAAAGGTTCTGAACTTTTATTAAAATTACGACGTGGTTGTTGAAATTGATTGAATGCATGATGTTGATGTGAATGGCTATTATTTAAACGACCAAAGTTATTTTGATATCTATTAAAACGCCTGTTAGTATTACTAAACTGACGAAATTGGCGACCATTATGTGATTGCTGTGGTTGGAATACTTGTCCTGTATAAAATTGTTGTAGTGCAATTTGTGGTAAATTAGGAGTTTGATGAGCTTCAGAACCATGGCTATCATTATGATTTGTAGATAGTGGTTTTGAGTCTGGATGTTCTTTCTTTTTCTCTTCTTTTGGCTCTTCTTTAATTTCTGATGTTTCTTGATCTTCTCTAGCTTGTTCTTTTGGCTGACGTTTTTCAGTTTTATTCTTTCTCTTTTTAGAATCAAGAGGCTGCTTATTATTGTTATTCAAAAGATTTTTTTGTGTATTTCTTTTTTGACCATTATTCTTTTTGGAGTTCGGTTGAGATAGAACAACTGAAGCTTTGAACGGAACCCATTTCTCTTTAGATGTCTTAACAACATTGATCTTTTTACCAGAGCTATTAAGTTGCTGTGGGACCTCATTTGGCGAAGGCCAATGTTTTGAGTCGACATTACTAACGTTTGAATTTGATCTTGGAGAGTTTGCCGAACCCCAAGCATTAACTTGCGGAACTGGAGCTGGTGCTAAACTAACATTCCTAGTCTTCTCAGGTTTTGGTGAAGGGTTTGGTGATGGTAGCTGATTTTGAATTACCTCAATTTCTTTTGATTCAATAGTAACAGCATCAAATAATTCAGGTTCTGGAGTGGTTGTGCCAGTTGCAACAATATTTGCGTATGAAACAGACATAATGCAAAATTGAATATATAATGGTTCAGACTTAAGGAATAAGCAAAAATAACTTGTGCTTTAGTCTAGATAAATCAACAGGCTTAAAACTAGATCACTTAAACAAAAAAAAATAAAAAAATTTAATGTCCAAGAATCTCTCTGATTTAGTAATCTAAAACCTTTTTCTCCTGTTTAGAATAATTTTAAATCGATCACTTGACCTTAATTGACAACTAGTTATCAATATCCTTCTATTCAAAAGAAAATTCGAGGTCTTAAAAAGCGAAAAAAAAAAAAATCACTAAGTAACTACTAGAAAACTCAAAATGTGTTGAAAAATTATAGAAAGCGTTTATTGGTTCTCGCACTTAAGTCAAAAAAAAAAAAAAATGTAGAGATGAGGATTACCCTCCTTAAAGAAAGTGACTCTAAAATTGTACTATAAAAGATGGGTAATTATGTCCTTAGTTAGATATAATTTAGACTTGAAACGGATTATTTCCTAAATTCTCGGGGGAATTTCTTTGATCCCATCTTTTCCTATTAATCCTTCAGTGTAATTTTTATCAAATTATGATTCAGAAAAGGTACACATGAATCTGCCCTAACCATTTTCATTTGTGAGTACTAAAATTAAAGCAGTATTATAACTTGTTAAATTCAAGGGGAGCATTTTGACAATACTTCCAAGATTTTTTGTCTTGATGAATCAATGTAATCATATATATTTAGAGGACCAGTGGGTGAAGATAGAAAGACTTTATATATTCTAGTGATATATCATCTAAATAAAGTGGTGTTGGGATGTTATTCCTTTACACAATTAGTCCTTTCTCTAAGATTAATAAGTAAGACCAATTTATAAGATTAGTTGAAATAGTTTGAATGCTTTCTTCTTCTGTATCACCTAAAATTCGTGAATAATCGTAGATTTGTATCAGCCAGTAATCTTTTTTTTACTTGCTATTTTAACATTTCCAAATACCTTTTCAATTTTTCTCTGTGGCCCCTGGTGAGACTAAAATTCACCCATCCAAAAGACTTTACTACTATTTAGCTTTACAATCTATGATTCAAATATGATTCCGGTCACCTTTCTAGGCAATCTGATGGTACGGCGTTTATTCTGCTCGACCTCTCTTCCCAAAAATCTGTATAGTATCAATACTAATACCTCAAATATAATACGAGACATAATTAGGAAAACTGCAAAAGGTGCACAAAACGAATCACTCGTATTGAGTTTTAAGAAAGCCAATAAACTCAAGAACTTACGGAAACAGTTCTTAGATATAGGATTTTTAAATCCTGATAACCATGATCCAAATTTTCTATATGATGAAGCTGATCTCAAGAGTCTCAACAAATTAAGCTTCAGAGATTTTGAGGGTGGTCACTTAGATACTAAAATAAATTCAAGCTATCATCAACCATTTAAGCTAACCTCTACTGTTAATTCATTCCTAACAAGTTACAGAATGACGAAGGCTTCAGACTACACTTGGGCTTTAAAGCTTAAATTTAATACGTTGAAAAATCAAGATAGAGAGCACCAATCAAGATTAGATTATTTAACGGAAAGTATTCATTCAGTTAACGATCAAATAGTTCCTTTAGTTAGTATTGACTGTAAGACTGTTAAAGGTGAACTAAGAGAAATAGGTATTGCAATCTTCGATCCTTCTAAAAACATCAATTCAACTTTCCCCTCGATTAATAGAATTCATATATTGGTCGACGAGTTCTATGGAGTATTATCAACAAACAAATTCCATGGTGAGAGCTTGAAACTTTCAACATCAGATGCCATAATATTTTTACAGCTGTTAGCCAATTTCTATTTTATTCAAAAGTCTGCAAAAATTGTTGGTCACAGAAGTTTTAGTTCAATCGAGACTTTGGCCAAATTGAACGTTGCAGTTCCAACCACAAAATCGGATATTTTAGATACTTATTTCATCTATATGACACCATTTCTTCATCAAGATAATAACATTCAACTATCAAAATTTCTAGAGCTAGATTCAATATTAGAACGGTTCAAAATCCCCTTTAGTGACTTATTTAACGTGGGGAATCGTTCATATTTTATATTATTGACATTATTAACAATGACAAACCCATTTCAAAGAATTAATTTCCATTTGGATGACCTTGAAGGGAATCGCAACTATATGGAGAACTTTCTACGTTATGAATTACAAAGTATTCTTGAGAGTTCTAATAAATTGAGTCCACAAACTATTCAGGACTTGGAAAATTCTCAGGGATATAGAGAGAAGAGCTACAAGGATTATACAACGGCATTAGAAGAAACTTATGAAGGCATCAATTGACGAATTTTTATCATTTAATCGTAGAGTAAAGAGCCTTAACAGAAAGTCGATCATTACATGCTATATTTATTTGAAAAATTTACTAGTCACTCGTCTTTAATTTCCTCTTAATCGTATTACATTCAATCTTATCGAGATCTGTATATCTTTAAGTAACTAAAAATCATATATGAGGTGATTACATAATCATCTTTCACCATGATGGGCCAAATAAAATTCTTCCATATTTTTAAAGACTTGGAAACATAGATTCTTTTAAGGGAAAGGGGCTGATGTCCATAAGAACCAATTTAAAATCATTCTATACTTTAACGTCGAATTTAAGTATTTTATATCGGGGTTCAAACTTGATAATGAACCAAAACCAGAGACGTAAGGGCCCAAGAGGGAACTCTGGAAGTAATGAGTTAAGAAAAAGTAAATCTACCCTTTCAAATAGCCGTAGGTTAGATATGAACTCTCCACCTGCCAATAAACGCTTGATGAATAAATCAAAAACTAATATCAACACTGAGATGCTAATGCTCTTACCTTTGGAGATTAAAACAAATATAGTTACTTCATTGAAAAGAGCATTTCCAGATAATAATGCTATTGCAAGTTTACCACTACTCAGAGCTTTTGCTGGTATTGATGTTCAAACTGAAAGGGATATCGAGTTAGGAAGACTAATTGACTTATTAGCAGATGATGGTCAACGTGATTATCTAAAAGAATTGTTTAGATGGGCTCATCAGAAAGCATTTGAACTTCATGAAAAAGGTGATAAAACAGCAAAGTATCGAGAAAAAGTTACAAAAAGAGTTCAAACCGCTATATATTTAGATGCAGAACTAGATGAAAAAATAATAGAAGATGATGGTGAACAAAATGGACCCATATCTGAAGAAGAATCTGAAGATGAAGTCATAAGTGTCGATATACCGGCAATAAAAACGAAGCCAGCTGGATCTTTGCAAAAACCAACATTATCTGAAATAGTTTCATCAGTGGATAGTCAAACGCACAATATCGAGACTTTACGAAAGCTGACAGACTCAAGATTAAGTTGTGTATCAGAATACCTAACAGATTTATCAAAACATAGAAAAAGACATTCCAGATTACAAAATTTTAATGCCTTCAAGGAATTGGAAAAGACTTTAGTCAATGTTAATTCTCAATTCCACACTTTATTCTCAATCGATTTAGAGGCTTTTGAAAGAAATAATAACCTTATAACAGAAATTGGCATATCTATCTTAGATCCTTTAAAAGAGGCAACTTCCATTTTTCCGTCAATAATAAACATTCATATCTTGATTGAAGAGCACTTACATTTGAGAAATGGCGCGTTTGTTCAAGATAATAAAGATAACTTTTTAGGTGGTAGTTCGATCATTTTATCGGAAAAAAATGCACTTCAATTCATTCAAACATTGATCGACTATTATTTTATTCACCGTCAAAAATACGGAATGACTGGTGTTTTCGTAGGACATGGAATACCTGGTGATATACATTGGTTAAAACAGCTTGGTATTCAATTACCCCTCAACTACAACGTGGTTGATTCCCAAAAATTATTTACATTAGTTAGTGGACAGACTAATTCATCACTGGGAAGTGTCTTACGAAGATTTGACATACCTCATAGTTATTTGCACAACGCAGGTAATGATTCTTACTTCACATTAGTATTAATGACTAAACTATGTGATCCTAATTTCAGAAAGCAGACTGAAATTGATAGAGAATCTAGTGATCAATTACACGCTGAAAAAATAGAATTCATGAAAAGAAGAAATCAGTCTAATCATAGTACTGTTAAACCTAGAAAAGCTCTAAAGAATTTTGAGTTTTTGCCTCAAATCTACTTTGATGATATTAGGAAAGCATTAAGGGAACCTTATAGATCATGTTAAATAGAACCCTCTGAAATTATTTGTAAATATTTAGTCAATTTCGGTGGTGTAAATCGGGTTAAATCCTTTTCATAAAAGGTTAGTAATATAGAAATACCAATACCACTTAACACTTGGTCAATCTTCTTTAAACCGTATCTCTTTTTCCATCTACTAATATCTCCAAGTAATGCTAATCTTGCAAAATAACTGAAGATCAACTTATTTGCATTTTTACGATAAAGAACACCCCAAAGACCAGCAAGAGCACCAATTGCTCTAAAATTTTTTACTGGAAAAAGACTGTTATTATTGTTAACTGTTAGCACAAACGCAGTCACTGTCGAAAATATGATAGTCAAAGATAGTTTAATAGCCGACTTTAATGGTTGCAGAAATTTCTTCCATTTTGATCTAAAATCTTCTTTAGTTATTTCACCACTGACATAACTTTTCAATACCAACAAAGGGAGAATAAATAAAGAAAGTTTGACAAACTTTTTTGGAATATAATTCAATAAGATTTTTGATAAACTTGTTTCTGAAGGATTTGTTAAAGATAAAACTCTGTTAACATGTAATGGGTTTGGCTGAAAAGTTGTTATTTGTTTAATTTTAGAATGAATCAAAGTTGAACGAGCTTTGCGATTTTTGGCAATCGCAGACTTTCTAATCTTTATTATGGTCTCCTCAACTGTTGGCCAGCTATCCAAAACCCAAG
The DNA here is from genome assembly GCA_030570795.1 of Wickerhamomyces silvicola. Classification (NCBI taxonomy): domain Eukaryota; kingdom Fungi; phylum Ascomycota; class Saccharomycetes; order Phaffomycetales; family Wickerhamomycetaceae; genus Wickerhamomyces; species Wickerhamomyces silvicola. The sequence continues at coordinate 185,811 of JAJLWN010000003.1, read as the reverse complement.
ATGGTTTTTGTTCAAATAAATCAGATAACAAAAAGCTGAATATTTTACCAACAGGACTTGGTGTGAATTCTGGATGTATGATGAAAGTATGATATAACTCACCGATACTAATAGGTAATAAGAACCATGAACTTTGGACATTTAGTCTCAATTTCTCATTGAAATAATTCAGCGCAGGATCAGCTCCAGCTATGAACGAGTATACTGACAAAAATGAACGAGGGGAAGATTCTGGTAGTATACTAATTGCAAAATAAGTAGTTGAAAATGACGATATCGAAGTGATAAATTTTGTGAGTTTCAGCCTAGTTAAGATGAGTTTAACAACTGGAACAAAAGAAGATAATACCGATAAAGATGCTGCTATCTTGATAAGAACTCTAAAAGTGTTTATATCTAGTATTCCATTAACTCTCTTTTGTCTTAATAATAAATTTCTAATTGCGATTAAACTCGTCAACGGTCCTAAAACAGTAAAAAACACCTTAAGGAAATTTCTGGTGTGTTTCGATATTGTAGCAATATCATGTGAGGTATTCTGTTGAGTACTTTTCAAATCATCAATGATTATATTAAGATTATCGATAACATTAATACGTAAATCTTCATTTTGAATACCTAATTGACTCAATATTTTAGTAAAATGAGCAGGAATAACTGCTATAGAGTTGCTATCGACAAAAAATTGTGAAAGGTAGAGCACAGTCCCATACAGCTTCTTGAATTTATCATTTTTGGACATTTTGAGTATTAAGGAGATCCATTAAAGTGACACAATGGGGTAAAATTCTTTTAAATAACTGATAAATCCACAGCTTGGAAACGACAACGAGTCAAAGCCAATATTCTTTACAAGATCAAAACCAACTAAATAGCTAATAACCAAAGCAATTCCTCAATAAACACAGCTATTATAAATGCACGCTTATTAGCCCCATATATCTCTTTTTGGGAATTCGTTAAATCAGCATAAACCCGTGAAAAAAAAAAATTATGACATAAGAAAACTTGCTTGGGACTAAACATTTGAACATATTATTCCGATTAAATAGATATAGTCTAGGAATATAATACAGTTTGACTGTGATTTATCTAAACTCTCAAGATTCTTATACGCAGCAGCACTTTTTCCCGAGTTTAGACAGGAAATTTTACGATTATGTCTATGTCTTCAGAAATTGCAGGTGTTATTGAGGAGGAAAATATCAGACCCTCGAATACTCGTGATATCACGGTTACAGAGAGAATGATATCTGCTTGTTCAGGATCAGTTATAACATCTTTGATAGTGACCCCGTTGGACGTTGTTAGAGTACGATTACAACAACAAGAGATATTGCTGCCCAACACAGGTTGTTGTAAAAGACAAGTGTTCTGGTCTGATGGTTGCTCTACAGTTGATCATGTATGTGTCACAGATAAAAAAATGCAAGGAACTTTCAAATCCTTGATACAAATAGCAGAGAAAGAGGGAATTTATACATTATGGAGAGGGTTATCATTGACTTTGCTGATGGCAGCTCCATCTAATATAGTTTATTTTACAGGTTACGAGTTCCTTAGAGATAATTCACCTTTTATTCAATATGGATCCATAAATCCATTATTATGTGGAGCTGTCGCAAGAGTCCTAGCATGTACGGTAGTATCACCAATTGAAATGATGAAAACTAGATTGCAATCAATACCAAACTCAGGTCCAATCATGAAAAATTTAATCACAACTGTTTCTAAGGAAATTGCAACTAGAGGACCAAGTGTTCTATTCAAAGGTTTATCATTGACATTGTGGAGAGATGTACCCTTTTCAGGTGTTTATTGGGCAAGTTATGAATATTTTAGATCATTTTTTAGTCAAAATTATAGGTTATTAGAAAATGACGATCATAATTTATTTCTAGAGTCGTTCATTAGTGGTTCAATTTCTGGTTCAATAGCGGCTGTCTTAACAAATCCATTTGATGTTGGTAAAACTAGATTACAAATAAGTGATGAACTTTTCACAAATAAGTACTCTAGGGAAAAAACAATAGGAAAATTCATGAAAGATATTATAAAGACTGAAGGCATCAGTGCTCTTTATGTTGGATTAATACCTAGAATTCTAAAGATTGCACCTTCATGTGCTATAATGATCTCAAGTTATGAATTGGGTAAAAGATTCTTTTCAAAAGTTTAGGTCTACTTCGTGTAAATATGTACATATAAAAACATTAGAGAATAATACAATAATTATTTTAACCGTTAAGCTATGTAGTCCATTCATTGTTATTACCAATTTGGGTATTTGGTCGTTTAGAACTGGAGGTATAGGAATTAATGATATAATTATTATCGATTTGGTCATGGTTAGAAGTTGGTGGCGGTGCTAGTTGTTTATCTCCTATATCTAGATGAGAAACTCTCAAAATAGTTGGTTGGTTATTGTCATTATCATTATCTTTGCTTTCTTGAAATTTTGGATTTTGTCCTTGGCTATATTGATTTTCCAAGTCAAATCTGTTATCAAGATATTTACCAACCTGGTTTGGTGATAATGGAACATATTTACTATTGTCATTTTGCGAAAATTCTCTCGAGTTGGCACTGTTTAACTTGTTTTGTAAGATCAATCTTTGCAAATTCGTATTTGAATTAATCTTAGTTGAAGTGAAATAATAGTTTTCCAAAAAATAATTGGAGTTATCTTTGATTTTAGCACCAGTATCTTGTAAAGCTAATACATAATCAACAATTGAGTTTTTCAAACCATTTGTTATGCTTCTAATAAATTGGTCCTCTACTATCTCAACTGAGCACTCCAATTCCTCAAGGTTCTCTTTAGTTAAAGTAGTGATTGGACTGTCCCCAATTTTATTCTCGTTATCTCTTAATTTAATCAACATTTTGTTTCTCTTTAGTTTTAAATCATTAGTCCTCTTCTCTCTTTTATTAACATTAGATAACTGAACATTTATTTGATCTTTCTTTTTAAGAAATAGTTCATTGAATTCTAATTCTGATTCCAATATCTTAATATAGTGGTATAATAATTTTTTGCAGTCATCATTTGGTAGAACATTACACCATGAGTTTATTTCTTTAATTAGCTCTTGCTTTTGCTTCATCATTTTTCTTTCGCTTTTGACTAATTTATTTATTCTTTGGTGTATTGATAGAGAAGAAGATTGAGATGATCCACTAAATTTATCTAAGAACGAGGTTAATGGAACATAATTACTGGACTCATTTAAAGAATATGGTAAATATCTTGTAGTTTGATTTGATGTTAGACGAGTTACTTGACCCTGAATGTCATCATTCTCTAACCCTGCAGTTGTAGGGACTGAATTTGATTCCTCATAATTACCACGAGTAGAAATTCCACTTGGTGTGAAAACTTGACTTCTAAAAAGAAATATTTAGTAGAGCTCATTTTGTGTAGTTGAATTTTATGTTTCTTACTGATTCATACTGTAGAATTAAACTCTCCGTTACCATAATATGTTTCTCAAGTCTTTGATATTTGTGCCCTAAATTTATGAATTTTCATAATAGTTGATTTTGTGTCAAAATAAAAGCGCATCAGTTTTTTCAGCTCTATTTCAAGATTAGCTCACGCACTCAGAATATTAGCTACTCTGGGTTCTAAATAATATCCATTCTATTCTTTTATACATATATTTATTTTTTGGTGATCTCATCATCAATTCTTAGACCGGTCCATTTTTTAAACGACTGTCTCCAAGAATTTAAAGTAGAATCAACATTTTTAGAAGCTTCAGCTGATTTTAATTCGGTTTTTGTTATAAAATGACCTACATCTTTTACAAATTCATCCTGTTTTGAAGCTACCTGTGGTAATTTTTGAGATTCCAAATCATGGGCAAAACTTGTAGAGTTTGAAAAAGTCTTAGGCAAAGTAAATTTAAATGCTAGAACACCAAATATAAGAGGCAATGAGCTTTTGAGAACTATATTTGAGCGTCTTGTGACAATTGAACCTGTAAGGCCAGCAATTAAAATATATATACCAGCAGGTAACAAATCTTCATCTTTGTTGTGTAAATTTGCTACAGTTGAAGTGAAATGTTGCTCCTTTGTATGATATTTCTCAGTCAGAGAGTCGATTGAAGCTTGTGTTTTATGGATAACTGAGTTAAATTGATTTCTAACTGATGATATTCTTGATTCAAGAAAAGTTGGTGATCTAATGGATGAACCGTTGATCAGCTTATTAGGACCAAGAGCCTCAATTTCAGTCTCACTCGCTGCTATAATCGTTCCAGGTAATGGAGTAATCGATTCCTCATTTTCATAGAATTTACGTTTCTTAAAATTGATTAGTATTGTTATTAAGAGGTGTGCCATAACATTTTACATACAGATTCAGTCATGATGTTGTTTTGCTAGAAATAATTGATACTAAGAACTATGGTTATTAGTAAGAAATTTTAAGCTCCAAAGTCATCAGCACACTTACATCTCTACTTATTTCAATAAAATCACACTCAAATAAATCACAACTATTGGTTTAGTTTTTTTCTTCAAGATACTTGTGTGTCTCCTTATTCAAAATTCACGTGATGTGTCATGTGATTACATGTGACTGATCATGTGATCAGAGTCATCTCAACTCTATTTCTCGGACCAAATCAAGAAATCATGAGCTTTATACTCGAAAAGGAAAGTTGAAACATTTCTTTTTCAGTTCTTCCATTCACTCAACTGAAATAATATCCTTTTACACATATAGATTCAAGGCTACTGTTTATTTATAGCTATCAGTTTCACCAAGTTTTATTTGAAGGATAAATAGCTGTGAGAATTTTTATGTTGATTGTCTTGTCTCCACAATCAAGCCGAGGAACGAGAATATTACCAAACACTATAAAGACTCGAGAAGTCTCCAAGATTCATAAACAATAAATCAAAACTAAAATGTCATCTTATTGTGGGCCTGTGAATCCTTTACAAAAATTATCAAACCATGCTGATCTTGATAGATCATATCAGCATGATCAACAGCAGCAGAGAACAGGTGCTCAAGAATCGTTCAGATTACAAGTTCAAAGTCAACAGTTGGAGAGAGATTTTCAGCAGCAAAGTCTTAATACTATTGCTCATAATTCTTACCAAAACTCTTCTGTACCACAGCTTTATCAACCGAACGTTGGTTCTTCGAACTGGGCTAATGATTTTAATAGATTATCCTTATTAGATAGACCACAAGAACGTCAACCTCAATACCATCAGGCCCCACTTCATCCACAATACCGTCAAGTTCCAAATCAAGCGCAACCTAAACAAGCTTCACAACAACAACAATATCAAGACTGGAATTCTCAGTTTATGGCTCAGCTTAATCAACCAGAGGTTAACTACGCACAAGAGTTCCAAAATCGCTCATATAATCAATTTGCTCCAAATTTCACTACACAGCTACTTCCACATAGTAGAATTACAGAACATCAAGAATTTTATCACAATAAGATTTTAAATAATGAGTTAGATAAAGAATTTGAGAAGCTTGAAAAAGACTTCGAAATTACTAATTATGAAACTCCTAAAGAGTCCAGTGCAGAAGTTAATGTAAAGAATAATAATGAACAATTCAAGGTTGCAGCAAAGGAAGTTATCAAAGCAATGGAATCCAGCAATTCAGCAAAATTTGCAAATTCAGAATTCTTAAAATTAATGACTATGGTTTCTGTAGGACAAGTTGCATTAAATCAAGAAGAGACAAAGCTTGTTGATAAAGAGGGAAATGATATAAGAGATGAGAAACTATCTGATAAGCTACCGGATCCATTGGATGGTTTGTCTGCGGAAGATTTACAGAGTCCATTTGGAGCTGCCAAAAAAGTTGGACAGTTGCATGGTGAAACCTATACATGGGATGACGTTTATGATGACTATAAACATGACGATTCATCTTTTTAGGATACGAGTTTAATTAATTAATGGGCCTATAAGTTGATGGAATTTATAATAAAATATTTATTTGTTTATTTCTTTATCGTAATCATCTCTTGTTCATTATCTTCGTTAGAAGTCGTCCTTGAAATTGGCTTAGTCCTTGTTGGCTCTATATCATCACCTAATAATCCTTGCTTTACATCACTTACAAATGACCAAAGTGAACTTGAAACTGAGTTCATAGCATCGTCAGTTTTTTTATTATCATTATCAGTCCTGTCTTGCTTGAATGTTTCCTTATTCAATCTTTCGATTTCATTCTGTAATATTTGATCAAATTGGTTAAAAAAATTTATTGGTTTTGTCCATATATTATCGCTGTTTTTAGTCTTTGAAGGTGTTCTATTATTTGTCTCAACTGGTGATAAGTCTTTAAAGTTACTACCAATTTTATGTTTCAGTTTTGATAATTCAGCCTCTTCAGTATCAATCCTTTGTTGTAGTAGTTTTAACTCATCCTTTAATTCAATTAGTCTCATTTCTTTCAATGCCAGTTGTCGTAAAGAGCCATTCAGTCCCTGATTTTCAAACTCAATTCTTGATGAGTTACTCAAACTAGAATTGGTTCTTCTTCTTGAGATTACGGAAGCTTGATCATCTTTTATACTTGGAGTATCGGGACTTTTCAACCTTGGTGATGTATTTGCTGAAGCACTACTACCAGGCGTATTGATTGACAACAGATTCAACCCCTTCTTTGGGATTTGGCGATTAAAGGAATTTGACCCTTTTCTATCATGTTTTTTATCCGATAGTTTAATTGTTTTACTAGCTGGGCTCTTATGTAGTGGTTGATTCTCTATAGAGATAGAATTTCTACTTGGCTTTGTTGGCGTTAATAGCAGGGGAGACTGAACTGTAGAGTCATCCTTCTTTGGTGATCCTGACCCTTTAACTTGCTGGCCTCCAGATTTTGCTATAGTCTTAATCGTTGAAGTATCCTTGTTCAAGGTCTTGTCAAAGTCTTCAATGAATTTATCAAACTTTTCAGCCATTTTTACAGCGGCCTAATACTCTGTTCAGATAGATACCACTATCTATGAACACCTCTTATAACCTTGAAAGTCTCACTAAACTTGCTTTGTCTTGATGCAGTTTGTTGATCTTTTGTACTGGTGAGCTCGTAGAAAGTGGCCGTTCCCAATTCTTTTCAAAATAAGCTCCTCGTTTCAGGAAAAATTGTCAATCTTAAACAATTCATATAAATTTACTCTCAACTGGAAGATTATTTGATCAAAGGTAAAGGATCATTATTTTTTTCCAGGATTTTAAACAATTGGGATGATGACACCTTTTAAATTTGGTAAAAAAAAAAATAAAGAGACTACTAATACTGCATTCTCTTCAAACCAGAATGAGAACGCACAGTCACCACAGACCTCGACTTTCTCAAATAATAGTTATAATGCAAAGGCTCAACCCAACTTGACTCCACCTTCTACTGTTACTTCGTCGAGGTCGCAATATAGTCAATCGCAGGTTCAACGACCTCCTCAGGCTCAAGGACCACCACCAACCTTACAAACACCGGTGCAACAAGGACAGCCAGGTGCAATTGGTTATGATCAAAATAATAACCTATTTAATCAAAAATCTCCTCAGCGTGGTAAACAACAGAATGCAATGAGTTATGTGTCGCCCCAAGCTAAAGGGTACCAACCTCCAACACCATGGTCGCGATCAAAGCTATTAATAAGTCCATTCCCTCGTTATAGACACACTGCTTCATCAATTGCAACTAATAATGGTGAAATCTTTATAATGGGGGGGTTACATAACACTTCAGTTTATGGTGATACGTGGATCTTGAAGCTTGATGCTGATAGTAAAAATGCCCAAACATTCCAAATTGATATTTTTGACAATTCACCTGCCCCAAGAGTCGGACATGCTTCAACTTTATGTGGAAACGCATACGTGATCTTTGGGGGTGATACTATTACTAATGATGTTGGTGAAATTGATAATGATTTATATTTGCTTAATGTTAACTCCCATACTTGGACAATCCCGCACCCTGTTGGTAAAAAACCTTCAGGTCGTTATGGTCATTCAATAGGGGTTATTGCTATTACTAACTTTGATTCGAAACTATACTTATACGGTGGTCAACTCGATGATATCATTTATAATGATTTAGTTGTTTTCAATTTAAGCTCGTTTCGTCGTCCTGATGTTCAATGGGAATGGATTTCTCCTGAAGATCATATTCAGCCTCCTCCATTAACAAATCACACTATGGATGTTTATGACAATAAATTATGGATTTTTGGTGGCTCAACAGGTAAAAACTTGATTAATGATTTATGGACTTTTGATCCTCAGCAGAATAAGTGGGATAAAGTTAAGACTATAGGATCTGTGCCACAGCCACTGGAAGAACATGCTTCAGTCATTTATAAGGATTTATTGATTGTTTATGGCGGGAAAGATGCTCAAGGTGATGCCTTAAATGACGTTCATTTCTTGAATTTGATAACAAAAACATGGTTTAAATTACCTACAGGTTTTAACTTTGAACCACAAGGGAAATATGGGCATACTTTATCTCTTTTGAAGAATGATAAACTGTTAATATTGGGTGGACATTTACCAGATTTTGCTCAATTAGGTGATAATTTAGAACCCTCAATTGATGATAATGGTGTTGGAACTTTACTTAATATTCTGGATTTGTCAAATCTAGAGAAAATAGTACCTGGCTTACAAAAATATAGCACACCTACTCATCTAATTCAACAAGATAAATTCACAGGTCAGCAATCAATTTTCACCTCACCAGCTCAATCTAATATACTTTCTCCAGTAAAGCCTAATATAAATTCACCTGAAAGAGCAACTCTTCAGCAGCAGCCACAACAATCAAGTTATGTTAAAACTCATCCACCTCGTGGATTGTCTGCTGAAGATGTTTTTCAAAGAGAAATCGCAGCTCAAAGAAACACTCCGAAAAACTTACCTGCATCGTCACACGCATCTAGACAAACCACTCCGGTACAAAGTAATTATAATTCTAATCAAAATAATATATACTCTTCACCAGAAGAAGAGATTCCGTTACAGATACCGTCCCCTATTAAGTTGCACAGTAATGGACTTCCTGTTCCGGCTCCAATTAACAAAGAAGACTTAAAGAACTTACCTAATAACTCTACACAGGACGATTTTCAAACTCCTTCAAGTTCACCAGTGAAAGGTCGAGTAAGTGAATCAACTGAATTTTTAAATCAACCAACAAATAGTTATTTAAATGACAATGCGAGACACTCTGATTTCTTGGATAATTATGTTGATGGTAATTCAACTAGTGGTTTATTGGATAATTTTGGCGAAGATCAAAAAAAAGACGAATTACCTGAGGTAAAGTCTATTCAAAAGTCTGGATCTAGAAAAATTTCTATTGAAGGAACTAAAGATCTTTCGCAAAGAACTAAGAAAGCATACCTTGAAGAAACGCCAGTGAGAGTAGAAGGAGCTTCTGATGCTATTTTTGGGGCTGCTTTTGGTGCTGAGACTGATACAAATCCTGATCATCCTCTTATATCTGAGGAAGATCATTCTGCTGAAATCCCTGGTTCTTTCAAATCTCCAGTAACTGGTTCGGAATCTAGCGAATTACACAAGGACAAAGAACTTTCAAAAGTCTCCAAAATTAGTCACACAGATGTCACTGGCAAAGATAATGACGAAAAACATCAATTCAAGACAATTATCGAGTCTTTATCAAAAGAGCTTGAGCAACTCAAAGTTTCAACAACTGAGCAAATAAAGCTAGCTAGTGAAAAGGTCAAAGCTTTAGAACATAGAAACCAACAATTGACATCAAAATTAGATTTGCTTGAATCAGGAGAGATTCCACTGGAAAAAGATGATATCAAAAGAAAATATATCAAATTAAACACTGATTATCAAATCTTGCATAATGATCATGAAAAACTGAAGGATAAAATTAATGAAATAGAGCCCATTTTTTCCTCAAATCTTATTGATTTGCAAAAAATCAATCAAATCTTAAAGAAGCAATCACAAGAACTAGAACAGAAATCGATACAGTTGAAACAAGAGCAAAATTGGAAATTAAAATTTGAGGAGTTGAGCGTTAATTATAATTCGTTAAAATCTAAACTTGAAGATCTTGAAGCTTATAAAGAAGAGTCGTTGAAAGCTAACAATGAATCTATAAAAAAGCTCACTCTTGGATTGGATTCTTTCCTGGATAAATACTCTCTTCAAAATGAAGAGACAGGTGATCTAACCTCAAGAGGTTTGGTTGGTAATGGAACTAATAAAGATGTTACATCCTCCTTACGTTTTCAAATTGAAGAACTATTGCAAGAAAATGAAGAAGCACATACAGTAAACAAAGAACTGTCAAATAATATTGAAATCTTAAAGAAGGATTCATTAGAGGTTGAATCATTAAGAGCAAAAATTGCTGACTTTAGTAAAATTGAAGAGAACTATAAAAAATCAGTACATTCTGTTAAGAATGCTTCTAGGGCGCTACAGATTTCTCAAAGTGAATTAAATAAACAAAAGGAAATCAATACAAGATTACAACAAGAACTAGACGAATTAAAACTATTCCGTGCCAATAGAAAGACTTCTAGAAACACAACTCCAATACTAAATGACTTCAATAAAGAAAATGATAAATCTGGAAATGATGATGAGGATGCAGAAGACATAGAGAATGCCCATTACAATATGAAGATTCGTGATTTACAAGCTGAATTATTCATCACAAATCAAGAAAGAGATGATTTGAAACAAGAGGTTTTAGAAATCAAAAAGAAGCTATTGACTGTTTCAACACCAACGGGCTCCTTTTGAGTTTTAAGATATAAATGTAGTTTATTTTTGCTGTTTTGTAGACTTGATCTATTTTCCTGTAAAATGGGCTTTTGACATTATTATTATAGTGCCCGTAATAGTCTCATCACTTGAAAACTTTCAATCAAATGAAAATACAGCTGAATGTAATCAAAGTTAGCATAATGAGACTTTATAAGAGAAAGATGCTGGGACTTTTTCATTATAAAAGATGCCTTGTAAGAAGGACTTCAACTTTCAGATCTCGGAGTCCCTGGGATCATCCTCATACTAACCAAGATGAAACTACTATCTCCTCATTACCATTTGGATATAACAAAGATAGTGAAGTGTTTGGACAACTGGTTAAGAATTACCATCAAAACTTAAATGAAGAAACTATTCCTAAAGCCATTGTTATTGAAAGAGAGGCACTCATCAATGATGATGTAGTATTTAGTTCATTTAGAGATGAAGAAGGTCATCTAATTGATGATAGTCTTACTGCACATGAGGCCAGATTACATCCAAATACAAATAAAGGTAGAACTCATAGAGATCAAATTAAAATACCCAATAGAATAAGTAAAAGCATTTATAATCATATGCTTGGCTTGAAGTTACCAAAAATATTAAAATATGACGTTGCAAAGGCTTATGCTGATTTATCAAAGCATCAATTATATAAGCCAACGAAGACATCACATGAATTGGACACTCATATTGCTGCTTTCTTTGCACAGAACTATGCTTCAACCTATCAGGTCTTATCAGAGTTGATAAAAAGAATGCCAAACTTTAAACCTGATAAAGTATTAGATGTTGGATACGGCCCAGCAACTGGTATGTTAGCACTTAATGAACTTATGGGCAAAGACTTTAAACCTAGTGTAAAACATTCAGTAATAATAGGGCATTATGAAATGCAAAATAGAGCTAAAATATTATTATCCAGGCAACTAAATGAGTATCCAGGCGATATTGATGAATTGTTAACGGAAATTAAAAATGACGAAAAGCTTGAGGTTGATGACGATGTACTCTTTGATGATTTTGTGGGCGAAGTCAAAACTAATCAGATTAAAATACGTACAAAATTAATGGGATCAATATCACCAACAAAAAAATATGATTTAATCATTGCACAACATCAATTATTGCAAGAAACTGAAAGATTTCCGTATCAAGTAGATAGCAATATTGACGTTCTACTGAAGGCTTTAGAACCAAACGGAATTTTAGTTTTGGTTGAAAGAGGTACTCCATTAGGATTTGAGAATATTGCAAGAGCTAGACAAATTATGATTAGACCAGAAAAGTACGAAACAGAAAATGGTAAAATTCCTAGACCTTATATAAAAGGTTCAAATGTTAAACCTACAAAGGCTCTGGAACATTATGATAAATTTGAAGGTGATTTTGATCAAGAGTTCGAAGATGAGTTGGTGACAAAATTTGGAGAAGTTAGCGAGGAAGACTTAAAATTTGAAGATGAATCTCTAGTTATTGCTGAAACTCAAAAGACAGAAAAGGTTGATTATCATATATCAATTATTGCACCGTGTTCACATCATAAGAAATGTCCATTGCAAACCTTAAACCCACAATATTATACGTTTCCAACTGGTAAAAAATTGAATTGGTGTCACTATGAAAAATCACTCGAGAGACCAAGATATTTATTGGAATTAAAAAGAGGCAAAGTATTATCCAGTAAATGGGATACAACAGAAGAAGTCTCACCCAGTAGAGGTAAAAGTGGCGGTGGTAGGTCTTTCACAAATAATTATGAAGTTGCAAATTATTCATACTTGATTGCTCAAAGAAGTCCAAATAACTTGAAAACAATTGAAAAAATTGAAACTGATAGACTGAATAATGACTTTAGGACGAATATAGGTAAATATCATGAGGATTCCAAATATTGGCCAAGAATATTAAAAAATCCACTAAAAAGAAAGGGACATGTCACCATTGGAGTTTGTGCCTCAAGTGGTGAAGTTGAAAAATGGACTGTGACAAAATCTTTCGATAAAGCATCGTATCATGATGCAAGAAAATCACAATCTGGAGATTTATGGGGGCTTGATGCGAAGACTAAAATCTTAGGTAGATCAAATCAAGATAAAGAAATTACAAAAAAATTAGAGAACTATGAGAGGGAATTGAGTCTTAAAGTCAGAAAGGAGAGAAAACTCAAATACAAGGCTACCAGAAAGGAATTAGAATCAAAATCTACAAACCTTTTTTCGAATTATGAAGAATCACCCGAAAAAATGGTCGATTTATATACGGCAACTTTTAACAGTTCCAAAAAGCAAAGACAACGTGATAAGAGATATGGTTTAGAGCAAATAACTGAATAAGTCAAGATGTAAATAGGGATGTAAATAGATTTTAAAGGTTTATTAAGACACTAAAATGTAAAAACTTTTCTTGAACTTGGAACCCAGGATTCCCATTCTTTTGAAATTTCTTGAATATTTGCGGTTTCAATTTTATCTAAGTCTTTACCAATTTTGACATTTGCCAACTGATCAACAATTTTAGTAAAAATTGGTATACTTTCATGAATATCAAAGGAACCTAGTCCACTGCCTAAAAGTATTATATTCTCACTTCTCAATAGTCCTCCAGGTAGTGAAAGCGTTTGGCCACCGATATTACCTATTTGCACCCAAGATATTTGTCTTGTACTATCCTTTTTTGAATCATGTAGATAACCTAGGACTTTGCCAGCTTGATTACCCCAGGTATAATCCAATACAAAATCAATATCGAAATTTGATAACTTTGTTAAGATATCTTTATCAGATTCATCATTTATTCCCACTACTTCATCAATTTTTTTAATCTTTTGGATTTTCTCAACCCTTGGTAATGATCTACCAACGCCAATAATTTTCGAGGCACCATAAGTTTTAGCAATATCAATTGCCAAAAGACCAGAAACACCTGTAACACCATTTATCAACACAGTGAATCCGGGCTTCAAAAAGGGCTTTAATCTTATTCCCAATGCTAAATGGGAAGACATTGCTGCATTGGATAATACAGCAACTCTTTTGATGGCTTCAATATCATTTACATTAATGTTTGACGGGAACGGGAAAATTGTCTCCTTTGCTACATTAACGTATTCAGCAAATGACCCATTACTAGATTCAAAATTGGTAAAATAAACCAATCCATCGTCAATGATACCAACACCATCGACCCCGACAACTACTTCTTTTAAATTTGTTGAAACTGAATAATGGGCTCCTGAGGCTCTTGCTCGGACTAAATGATGGATTGCTGTACCTAACACTTTTACCCTCACCTCAGAGTCTTTTGGCTCTTGTAAGACTATTTCCTTAAAATAAGGAAAACCATAACCAGGTCTAACAACAGCAGCTTTGATAACAGTATTACTTGACATGATTATTGGTTCTATCAAAAAGTATGGAGGTTTTTTTAAGACCGGCTTAAGTCCACTTCAAATGCCGAATAAAGTCCGATTTATATATATTCTCTATCAATTCTCTAGTTTTAGTTAGTGGATACTTGGATCTACTAAAAGCTGATGGTTAGATGCTGGAGATTTAACTGATTACTGAAGTTTTGTTTTTCCTTTGCTCTCGTTCTCTGAATCTTGGTGGTTGATGCCAAAAATTGGATAAAACTAGATATATAACTGATAGAATATAAGAGTGTGTTATTCGTGTAAGTCTACTATTTATATAGATAATATGATAACTAGATAGTCCTTCTGTTTCCTGTGAGTTCAGTTTTTTTTTTGGGGGGTTCCATCTCGTTAGCAATTTCCTTCATTAGAAATTTCTAGTCTTTATGGAAACAACTTTCAACAAAAAGCGTAGCTATTAGGTAAAGCAGACTTTTTAGGTTAAATAAAAGAGAAATATTATATAAAAGTACTTTTTACGAAGTAAACAGAAGAATTAGCTCTTGTTTAAAAATAATTGTGTCATGATAATTTTTAATGGAAAATTATGATATTGTTAAAAATATAAAAAATAAACATTAAAATTTCTAAATTCTTCCTATTAAACGAAATATATTAGATTAATATATTAAAATTAGTATTTAATTACGAACAGTCTTATTATTAGTCTGTTATTATCCAAAAGTCGAATTTTATAGGTATTTTTTTTTTACAATTATAAGGTGAGATCAAACACAATTTATTTATTTACAGCTCATCATCATCTTCCTCTTCAACTTCATCAGTTGCTTGATTTGCTGCATTATTCAAATCTGTTAGCTTCTGCATTATTTTGACGACAAATGGTCTAATCTCATTGATTTCCATTATCGATAAATTATCTAATTGTAGATGACTTTCATTAATTAGTTTTAAACCTTTCTTAATTTTAATCAGCCTGACCTCCTTTAGGTCTTGAATTAATGATTTCAGTTTGAATACTTCATCATTTAAATCATCTGATGCCTTTTCAAAGAATATCTTCGATATCTCTAACCAATTATAAGGTAAACTTGAAAAGCTCTCTAGTTCATTAACTTCGAACTGATAAAACTCCTGTAGCTTTGTCAAGCTAAACCACTCTGGTGGTACAATTGAACATTTCCTTTGAGACTTTAATATTAAGGCAAACCAAAGTGGTACTTCGACTCTGTTCATAGCTCTAATTTTGGGTATTTCATCCTATTTTAGTCAGATACAAAGGTATTAGAAAGGAAAAAAAGAATAACTCACCGATATTAAATCAATCCCATTCATGGTATAACGTGGTAATATAGTGATATTTTCATTTTCTGTTAAGAATTGGATTTCTGATGGTGTAAATGTATCTTTTAAAGCATTGGGTAGCGACATTGTAAGAGCACCGACTGAGCTAATCCTCTCGAGAAGGATTAAGAGTAAATTATTATGAGTAAAAGTGTGCCTCCGATTGTATCAAAACCAGGGGAATATCAGTGGAATATGGGCTAGTGAATATTGAATTATTTTGTGTAGTTGATTGTCGCGATTTTTTTTTTTGCCCTCAATCAACTCTTTTTTAGTCATACAGATTACTCGGTGGATATCAATTTGGTATTGCAGTGGCACGCTGAAGGTAGTTACAGGGTGTTAAACCATGTCGAGGCTGTATAGGGCTCCTCTGTTTTACAGAAGACTTTTTTCAACCAAGTCATTTGAGTCAGAATTGAAGAAGAGGTCGAATGATAATAAAGATCTTATACTTTCAGTCCTAAGATTGACCACAACGAGGAGAGAAACCAATAATTATCTTAATAAATACTCTGCATCATTTTCAGATGGGAATCTTTCCGGTGATTATCCATCTAGGATCATCTTGATAAAGATAAGAGGAAAAATCAATCAAAATAATCCAAATGAATTAATAAAATTTAGTAAAACGTTAGATTATTTGAAACAATTAGGTGCAAGTCCTATTATTGTTATTGATCCTGATTCATTTCAGAAATTAGACTTTAACTTCAATAAAATTGATGGGATTTTATTCGATCAATTTAGTCAATTATCTAAAAACATTGAAACGAAAAGTATAAAGCTCTCACCAATTAGAAGTTTGTTATCCGTGAATGGCAAAGAGTTAAACATGGACACTCCAATTACCAAATTTCTTAACGATCAATCTATTCCAGTTATATTTCCGTATATTTATGATCATATTAAAAGTAGAGAGTTTATATTAAATTCAAGTGATTATTTACAATCTTTAATATCTCAACTAAACGAGGTTAAAGAACTAACAGTGGAAAAAGTGTTATTTATTGATAAACTTGGGGGAATTCCGAGTATCGAGAGGTCTAATGACTCACATGTTTTTATCAATTTAAATCAAGAATATGATCGTATTTTATCAGAGTTAAATATTGGCCATTTATCGATATATGAGAAGGATACACATATCCGAAATTTAAAATCGATGCAAAGATTGATTAATTCTTCCAAAAATGATATTACTGGATTAATAACAACTTTGAAAATAGCTAATGAAAGTTTAAATTTGAATCCAATTATTTATAACGTTTTAACAGATAGAAGTCTTATTAGCTCATCTTTACCTACTACAAAATTTCAAAGTAATGAACATTTAACTGAAAAGATATCCAAAACCACAATTTTGAAGAAAGGGCTAGATATTAAGATATATAAGTCTTTTAAATCGATTGATTTGGTTAAATTTAAAAATTTAATTGATGGTTCTTTTAGGAGATCATTAGATATTGATGCATACATGAAAAGAGTGGAGCCAATTTTATCAAGCCTAATTTTAGTTGGTGATTATGACGGTATTGCAATCATTACAAACGAAACTTCCAAATCAGGGAAAACATTCCCATATTTAGATAAATTTGCAACTTCAAGAGCTGCCCAAGGTTCATTAGGTATCGCAGATATAATTTTCAATATTTTGAAGAAGCAATACAAAGATAGCCTCATATGGAGATCGAAAAAGGTAAATCCTGTTAATGGCTGGTATTTTCAAAGATCAAATGGTAGTTTGGATCTTGAAGATAGCGAGTTCAGAGTCTTTTGGAGTGGGAAATTAAAAAGAGATGATATCGACTCTTTCATCGATATTGCGAAAAGCATTAGACCTTCATGGAACAATTAAAATCATTAATACTTCTATATTTAATTTACTTATATACATTTTTAACTTGAACCATCAATTAAATTACCAACCCAATCCGAAATTTCATCATCTAATATGAATCCTGACACTTCAGAACCAGTGAAGATAATCTTTTCTCTTTCCAAGACTTCTCTTAAATACTTGAAATCATTCAAATAATTATCATTATCTATTTCAAAGTTCTTTAAAATCCCTTTTTCTACAAAGAATTTTAAATTAAAATCTTCGTGTTTTAAAACCATTTCAAATTTCGGGGTATTGCCAAATTTGTAACTCCAATCTTGTAGTTCCTTTTCTAACTCTAATATGTCTTCATTTATGTCTTCATCATTTATCTCCACTATATCGAAATCTTTATACAAATTAGCAAACCCTTGGGAAACAATCTCCATAAATACTTCATTTTCAATTTCAATATTTGTGACCTTCGATGAAACACTATCAACACTATTACTATTTATTTCTATCAACTCTTTGTTTTCCTTTGACAACAATTTCTTCAATACATCCAATTTTGAATTCAATAACATTGTACCATGATGATAACTTTTACCCTTTGATATTTTGAAGGCACTTCCAGACACTTTGAAACCATCTAAAGTTATAATATCACCTCTTTCATTCTGCTGTAACTCTTGACATATTTTAGATTTATTCAATTCATTAACGATTACTGAACCAAAGAACTTCCTAGAGAATTCATTTCTTGTAGTAATATAGCTGTAATTAACATTGTTTAAATCATGAACAACAGTACCACCACCGGATTTTCTTCTAAGTAATGGGATTTGTAGATTGTTCAATATAGGTAAATTAACTTCTTTCCATGGATTTTGATTCTTTCCAATAACAACACATGGTGAATTTATATAAAAAATTAACCTATGAGCCTTAAAATGATCTGTAACAGGAGTATTTTGAAAGATATAATCTTCTATGGCAAGATTTTTAAACGGATTTGTTAGGTTTGAAATGAATATCAACGGTTTATTTGATTTAATTCTGTCCAATAAAGATAGTTGTGGAAACGCTTCTAATGTTTGTTCAGGGTGTAGATTACTAGGCTCTAACATATTTTCGACACAATAGAAGTCGTTGATTTCCCTATTGATATCATCAATATCACTTTGCAAAGAAGTTGAAGATGGTGGTGCTGATTCTATTGGTGTCTCAGTGAAGAGATCCGAATAAAAATTGTTGACATCTTTGTATTTATCGTCTCCTTTCAACGAGGCCTCACTAAAGGGGACATTTGGAGGTTTCGTAGATAATGCCCGAACTAGAACGCTTCTCGGTAGCCTGAAGTTCATCTCTTTTGCCAAATCCTCTCTTGTTTGTTATAGAAGAGCTCATCTCGGAGCCCAAAAACCAAAAAAACATGGAAAAAAAATTTTTGCTTTAAGCAATAAAGGGAAATGGACAAGAAATACCCACTAGAAGCGTTGCTGCTATCACGGTCCTATGATCCAGCTAAAGTGTCTGATCTACTAGCTAGTCGATACGCTTTGAATGAAAGACCGACATTATCTCTTCGGCCAACTAGTAATTTAGAACAAGATAATAGGACATTAATAACGAAACTTAAGAAATCATATCATATTGAAAAAAATAAAGATAAGACTAAAGTTGTATTCAAAAGGTTTATAAGGAGAAGTATTTATCTACAAAATCAATTAAAAAGAAAGTGGAATAAAAATACTAAAGTTGATATTACAAGTTTTAAAGAATATTCTAAGATACCAAAGTTCAATGATTACTTGAAACTGAACGAACTATGGATTGAATATATCCAAGATCTCTTACAGATAAATGACAAGCTAAATATTCAACAAGTATTAACAAAATTATCGAGTGCAGATTTCAACGGATGCTTCTTAAGAGTATTGAATAGTAAGAATTCCAACGTGATTGGGAAATCAGGTATTGTAATTTGGGATTCTAAGAATTTCTTCATAATGATTGAAGATACAGACTATAAGAATCCTATTGGTGGATTGAAAATGATAGAGAAGAAAGGTACGATATTCAGCTTTGTTGTACCGAATTTTAAGTTAAGCGATGATATTGATTCAAATGACGACAACTATTTAGAATTCTCTATAATTGGGTCAAGATTTCAATTTAGATCTGCAGATAGGGCAGGGAGGAAATTCAAATCACGGAGTGTTGATGATTTGGATATATGAAGTTTAGCTGGAGACAAATTAAAATTTGCCAAAAAAAAAAACTAAATAGCTAATTCTACAAAACACAGGTTTTACAATTTAAAGTTCTACACATTTTCACAGTGTTCACAATAAGTATTAATATAGATGGAATATATATAAAAAAAAAAAAACAACAGATATCATTTACGCGTATTTTTTTTCTTTCTATGTGTCTTTTTAATGCGTCTATTTGTCTTATCATTGAAATAAATATCTTGGATACTATCACCCAGGTCTGATGGCGCAGCTTCTTTGACCATGTTTAACTTGTTTGAGTTGTTTGTTTTAGTCATTTCGTAATCTGTAATTTCGGTTTCCATATCAGCCTCATCGACAATATCGTGTTTGGCTGATGACAAGGCAGCAACTTCAGCATATGATAGTTCCTTCAAATCAACATCAACGAATTCATCATTTTTTTCTGATATTGAGATGACTTTATTTGAAGGAGTTAATAATTTTGGTTCTGTTACTTGATGATCTTTAGTATCATTCCATTTAAAAAGGGTGAAGATGTTTAGCTTGAACATTAAATAATAAAAGTGAGTGTCTTAAATATCTGAGAGTAACAACTCGTTACTAGAATTTATACGTGATTTTGTGTTTCCGGCAACCTTTATTGTTTATTTTTGGTTTCCTTTGCCGTAGCGAGCATTCTAAGAGCGTTTCGGGCAACATGACAATAGTTTAAATAATTTTGACACAAAAAGTTACTTAAAATGGAAATATTTTGTAAGTCAGTAGTATATTTTCTCATCAAATCCGAAATATTCAGCTTTGGTTTCATATAACGTCAGTTTTTCAGATTTTCTACAGTGGGTTTCAAAGTAATTTTCTGATTTTTTTTTTTTTTTTTTATTCCGTTTTATTGTAATTATATAATAACTTGCTAAAAATACAAAATTTAGAATCTGTTTTGTCTACTTCTCTCCAATTTCAAATTTCGACTCTTCTTTAATCTTTTTTATTAAACCTCCCGTAACATCATTAACCCAAACAAAGTAATCAAATATAAACTTATTTTCTTCTGAATGAACTACCTTCTGTTAATCTTGCTTTACCACCAGTTGGTTGGGTTAAAACTGTAGCACAGGAGTCACATGTAACAGCAGTTTGGGCATGTGAAAAGACTGTAGTGATGCTTAAACAGCCTGGACATTTAACATCCATGAAAAATGAACGTGGTGACTGAACTAAGGTTTTAAGTTTGTGTTGTTTAGCTTCTGAAGCAGCAGTTGGATGCAATAAATCTTGAACTAAAACCTGGTAAAAAGTTAGTATACTGTCACTGTTAAGAGATAGAGAGAGATTGAAGTGATCCAATCTGTTAATGAGAGTTGTCTCTAAGCATGGCCTCTACCATCATGTCTCAATCATCAAGTATTCCTTTGTAGATCTCATTGTTATTCAAATTATTCATACTAATATCTTTCGAACCTCCCCTAAAAATGGATATCCTCCTTCCTTTCTTCAACAATTAAATTTCCATTATCTCTACACATTCCATCTCTATTATGCCAAATCCTAAAGTCACACCAATCATTAACACCAGTCATCTCTTTCTGAACTGAACCTACCATTTTTAATCAATTCGTATAATATTCTCCAAACAATTCAATAAAATGCAATTGAAAACTTGTATGCGATACAACTTTGAAGCAAAAGAAAAAAAAAAAAAAATTTTGATCGGCCGGTTGCTGGAGCACAAAAATTCCCAATAAGGAAATTGTGACAGTCACAGAATTACTAGGGCTATGTGGGTCAGGTGATAAATTGTATTTATGTCACGTGACTTGGCAAAGCCCTATATATCTGCCCCACACAATTTTTTTTTTTTTTTTGACACAAAGGACCTTTTTTCCATATAAAACATATGGGATTGATAGGAAAACTTGATGAAAATATGGCTAAAAAGAAAGATACGGGAAAGGCTAATTCAAATTTAAGACCAATTGAATCTTTTCTCGAATACTACAATGAATCCGAATTCCATTCATTTAATTCAAAAGTTCAAAAACATTATAAATATCTTGTAAAGGTATTACCAATTTTAATTATATTTCTACCATCACTATTAAAGATTTTTTTCCCCAATTTTATTAAATTAGGTGATTTAGAGATTGGAAATAGAAAGAAAAACCCATCAACTATGGTTATTGATATATTTTCAGTGTTAATAATATGTTGGATTGTAAAGTTTTTATTAGATTGGCCATGGAAGTGGTATCTTCAGATTAATGAAATAAAGCAAAGATTATCATCTTTTATTGAATCTAATGACAACAATCTTCGATTGAAAACTTTGGAAAATTTAAAGACATTAAAGATCCAGCATTTCATATCATTGATATTTTGTATCATAACGCCATTTTTGTGTGGTTCATTGTTATTAGCCGCAAGAGATTATATAGTGATAATTGGAGATGATGATGATTTAATCAATCCAGGAAAGAGCTCAATTTTCTCAGATTTAAATATAGGAATATTTATAAGTTGTGGATTAATAAGAGTTGTGATCCAAATCTCTGAACATATTCAAAGATCAACTGCATCAATCGAAATTCAAACAGAAAAGCTAGTTAGGTCTTCACAGTTATTTTGGGATTCAAATGGGGCAAACGATTCTGATATAAATTATATTCTAAATAAAATAACAAATTTAGAAAAACATTTATCACAACTGAATGCGAAATTTGATGAATTTTATAGTAAAAATAAACCAACAATTGAGAATGGGTTGACTTTCTTATCATCAAAGCATTTCAAGATTCTTGAAAAGGAGATTAATGAATTAAATTTTCAAATTCAATCAAGAACAAATGAATTAGAGGAGAAAGTTTCTAATCAATTGCAACTTGATTATAAATCAAACGATTCCTTACATGGAGTACCGCTATCAACTGCTAAACCAACCTATTTTCTGAACTCTTTCCCTGATAAATATAAAGTTATAACGTCAAAGTCCAAGATAATACCAATAGTTGACAGATATATCCCTAGTAGTTTCATAGAAGAAATCACTGATTTTGATGGCGTTTATCGAATCGACATAGGCTCAAGACCGATCTTTGCATTCATCATAAACTTCCCATTCATTGTTCAAAGGATCTTTTGGAGATTAATTTCATTTGTACCACTAAGAATTCTAAGATGGTTATATCTAATTTTGTTAGAGACTTTAGTCTTCTTATTAGAAACTTATAACGGTGAAAAAGAGGAGCAGATGACATAATTTTGATTAGGATACCTTATCTTTACAGCATTGCTACATATAATTAGCCATATAATCAATCTGCTATAAATATCTACCAATGTAGTGAAATTTTCGGTTTTAAATATCAATCTCGAAACAGGAAAAGGTAAAAGCACCTCAATCCAACATGACGACAGAAGGGAAAAGAAACTTGACCGATGATGAGATATTAGATTTCATTGATAGTATCTCTATGAAAAGGAAGAAAATGATTCAAGGGTCTATTACGCCTGATGATATTGCGTCGATTAGTTATACAGTCAGTACCTTAGTTGATAGTGTGGAAAAGATTAAATCATATCCAACCAAGTCACTTCTAGAGCAATTTCAAGAGAATAACTATGACAGGAAGATCTTGAGTGCATTACAAAGCCCCTATGTAAGTTTAGGATTTGAATTAAAGCAAGCTTATGATTCAGGTAAGTTACCTATATTTGATAAATTAATTCAATTTAAACAAGAAAATTCTGTAAAATTTAGTGATGATCCAATAATTGAGGAGTTTTTAAAGAAAGCACCATTTTTTTTACCACAGTTACTTGAAATTGAAGATGAAGATTTAAAGAATCAAGTTTTTGTTGACGGTATTACATGTAATTTGAGTTATTATGGTAAGAGTTATTTAGAGACTGTGATGAGTGAAATTATATTACAAAGGTTTTATGATAGAGAAATTAATGATGTCACTCGATATACTTCAGCTTCTAAAGTTGCAAGTCTCTGGGCTCAATTATATGACTTGAAAGATAAATTCCATTCCAATGAGTTGTTTTATGCTTATATTGGTGCATTAGCGGTTTCAAGTCCATACGAGCAAAAAGAAAGAATTAAGGAATGGGTCACTATATTAATAGAGCCGATTTTAATGCAATTTGATAATTCAACTCCTGTTTCAACTAATGCTATAGAAGAGCTACGTGATAAATTGCATGATTTTGAATTTAGGACCATATTTACTAGTACTCAAGCTGAACCTACATTCATTGTCCAGATTATTAGTAGGGATGGTTTAGTCTTAGCAACAAGTAGTGCTTCTTCAATTACGGAAGCAGAAGCAAAAGCTGCAAGTAATACATTATATAATAGATCAATTCTAGATAAAGCATTGAAATTTAGTTCTAAAATTGATGGGCAAAGAAATCTATCAATTGCACCTTATGAATCTGATTATTATGAAGAAAATCAACAACCAATAACTTCACCTGCAAGACAAGTTCATCGTGATTATCTGGCTCATTATCCACAACCTCAATTTGGTTCAATATCACAACATCTACCAGTACCTTTCCTCCGGGAGACATCACCTTCATCACAAACTAAAATCGTAACTACGAATCCAGTTTATCGACCATCAGAACCCCCTAGTGAACTAATTAACAGAGATTATCAAATACGACAAGAGCAAGCGAAGGAATCTGTTCTTCTTGCACAACCCGTTGATGAAAGTCAAATTGATACATCCTCAAAAGAAAAATTAAATCAATTACTAATAAAGAATCGATTTTCACCTGCAGAGTATAAAACTGATAAAATCAGTAATTCAGAAGTTCAAGTTACTTGCTATATTGAAGGCATACCAGTTGCCAAAGCTATATCTGTCAACAAGAAAAAGGCAGGACAGATTGTTGCTCAATGGATTTTAAACTATCAATCTTACTTTTTAGATATGGTTTTAAATAAAGAAAGCTACAAATAATGAGACAAATGAAAAAATTCAACTTTGCTATTTAGATTCCAAGTCAGTAGTTCCCGCTATACTTGTTTTTCTTTTCTTTGAAATATGTACATCATCATCATTTTGACTTCTCTTTTTGGAATCATCGTTGATATTATTTAAAAAATTTTTTAGTTGTGTAATTTTATCAGTTTTTTCCTTATCTTGAAAAACAAATTTAACTAATGTTTCTGATTCAAAAGTTGTATTTGGAATGGTTTCCTCTATCAAACTTTTGAGTAGAATCTTTAACTCTGGTTTATACGTTACTAAAGCTTCTAATCTTGTCTTATCCGGTACCTTTTCTTTAGTTGGTTCATCTTCTTTATGAAGCACAGAAGTGAGTAATAAAAGTATGTCTAATAACGAATTGACCTTGAAGCTGTATCTGTCGTGGTCATTTTGTACCTCTCTATATTTCTTTAATAGCCTTTCAGACTCATCAAGTTTTTGCTCATAATCTTTACTTAGTTTGGCATATAGTTTTCTATATTTAGGTTAGTTTCCGACCAACAAAGGACAATATTCAACGAACTTGTAATTCTTAGATTTGTGACTACTCTCTACTGGAGCCTGATCCTCACTCTTTTTCTCCACTTGACTCATATTAGTGTCTTTGAAGAAGTTATTTTGGTTCCCAAAGTCGTCTCAGAAATTATCGAAGATTATGAGCCCATCCCCTACTACAACTAAAGATCTACAGGTACTTACAGAATCACTAACTAAATCAACTTTGATTTGCTTGTCTTTCATAAAATTCAACAACTTGTTCACTGGAAGTAGCATCTTCAATTGATTTGTCTTCTCTTATTCTCAAAAATCTAGGGAACCGTAGACTTATTCCGCGTCCAAAAACATTGGCACCAGCTTTATATATAGGACTTAATGAAAGATCTGCCGTTAAAACTTCAAATAAAGTGGTAGGTTCAAACCAAACATCAGGCTCTGCACTGCTGTCATAAATTATATAGCTCTTTGGAGATTCGATTTCGGTCTTACTCAATTTTTCATACAATTGTTTCAGTACTTCGTCAGAAAATCCCGTACCAATTTTACAACAAGTTTCATATTCACCAGAATCTTGGTTATATGAAGCTAATAGAAATCCACCAAATGTACCTGTTCTTTTACCACGGCCATAATATGCTCCAACAACAACTAAATCTAATGAATCTCCAACACCTGCTAGATAATCTTTCTTCAACTTTAACCAAGAATTTGATCTTTGGCTTGGTCTATATGGATCATCATCTAATGTCTTCACCATTAGGCCTTCACAAGAACTTTTAACAGACTCGTCTAAGAATCTCTGTAAAACCTCAATATCTGAGGTAGTCTTGCTCGTTGCAAACTGAAATTTTCCTGGAACAGGTTTTAGAACTTCATATAATTTTTCTCTCCTTTCTCTCAATGGCTCAGAAATTAATGCCTGATCATTATAACATAAAATGTCAAAAGCGAATAGACAAACTTGAACTTTTATATCCTCAGCTTGAACATCTTTCCTCTTTCTTGTCGATAACACTTGAAATGGTAGAATTTTATTCTCTTCTCTACTCCATGCAACTGCTTCACAATCCAAAATCAATGATGTTGTCTTAACATTTTCATTCAAAAATCCCTTTACGCTATCTATAATATCAGGGTATCTTTGTGACATATCTTCTGAATTTCTTGAGTAAACTCGAACTTCTCCATTCGCTAATAAATGCACTTGAGCTCTTTCACCATCATATTTATATTCACATGTAAATTCTTCCCCGTTAAATCTATCAAGAACTTCGCTAATGGATTTAGTTGGCTTGGCTAACATAGGTTTCAACGGAATTCCTGGCTTCAAAACACAGTACTTGTCAAGGTTCAATACACCATGTTCAATTGCTGTCTTAATCAAAATTTCATAATTTGGAACTTGACAAAACGCATCTCTGATTCTTTCTTCAGCTTTAACAAATAATTCTGGAGTTAAGCTTCGTACTTTTTCACCATCTGTTATATTTTCATGTGTAACTAAAGCTTTCGCTAATGATATCAGAACAGTTTTTTCTGCTAAGCCAATTCGCAGCTTGGATTCTAACGATCTAATTAAAAACTTGGCTTCTAATGCTTCAGATGCTGTTAACATTCTCTTAATTATATTTATTTTTTTAGTCTGAGAATCTTTGCCTGATGCTTTAGCAATTTCTTTCAAACTGCTGAAAACTGTATTCACAGTTAATGGTTTAGGTTTAAACATAGTTGGTTGAACAGATCTTGCTTGTAGAGCAATTAATCCTAAATCACCAGTTTCTCTGTACTTGGATTTGACTTGTGCAGTGGATTTTCCTGTACTTTCACTTATCGTTTTAATTAAGATTGTTTCACCTAATCCAAGTTCTAAGCCTTCATAATCTGGACCTAATCTATTGATAAATAAATATGTAATTGGTATTAGATCATTAGGGTTAGTTTCTAAAACCTTCAAGAAGAAATCTGAAGTATATTGAATAATTTCAAGTCTTTTTGTTGTATTTTCTATCTTTTCAAAAATCTCAACGACAGCTGCATATGGAATAGGTTTATTAGCAGTCATTTTGGTTGAAATTTTGGTTTCTTCTAGTTTAGATAGTTTTAAGATCTCCTTTGCATCATTAAAATCTTTCTTTTCACTCTCTGAGTCATACGCTAGATCTTCATGATCAGAAGACTCTTCTTCTTTTCTTGTCTCTTCCTTCAACTCAGCTTTAATCCCAATTTTAGGTGATTCTTCTACTTCTCTATTAAGTGGCTCGAGTTTTTGTTTCTTAGGACTCGGTGCTTCTTCTTGTTTGATGGAGTTAACATCCTCTATGCTAGCTTGCTTTCTGTTTGAAAGCATTGAAAATATATCTCGCTTAACTGACATTCTAACAACTGATTGTCTAAAGCGATGTGGTGAATGGATAAGACTTGTTCGTACAAACACTCTCCACATAAAGAACGTATAATATGAATTTTTTTTCGTGTCTCTCTCGAAAAATTTAAAGTACGCGTCTCTTGAACCTAGAAATTTGTAAAAATGTTACTGTTATTTTATGTTTAATTTTAATGGTCTTATTTCCTTACAAAGGACTTTAATCAATTCCTTCTTTTGTGACTTCAAAGGTGAATTCATGATTAATCTTTATAATTTAATCAAAAAAAAAAAGAGAATAATTATCCTGAAAAGGATGATTTCCTATTATAGTATATTTCCTGATATGAATATTTAAGCTCATATAATACCTTAATGGGATATATTCCTTCTTGGGATAATTAGCCTATTTTCAATGAGAAATCCCAAGTAAAAGCTATCTTTAATGATTTGCTTATAAAGGTCAATAATGGCAAATAAAAGAAGACCTAAAAAGGCTAGAGCTCCCTATAGACGTTATGGACCTGGTGTTGTGAATCATAAAGGAGTCGGTGGGGTAGACGGTGACGAGGATGAAGAAGAAGACGAAGTCGAACAAAGTGATGTTTTGAAGAGTAGCTATTCCAAAGATGATTTATTATCATCTTTAAGTAGCTACTCTTCACAATCTTGGCCAAAATCAAAATTTCAAAAAATAGATGTCCTCAAATATGCAATCATAAATGAAAGAATTAAAAAAGGTGAAATGATCCAATTTCCAATAACATTTGATGAAGTGAAGGATAATCATCTAAAATTTCCTGTTGAAATAATAAACATAATTTTGCAGTTTGTCGATAAATTGGATCCTAAATTACTAAGAGTCTCCAAGTTGTTCTATAAACTTCTTGTCCCCTTATTATATGCCCAACCAATATTAAATTCACATAATTTCTTTAAATTTGTTGAAACATTAACAGCATCTAGAAGTAAACTTGGATCTTTTGTTAAAATTTTGGATTTATCAACAATTGTCCAAAGTGGTAAAAACTCATATATTTCGAAACTTTTAAGAAGATGTTCTGCAAATCTGGAAATTTTTGTTGCACCACAGACAAGTTTTGGATATGCTCCATTAATTAGTCTTCGTGGTTGTAAAAAAATCAAGGTATTAGATCTCAGATTAGTTAGTGAAACAGTAAATCTAAAGGAACTCTTTTACTCCATTAATAACTTACAGGAATTAACACATTTATCATTTCCACGGTCCCTAATAACATGTGAAGACTATGATGATACTTTCTGGCCTCCAAAGTTATGGTATTTAAGATTAAGTGGAAGTATTAGTGAGGATTTTGTTACAAAATCCACTTTCCCATCAACTATCACGAGATTGGAATTTGCTCATTGTCCAATTTTGAAAGAATTTGCAATTTATAATATACTGACAAAATTTGGTGATTCACTAACACACTTATCAATTCAATATCCAATGCCAGGATTGAATGATACTTCGATGGATTTCTTATTTACTTATTGCCCAAATTTAATTTTTTTACAAATTACCGTTGATTATTGTTCAAGATTCTTATTCTCAGAAGATCTATTACCAAAATTATCAAATAAAGAAAGACCATTAAAAACTCTTTGGATCGAATCAAGCGGTGGATTAGGACAAAGTTCTAAAATCCATCCAGATGATTTAATCATAGCCATTATGGAAGATAGATTACCATGTCTCAAAAATGTTAGAATCACATCAAAATTAGGATGGGATTTAGATAGTGACGATGTTGGTACTCTGGTTAACTTCCTAGAAGAAAGAGATGGTGGATTATACCTAAATTATTACTGAGATCCATTACAAAAAATAATTTTGTGATTTCGCCTTGATTGCACTAATAAGATCTTGTTTCAATTTAGTTTTAGCTTTTTACGACGTTATGACCCCGATTTTTCTTTTAAAGTATTGCTATTGAACTTATAATTAGAATGTAAAAATGCTATTTAGTCGTATAAACTGGACTATATTCCTTAATCTCATAGAGCGTGATCGCGAATAAATATTGACGAATTAACCTGAATAAATCAAAGTGAAGCCCAGTTACTTTCAACTTGAAGTATTTCTTCAACTAAAGATATGACTAAAAAGAAAGTAATTGTACCTCCTGTATTAGTAGAGTTAAAGAATAATAAAGATTCTAATGGTTTACCTCCAGGCTATAAAGAAGGGTCCAAAAGACCATATTTTTCAACATCAATCGATCCAATATTCATTAAATCAACTTTAACAACTCAATTAGATCGTATCTTGATAGCAGTTCTTATAGGATTATCATTTTTGACAAAATTTCCGGGATTGAATGAGCCAAATGTCGTAATATTCGATGAAGTTCACACAATCCACCATGTCAACAAATATATTGATGGTGAATATTTCAATGATGTTACTCCACCGTTTAGTAAGTTGTTCTATACTTTTGTGGCCTATCTTGTTGGCTACAGAGGGGATGCATTCAATTTAACAAAAGCTGGTCAATCTTACTTAGATTCTGGTTTTCCATATGCTCAATTAAGATTGGTTACAGTATTTATTAGTACTGTAACTGTCTCCTTCACTTATTTAACTTTAAGAGTTTCTGGGGTAAGATCAATTATAGCATTCGTAACCTCTCTCCTGGTCATTTTTGAAAATATAATTGTATTACACTCAAGAATATTCATGCCTGATTCATTGTTTCTATTTGGTATTTCTTTATCTATTTATGCATTGAAGAAATTTGATATTTCAAAACCATTTAGTAAAGATTGGGTTCGTTATTTGATATTAACTGGGATATCATTAGGATTAACAGTTTCAACTAAATGGCTTGGTTTTGCGACGATTGGTTGGATTTCTATTTTGACTGCCATTAAATTATGGTATCTAGTTGGTGATTTAGACGTTCCAAATACTGATGTGACAAAATTTGCGTTTTATAGATTATTGGCTTATTCAGTGATACCGCTTCTTGTCTATTTAGGTACATTTGCAGTGCATATTTTATTAGTAAAGAATTATGGTGATGATGCGTCTTTATTGACATCGGATTTCCAACGTTCTTTGGATTTCAATGATATTAGTGATATTCCAAAGTATATCACATTTGGAAGTACTGTTACTATAAGACATGATGAATCCTTAGGAGGATATTTACACTCACATGAATATCCTTATAAAAGTGGTTCTAGAAATCAACAAGTTACTGTCTTTGATTTTAAAGATTTTAATAACGAATGGATAATTGAAGCTACGAAAGATTATAATAAATCTGATCCAAGAATTGTACACAATAGTGAGATTAGATTGAGACATAAATTGACAGGTGCCTTATTGAGAGTTGATAATTTCAAACCACCAATTTCTGAACAAGAGTATGATTCGGAAGTTAGTACCTTTGGCAATTCAACCTATGAAGGTAATATAACTGATGTTTTTAACATTAACTTTCAAAATAGAGATGGTTATCTTACTGCTTTTGATAAAAAATTTACTCTGTTTAACGGTAAAAAAAGATGTACCATATTAAGTCATGATTTGAGATTGCCGGATTGGGGCTTCAATCAACAAGAAGTTATTTGTATTCAAAGTCCAACTGTTTCTAGAGCTTTATTTAAGATTGAAACTGTCAAATACCCCAAGGAGTTAATTATAGATGAGATTCCAATATTAAAGGAAAAAGTTCCTAGAAAAGATCCATCCTTTTTATCAAAATTCCTTGAATTAAATAAAGTTATCTTAAAACTACTTCAAAATATCAAATCCAAAAATAGTAATGTCTCAGAAGCTTTGTCTTGGCCATTTTTATTTGAAGGATTCAGATATGTAACTCTACCAAATTCAGCATTATTTGTAATTGGTAATGTCTTAAATTTCTGGTTAACAATAGTTTTAGTTCCGATTTTTTTTGTTGTTAAATCATTTGATTTTATTCGTACCGATTATTTGAAAGAAAGTATAATATTCAAAACTCAAGCAGTAAGTTTTATTCTTGGTTGGATCTTTCATTTAATCCCATATGTTATTACTGAAGGTGAGTATTTCCTTCATTATTATATTCCATCATTATATTTTGGTATTTTAACAATTGGTGTTACTTTCGAATTTATATATTTCAAGAATCCAAGACTTGGCCAAATTATTATTATTTTGGCACCTTTATTGGCCTTTTATTTCTACAAATCAATAGCACCTATAACTTATGGAACGAACTGGACTGTTGAGAAATGTGAAGAAGCAAAACTATTAAGTTGGAATTTTAACTGTAGAACCTACAAATAATCAAGGAAAAAAGATAAATCATTATATATCATCAATTTGTAGTTTCCTTTCTTGAGTCTATTAAATCTTTGGCAAATTTTAAGATCAATTCATTAACAAACCCTAACAGTTCGTCTTTTTTCCTTATAGCTTCAACTTTAGCTTCTTCAACCTGAATTAACTCCTTTTGTAAACTATCGATACGTAGTAATTGTTCATGTGGTGAGACACCAGCTCCTGGTAGCGAGCTTATCAATGTCAGTATCTGTCTCGTTTTCAGTAAAATATCTGTTGACAATTCATTAATAGTCTCTTTAAATTCTTCCGGCTCTGCAACAGTCACCTGCGGGTCGTTCATCTTCTCTTCATTAACAGCTGGAACGAAGTCATGATTTTTATCTACATAGTTCAAAGTAGCTGTGAACTGTTCAATCAACTGATCTAAACAGATTTGAAGCTGAGTTAACCTATCAGCCATTTTGTCTTCTAATTAAAATTTGGTGATGTTTTTTTCCGGCCTCGAGAATAGTTTTTTAAACTCATCAATGACTGAAAAGAAAGAAGAGGTGGTTCTAGACGACGATTTGTTCCCTAACTATGAAACTGTGCTACGAAAAGAGTTAAGTCCAAGAGATTCTTTACTGATAAAGAGATTGCAATTAGTTGACGAGTACATAAGCCTTTCCAATAGGTTAAATAGTGAATTTAAAAATGCGTTTATAAATTTATCAAGAGCAAATTATGCAGGCACAAGTCTAAATAAACCATATGGAAGGGATTATTGGGATGAGAGAGTTAAAGCAACAAAAAAAATGTGGATTAAAAATAAGAAAGTAGAGATAATTGAGGTTGAGCAAGTCATAAAGGATAAAGCCAACGAGAAATTAAGAAATAGGAAAAATAATAAACAAGCAAAGGAAAAGAAATCTAAGAAGTACGACCCAATAAATATGTTTGGAGTACTAGTGCCATTTCAATTACGTACTGCTCAAAAACATTTTGGTAATTCATTGACACATATCGTAAAATTGATAAATATCAAAAACGAATTAGATGAGCTTAATAAACAGCTACAATAAGTAAGGAAAAAGCCGTGTATAAGAAAAAGAGTGAATTCAAAGCAAAATTGTCATCAAGGTATAAAACAGTCATTAGCGAGTGGAATAAATAGTTGGTATTTTCTTAATTTTTTGTTCATATTGTTCACATAACTGATGGCAGCAGGGCACTTATGTGATGTTGTTTTGGGGTAGAATCGATTTCTTGATCTATCAAAGGCAGTTCCAAAGAATCAAGTGTAGAGTCATGTGTCGTAGAATTTTCCTCCTCGTCTCGTTCTTCTAATTGAGCTTTGAAAACATTAAATCTTGGATCCTGCTGATAAAACCCGTCTAATCTTGATAATCGGGTATACTTTGCAGCTCTTAAAGAAGCAATTGTTTCATCAAATTCATCCATTTGATTTTCCAAATCATAAATTCTTTTAAATTCATCAATTGACTCATTGATTTGATTAAACTCAAACTCAGATTTAAAACTTGTTTCCATTTCATTTTGAAATAAATTCAGTTCTTTGTTTATTGGCGTATAAGACGGAGAATATTGACTAATGGAATGTGCCTTTTGCTTTCTTAAATGTAAAGGAGAAACATCTTCATAAACCCAAGATTGACGAACAACACTCTTCAAATCTGGCGTATCCCAAGTTTCAAGTGTTTTATTATCTGATGAAGAATGAGATCTTTCCTTGTGGATTTGGGTTTTCTCTATTAGTCTTAATTGTTCAATAGATGAAGCTGAACTATTATGTTGATGTGTATGTTGTTGTTTGGTATTTGCTGAGGACAACTGATTACTAGCTCGCTTTTTTGATTTAGTACTTGATATCGTTGTAGCCACGGTCGAAATCGAAGCTGATCTTGTGAAAAGGTTCGATTGAGTTGATAACGAAGTAGCACTTGAGGATGAACGTGACATATGTTTTCTTGAATCACGAGTAAGTTGTGGCGAAGTTCTATTGGCAGATATACCATTGAATATTGATCCAATTTGATCTTCTGATTCATCTGGATCCAATATCAGCGTCTCTCTCTTAACAGGAGAAATTTCACGATCAACATGACTTATATGATTAAAGCCAAATGGAGTTGATATTTTTTTCTTTGGTCTTTGAATTGGCTTTTCATTATTTAGCGATAACTTCTTAAACATCCCTAAGAATCTATTCGATTGAATAGGGGCATCTTCAATTGTGGACGAAAAAAAGCTTGTTGGAGGTAATGGTGGTAGATCTAAATTTTTTTTGCTTCCCAATAATGGTTGAGTACTGTTGATAAACTTGATCTTGGGATCATTGATATAAAGCTTTGCTTCTTCATCATCTTCTCCAATCCATATAGAATCCATACTATCCATTGTTTCTGTGCCAGATCAAAAGTACTTCCACTCCTGTGTTTTTATAATTTAATAGCATATCGCGTCTAGATTTTTTTTTTTTTTTTCAGAGAGCCCCTGCTGCGAAACGCGTCGGTTCTCCCATTATATTATGTTCAACGGTTTTTTTACTCAAAACAGATATTACTGCATCGAGTAAATTATTAGTTATTTATAATTACACAGGCAGAAAAGTCACTGACTAACATCGTTCTATATCGTTAGTTCTTTTTACTCATATCGTAGTATTGCTTTACTTTTCTATCGTGCTTTATCGTTAATTTTTTATTTTTTTTTTTTTTTTGGATTATATATTCGTTGTCTCACATCAAACGTGTTTTGTTTGAAACAGATTACACGTAATGAAAAAGTAATCGAATCAAGATTGTGTATTTTGTTTCAACTTCTTCAAATGTTGTTTGAAAACTGTACCTCCTGAAATCTCATTAATATTTCTTTTCAAATTATCATCTTCGTTGATTACATCTTCCCCAATTATTACTGTTTGTTTATAGCTTTTGAGCCTTAATCTACCGCTTAACAGCACTTTTGAGGCCCTGTCTATTAAATGAGTTTCTTGACTTTGTTTAAACCCTAGAATTTGTAAGATATTCAAAACATCATGAAATGAACGGCATTCTATTGACTTTTTAGATCCACTAGAGATAATAAGATTTTGGTTTCTTGAGGCCCTCATAACATTCAACGTATTGTTGATAAACTGGCTTCTTTGGGTATCGTTTGTGAAAAATGAACTATATGTAATTTCAAATTTAACACCTCTTTTAATAGCTGCTCCGACAGTTTTATGTTTTAGAAAAAAAGGCAGCCTAACGTTATAACTAAAAGTTATTAAATCAATATCCAAGTTATTACATGCTAGTAGTAGTCCCTTTTCAGATACTGGTAATGCTGCGACTATATCAAATGAACTTGACAACTTCGATATACTTTGGCCCTGACTAGGTTCATCTATAATGATGGTGACCCTAGTATACAGTTTCAATCTGCCTTTGAACTCGCTCAATAGAGTCAGATCTATTGGGTTAATCTTATTTGATGGTACTTTATCACTATGATTTAATGTATAGTTTAGTACAACATGTGTATAGCCTAATTCTTCCAGAGTTGTCAAAGTGTTTTTCAGCCTTATTATGTTTTGATGAGTGGGTGGAGTAGAATAGTGCTCTTGGGGCCACGGAACATTAAGATCAATTAACATAATACTCTTAAAATTAAGTACTAACTAGCATATAAAGCTATATTAGAGTGTAAAAGAAAATTGTGAAAAAGATCTCAGAACACCCTAAAACGGCAGTTACCCAAACATAGAAATACTTCAGATTTTAGAGAATATTAAATTGAATCAGAGAGCTTTTTTTCTTGATTTTTTCTAGCTATGAACCACTATTTGGTACTGATATGAGTCATGGTATAAAAGGGTTGTTTTCTATGGAAATGGACCGACTAAAATTGATGATTAACTAGAATTACCTCTTCCGTAGATATGACTAAAAGTACCAGCCGGCTATTTCTTACATATTTACCTAAGCTTTGTCAATCTTATAAAGAACTTAATGCCTTATATGGTGTCCTACATGTTGACATTACAAATTGATTTAGAATCTGCGTTTCATGATAAAGAGTCAAAATCAAAAATATCTTCGAGGCCTTACTATTGAAGACATGCTTATTGAATAAAGCAAGAATTAAATTTAGAAATGATTGAGAACAAAATAATACATTTGAGTAATATGGATGATGTTTCAATAGCATCCAAAACGTTGACAAAATTAAGCAATTGTTGATTTAGCTGCAGTTTTAGTAAAAGGAATAAACCCCTTGTTCCATTTCAATAAGGCTTCTTCTACCCTATGCCTTCTGAGCCAACTGCAACTATTTCCTGACTATTCCTTACTTGAGTTAATGGAGAATAAGTTTCAAGATAGAAATCGTATCTCTTTAGTAGACAACACCTTACTTAATTATGTCTTTCTTTATCTTTCACGTGATCTAATCTCACAAAAAACATATTGTGGCCCTTCCGTAAAAAAAATAATTTTTTTTTTTTTTTTTTTTCTTGTTGGTTATTGATCGATTTCTATTGGGAAAGAAAAATTTTTAACTTGAAGGTCTCTCTATAAATCTTTTTGAGTAAGAAAGAGGTTTAAAAGGGATTCAATAAGTTTCTAGTATTCCAGTATGTTGACAGCTAGAAATATCAGCCAACAAGCTAGAAGAGTTCAGGTAAGTTAGGGTTTTTTTTTTTTTTTTCGCTCGATCTTTTGAGTCATGCCTTATCGGGTACTAATATTTTCAAGTGTATACGAACTTTAGCTTCACTTGCCGATCTAACTACAAGAATTCCAGATGACTATAAAAGCAGAACTCCTCCTTATGCTAAATTAGTGGGAAAGTTAACTAAAGTCAAAGAAATCTTAAATGATACTCCATTAACTCTTGCAGAGAAAATTTTATACTCACACTTAGTAGATCCAGAAGAAAGTCTTGCAGCTGGTGATGTCTCTAAGATCAGAGGTCTTGAGTATTTGAAATTGAATCCTGATAGAGTTGCAATGCAAGATGCTTCGGCCCAAATGGCTTTATTACAATTCATGACATGTGGCTTACCTTCAACTGCAGTTCCAGCTTCAATCCATTGTGATCATCTAATTGTTGGTAAAGATGGTGAGAAAAAGGATTTAAAAAGTTCTATAGCAACAAATAAAGAAGTTTTTGATTTCTTGCAAAGTTGTGGTGAGAAATATGGTATTCAATTTTGGGGGCCAGGTTCTGGTATCATTCATCAAATTGTTTTAGAAAATTTCTCTGCTCCAGGTCTAATGATGTTAGGTACTGATTCTCATACTCCAAACGCTGGTGGTTTAGGTGCTATTGCCATTGGTGTTGGTGGTGCTGATGCAGTTGATGCTTTAACTGGTACCCCATGGGAACTAAAAGCTCCAAAAGTTCTTGGTGTCAAATTATCAGGCAAATTGAATGGTTGGACTTCACCAAAAGACATTATCACTTACTTAGCTGGTCTTTTAACTGTTAGAGGTGGTACTGGTTATATTGTCGAATATTTTGGAGAAGGTGTTAAATCTTTATCTTGTACTGGTATGGCTACTATCTGTAATATGGGAGCAGAAATTGGTGCAACTACTTCCACTTTCCCATATCAGGAAGCTCATAGACGTTATTTGAAATCGACTCATAGAGCACCATTAGCTGATGCCGCTGATGAAGTTAATGCTAAATATGGATTTTTAAAAGCTGATGAAGGTGCTCAATATGATAAAGTTATTGAGATTGACCTAAATACATTAGAACCACATATTAATGGTCCTTTCACTCCAGATTTGTCAACCCCTGTCGGTAAATTTGGTAAAACAACAGATGAAAATGAATGGCCAACAAAGGTGAGTGCTGGTTTGATTGGTTCATGTACCAACTCTTCTTATCAAGATATGTCAAGAGCTGTGTCTCTAGTCAAGCAAGCATCGGATGCTGGTTTGAAACCAAAAATTCCGTTTTTTGTTACACCAGGTTCTGAACAAATTAGAGCTACAATTGAAAGAGATGGTTTAATTGACACTTTTACTAGTAATGGAGCTATTGTCCTGGCCAATGCATGTGGGCCATGTATTGGTCAATGGGATCGTGTAGATATTGATAAAAAATCCAGCGAAAGTAATGCAATATTTACTTCTTTTAACAGAAATTTCAGGGCTAGAAATGATGGAAATAGAAATACAATGAATTTCTTAACTTCACCAGAATTAGTTACTGCAATGATTTATTCTGGTGATATGCATTTCAACCCTTTAACTGATTCTATCAAAACTGAATCGGGTAAAGAATTTAGATTCCAACCTCCAACTGGTGCAGAATTACCAGACGAAGGGTTTATCAAAGGTAGAAATGAATTCTACCCTGTCTTGGACCCAGTATCAAACCCTGATG
Organism: Wickerhamomyces silvicola; assembly: GCA_030570795.1. Classification (NCBI taxonomy): domain Eukaryota; kingdom Fungi; phylum Ascomycota; class Saccharomycetes; order Phaffomycetales; family Wickerhamomycetaceae; genus Wickerhamomyces; species Wickerhamomyces silvicola. The sequence continues at coordinate 147,688 of JAJLWN010000003.1, read as the reverse complement.
TTGAAATCAAAGTCTCGCCTGAAAGTGACCGTTTACAATTATTAGAACCTTTTAAACCATGGAACGGTAAAGAATTGTCGACTAACATTTTACTAAAAGTTGAAGGTAAATGTACTACTGACCACATTTCTGCTGCAGGTGTTTGGTTAAAATATAAAGGTCATTTAGAAAATATCTCATATAATACACTAATCGGTGCTCAGAACAAAGAAACTGGGGAAGTGAACAAAGCTTATGATTTGGATGGTACTGCTTATACAATTCCAGAATTAATGATCAAGTGGAAAGATGAGGAGAGACCATGGTGTGTTGTTGCTGAACACAATTATGGGGAAGGTTCTGCAAGAGAACATGCTGCTTTATCACCAAGATTCCTTGGTGGTGAATTTATTTTAGTGAAATCATTTGCAAGAATTCATGAGACTAACTTAAAGAAACAAGGTATGCTTCCATTAACTTTTGCTGACGAGACAGATTATGATAGATTAAGTTCAGGAGATGTCATAGAAACCCTCAATCTTATTGACATGTTAGAAAAGGATGGTGATAATGGTGGTATTATTAAATTACGAGTCACTAAGAAAAATGGTGAGGTTTTCGAATTTGATGCTAAACATACAATGTCTAAAGACCAAGTTGATTTCTTTAAAGCTGGTTCCGCAATCAATCATATCGGTAATTTACGCCGTTCTGAACAAAGCTAAACTCAAACACCCTCTTGTTAGATAGATTTGTATAATATTCGTATATTTATTAGTAGAAATAGAGAAAAAGTGATTCATTACATATTAGTATTAATAAAAAGGTTAATTAACTATACAAACTCCTTTAATCTTTGATATTTTTACTTAATGACCAATATCTATCATCATCCTTCAAAGTCAGTTGATGAACTCTCCAAAACTCTAGTAATATAAATTCTTGTAAAGGTAGGATTGGGCTAATATTCTCATCCAAAGAAGCCGATGAGCTAAAGGTAAATATTGAATTTCTTTTTGATGATTTCTTTGGTGTTGAATCATAGCCAACTTGCAAGTACTCAAGATTTGAAACAATCTTGGAGATTTTCAAAAACTTATCAAAATTAATAATTTTTGATCTTAAAAACGAATTCGAGTTTCTGAAATCCTTATTACCTTCATGTACAAATGTTAAATCTTGAAGGAAAAGATTAATATATGGAACAACTGGTATAATTGCCTTTGTCTCTCCTTCATTCAATATCTTTGACATCTTAAATCTATAACCTTTATAGTTGTTGCTTGGATGAATGATTTTTTTCAAATCATTAAATAGATTAGTATATTTTTCAGGTAATCCCTTCCAGAGAGAATCAAGTCTTGATAAAATATGATTTTGTAAACTGATAATAATGGCAGCCAGCGAATTGAAATTCTTCAAGTAATAACAGGATAACGCAACATTCAACCAACTTTTCATCCTCATCACTCTTTTCTTTAAATGTAAATTTGGCTGCAAAATTGAGTCAAAAACATATTCACTTAACAAATTAGTAAATAAAAGGGAATTTGAAATATTTGGTGATAAGTTTAATTTTGATTTCTTTGTTGAAAAGTTTTGATTCAATAACTCTTCGGGTTTAATTGATAAGAAAATTCTCGATTCAATTAATGTTAATTGTTTAGCAAATTCAAAAGAATTCAACTCAGCTAAATTACTGTCAATATTAATGTCATAAGAAAGTTTCAATTGTGAAATAGTATACCATTTACTGAGCAAAGAGTTTAATTCAATTGGCAAGAACCTTCCATAATCATCATCATGAACCCAAGTGGTTGTGCCTAGATATCTTCTATATATCGTAACCAAATTTTCGATTTCTTGAATTTGTGATTTACTTAGTAATGAGCTTTTTGTGGAATTCAAGCCAGGTAGTGGCAACAACATAGAATTTCTGGAGTTTGAGTTCATTTTTGCCAGCTCATACTCTTCAAATATATAGTCATCATTATCTAATTCAGCATTCAGTGATGATATGGAATGAATTGATGACGAATGAGATAATAGGGATGTTCGTTTAGCAGAAGCTAAAGTTCTTTTGACTAATTGTATTCCACTATTATTTGTCATACTTGAACTTCCTAGTGATAACTGAGCAACTCTTGGAAAAATCTGTGATGTTTTTAGCCTATTTGGTGTTATTCCTGTCAATTTTGAACAAAGTTCAATTAATTTCTTAGATTCAATCGGCAAATACTGAGATACACCCTCATTGAAGAAATTGATTAAAGTAGGCAGCAAATTATAAGAATGCTCATAGTCCCAAAAACTTTGTAACCAGATTTGAAACATTTTACAAATCAACCTTCTCCTATTCTTCAATCTCGACTCATAAGATGAATATTCACCAGTTTCATCATAGTCATCAAACTCATCAAATTTATTAGTAATATTAAATCTGGCAAGTAATTCTTCAACCAATTCAACACCTGTCGCGTATAATCCAAATGTTAAAAAAAACGTTGAAATGAAGAAATTATCTGGTTTATTTAATTCATCAGTCAATAAATAAACCAATGCTCTAAAACTTGCTCCAATAAGTCGACCTTCTGAATCATATACGATTTCAGTTCTAGCATCATGCTGAATTTCAAACTCTTCATTTGATTCATTCAAATATGGCTTAAATACTGAGTTTCTAATGAATGATTTGGAATCAGGTAAAAATTCTTGTAATAAATTTGAACCAGATGTCGTTAGCCCAATATTATTATTTAGTCCAGAACGGACCATAGAATATCTTGATTGCCTTTTAATATTACTCCTTTGGATTTGTTTCAAATCAATTTGCTTATCACTCAAGTTTTTGATCAATCCAGTTGAGCATGTTCTTATAAACTGCTCTGGTGTGATTTGAATTGCTTTAAAATCTGGATATTTTTTTTCATCACTTAATCTGAAATCACCAAGAATGCTCAAATATCTATAGCAGTTCTCAATTGAGGTTGAAATTGATTTTGTCATTCTTGAAACTATGCCAATTAACTCATCACCTTCTGCAGTATAATGATACAAATCGTCTTTGACATTTAGTGTATGGGTCGAAAAATCTTCACTGATTGTCTTGGTAACAAAGTGTTTGACACTTGAGACTAGCTCTGAAACTAATGCTAATAGATTATCAAGGTTATCATCGAACTTATTTTCAACCTTCTTGTCTCTACCATTGAGCAATAGTACACATGACTTGCTTATGAATAAAATTTCTTTTAATAATAATATCATTTGATGGGCAATATTTTCCAACACTTGGCAACCTGATGGGTTATGTTCTACCATATCTAGTCTTCCCAGTAGTAAGCCAACATATGTAAATAACAAATTATGGATTTCACCCAATCTCTCTTTAGCAAATGGAGCTATCTGTAGATATGGTGTTAAATCGTGTCGTTGGGCTTTTGTTTCTACCACAGCACGGCGTTGAGCTTCTTTCTTCAATAACTCAGATTCTATCGACCATATATCTAAAAAAGCTATAGCTTTTTTGACGACTTGTAAAACCATTAATTGTAAAGTTTCTAGATGGACTAAACTACTTGAATGTTTATAAGAATCTGCTTTAATCATTAATGAATACCAATCAGCTAATAAGCTTTTTCTCATCTTTCGTAAAACTGGTTTCCTCCTAACAATTTCGGTTGATCTAGATAAGCAATCGGTTTTTTCTAGTAATACTCTAACACCATCTCGAATGTCATTAATTTGATGAATTGAAAACCCGGTTTCTTTACTTGTAGAAACAGTTGTAGTGACTAGAAATTTTGCAGATGAGGCTAATAGAATTGTTAATGGCGCCTTGGTTTGTGATGGAGGTTTGGATTTCGAATCTGATTTAACTAATTCAGAGAAAAAATTTATAGGAACCCATCCTCTCTCCAAATTTTTGATTAAAGTGACTTCACCCCAACCACTAGCATCAACAGAATGAACAAAGACTGCATCGTTCTTCTCAAAAGACAAACAAATTGAGGAATCATTAGCTGACTCAAGTGTACTGGCACTGAATGAGTGTAGTGCTATTAAGAATAATGAAGCCATTTCATTATCTTCAGAGCTATTACGTTCTGTATTTGTAAAAGATGACAATAAATTTGCAGTATTATGTTTATCTTTTTTCAAATCATTTAATATGTTTGACTCTTGTGAATATGTAGTATCATTAATTTCTGAGCTAAAGGAAGCATCTTGATCTGTCTTTGAAGTATCAGCATTAGATACCAATCTAGTTTTTGGTGAAGTTTCATTGAACTTATCAACTTCAATCTTTGAATAATCTTGATAAGGTTTCACTTTATCTGTTGATTTAGAGTATGATGAATCAGCAGGACCCAACACTGGTGTGACATTATGACTTATACTATCATGGCTTCTGAAGCTTGAGTCTTGAACTTTTGGAGTTTCAATATCATAATGATTGGTCTCAGGTCTGGCAAAAGTGTAATTGCTTAATTTAGGAGTCGGATCATCATTATATAAATGTCTACTCTCCGTTGAAAATGTTGAATCGTCAATTTCAAGTCTTTGCTGTTCTTCAAGATCAAGTTGCTGAATACCCAATCCAAGGCTATTCCCGGTGTCATTAGACTGCAGCAATGTATTTTCTTTATCATTTGTAGATGAATATGACTCTTTCCCACGTATATGTGACATGGCAGTTTCATATGAGTCTATTGAATTTCTTCCGCTATGTGTCAAAACGGTATATAAAGACTGTTCAGATTTAAAAGCTGTTGGTAATTGATCGTTTGATGAATTTTTCAAATTCAAAGGTTTAGTTGGTGAAATATCTTTTAAATGATCTGCTATGTTCAAGTTGGGAGTTTTTAACTCATTTTGATAATCAACTGAGATTCCACTCATATTGCTCCTCTCTTGCTAAGGCGCGTGTACTTTATGAGGACTCCTTATGAGCAAATACTGACCTGTACAACTGACCTCTCTGGCGTACAGAACTCAATTAAAGTAAACCGAATAATCAAACTACTTGATGTTAAATAAAATTAAGCTAAGTCGCTGTTCAATTCTAAAATTTGTGATGCGCTCAATTAATTCTACTTTAGGATTTAGCGTACCTTCTCAGAAAAAAATTCAAACGCGTCTGCTTAAAAGTCGCGAAGATTAAAGCCATCGCCCATGTATGTCTTAAACAAATGTATAAACTACAAAAAAAAAAGCCAGCGAAAATTTCTCATTTGTCTATTTTATTCATAATTTGAATACCTATAAGTCTCTCCTCGTAAAGTTGAGCCAGTTTACTGACTTTACTTTTTCCTTGGATCGAACTATATCCATCACTAAATTTCAATATTAATTGATCTTTCTTTGGTGAGGTATTCTTCGGTAATTTATTTAATGACGAGGTTACGTCTGCAAGCACTTGTAACTCGTGAGGATTATGAAACTCCTCCTCAGACTGTTTATGGCTTAATGTTGGTACCGTAGAAGGACTTAATTTAGATTGTGTTGTCTTTGGAATCTCATGGATCGTTTCTGGGTCATCCAATGATAACGTAGTGGAGACTGATATAGACCTTTCGTGTGGCGTAGAAGGTAAGTCTCTTGGTTTTGCTCTTATAATATTTTTATTTTGTTTATTTGATGTGACTTTACGTGGAGGTGGGACCTGTGGTTGTTCCCTTGATGGGCCAAATAACTGAATATTTATCTTGTCCCAATGTTCCAATAAGTTTCTTAAGAACCTTTGACCGATCAATAGTCTATCATTGGTTTTTATAGAAACTTTTTCTTGTGATAATGCAGGTGTAAACGTTTTTGATAATGATTTAAGATCATGTTTTGTGATATTTGAAGATTTCAAAAGACTCAGCAATAAAATCATTACATCAGAAATCAATTCAATATTATTATGAGTCTTTAAAATATTCTTAAATGTTTTAAAAGTATATTGAAAATCATCTTGGATAGGTAATTCGATCAGATCAATGGGTATTAATCTATTCTGTTGAGTTCTTAATGTCTGTAAAAAAAATGAACCCATAACATAGATATCCCATTGAGATAAATCAATATAATTCCCCCTAGCAATTGCATCTATTAAAATTGATAACTTGTTGGCATTTCCAGGTTTTGTGAAAACCAATTCATTTTCTATACTCTCAGATGACAATCTCAAATATGTTCTTTCATATATTAAATCTTTATATTTGGAAAACTCTTTTGGATCTTGTGTGAAAGGTATAACTAATTTTTCTGTAAATTGCGAATCATATTGATAAACATCAAGACCTATTCTTATTTTGGTGATGTCAATGAACTCAGATAGCTCAGTCAGATTCTTGCAATAGATTAGCCTATCATAAGTTTCTGTATTTATGTTCATATTTTTAACAAACTTAACGTGTAACACATTTTGAAATATTTGAACAAGTGATCTTATTAACCAAGATTCATGAACAATATATATTTTCTTCAAATTTGATCTCAAATCCTCGGGTAATAACTGATAACATTTTAAACCAGTGACCCATGAATTGTTATGTTGATTAAAATTTCTAAATCCTGAAGTGAAACAAGTCAGCACATAAGGATGTTTTGGTATCCTCAAAATAATTCTTCTAAATGCCTTTACAATCAAAGTCTCAAATGCTTTCTTATCATAATTGCTTAAGTTTGGTAAAAAATTCGAATCAAAGACGTAAACAGGTAACCCAGTAAAGGGATCTGTTGTATCAGATTTAAAGAAAGCCTTTTCTGGCTGAAACTCCATATTTTCCCCAAATAAAAATCAAATTGACGCAATTGACAGTGCAGAATCAATTCGCTAGTGTAATACTTTCCAGGGGATCTTAAAAGCTTTGAAGGTCTCTAGAAAGTAAACACGAAAATACAGTAACCAAAAAAAAAAAAAAAGACTATCAACTATTCTGGTGATAGCTGAGAAAACGAAAACGAAAAAAATAAAGAAAATGGGAACTCCTCATGGGGGGCTCGAACCCCCGACATTTCGGTTAACTTCCCGCTAAGAAATGATAATCCTTAGTTTGACTGTAAAAGCCGAACGCTCTACCAACTGAGCTAACAAGGACGAGTTCCTGAGGAATGAAATATGGTGTAAAAGGTATCTGTTATATTTTCAAAACTATGCTATTTGATAAACCTATTATCTAAAGAGGGAAGGAGTCGCATTAGAATTATGGACTAATATACTGGGTTGACACAGTCCTAGACACACTCAGGAATTTATATAAACGCAAGCGATTCATATAAATCTAAAAAGTTAAAAGAGACGAGATTCTAAGGCTGAACCGTTAAGATTTATTCCGTTCTCGGAAAAAAAAAAATATCTATTATACGCATTTTAGACGAATTCACCCTCATGTCCAAACAAGAATCAAATGATAAGCTATTGGCTAAGTCTGCTAAGGGGGTTACGTTTCTACTCTTTGGTCAGGTTTTCACGAAATTAAGTACCTTTATACTTAATCAAATCTTGATCTCATATATTTCTGCCAAAGTCTTTGGTATAAATGCATTTCTTGAGTTTTTAATGAATACTGTCTTATTCTTCAGTAGAGAAGGAATAAGGCTATCTTCACAGAGAATTCATGATGTTGATGAAGAATATGAAGATGAAAAAAAAAATGATAAATATCATCATAATAAGCTATATCATGGTTCAAGGTTAGCTGTGCTACAAAATGTTATCAATATTGCATATGTCCCCTTACTCATAGGAATTCCATTATCAACTGTTGTATTCCGTTGGCAATATGGTAAAATTGCAGATATCTTCAAACATATGCAACTGTTCAATATATCGTTGTTAATTATTTGGATTTCGATTATAATTGAATTATTGTCTGAACCTTTTTATATTCTAAATCAATTCAATCTAAACTATGACAAAAGAACAAGATTCGAAACAATTGCAATAACCTTCAGTTGCTTTGTCAATTTTGGAATAATATTTTGGTTTGAAGATAGAGTTGATATCGATGGCTTACCAATAGTGGCATTCGCTATTGGTAAATTAGTTCATTCTTCAACATTACTAATTCTGTATTATTCTAGTTTCAGATCTTATAGAAAACAGCTGAATAATGGCAATAAATTACATCTATTTATCACAAAAATCTATAAACAAAATGGTTCGCCATATTATTTTGATAATGAGGCTATCCATCATTTTTATAAAATATTCTTTAACCTATGTTTCAAGCATTTACTAACTGAAGGTGATAAATTGGTCATTAATTCATTGTGTACAATTGAAGAACAAGGTATTTACTCTTTAATTTCAAATTATGGATCCTTATTGGCGAGATTAGTATTTGCACCAATTGAAGAAAGTTTAAGAAATTTCTTGACAAGATTATTATTGACAGCTAAATCAGCTAAAAATGTTAATTTATCTGTTAGTATACTACAGAAAATTACCTCCTTCTATCTATACCTTTCCATCATTATCACGATTTTTGGCCCTTTGAATTCAGGCTATTTAATTCAAAAAATTATTGGAAATAATTGGTCAAATAATGTCTCAGATACAATCCCATTATATACTTTGTATTTACCACTATTAGCTTTTAACGGTGTTTTGGAGGCCGTTCATCAATCAACTGCATCAGGGAATGAAGTTGTAAAATATACCTATTTTATGGTGTTCTTTTCAGCGATATTTATGATCACTTCATATATAACTATTGAGAAGCTCAATTTATCACTTCAAGGATTAATAATATCGAACATGATTAATATGATCTTAAGAATTACATACTGCCGTGGGTTTATTGAACAGTTTTACAAAAAAAATTCGGTCAATGTTAAATTTTTAAGTTTTGATAGAAATACCAAATCTATATTATTAATAAGTTTAGTCATTTGGCTAATTGACGTTCTTTTGTTCGGTATTGTTAGAAACGTTTATGAACTACTAGGTAACGTCTTCCTCGCATTAATTTTAGTTGGTTTTATCTTACTAAAAGAAAGAGAATTAATTATATCAATAGTAAAACGAAAACCTTTAATATAAAATAAACAACATTAGTCTTCTTTCATCATGGTAGCCACTACTTACAAACGCATGTTTGACATAAGTTTTCCACAATTCCTCTAATATTTTCTTGATTTGACTTCTATCAACCCTATTTTCATTCTCTATTAATCTATCTTTCATTTCTTGGCCGAGCTTTCTAGCCAATTCTAAGAAATCATCAACAAGTAACGACTTTAGATTACACGGCTCTTCGTCAGATTTATATTCAATTTCAAATCCAAATTCCTTTTCACCTTCATTTATTGCTTTCAAATCTAAGTAATATTGAACAAATCTTGTTGGCGAAAATAGTTGTGGAGTATAACCTAGTCCAAGATTCCCATCTGTAGGCATTTTTGGCAGTGATGACATATCTGACTTTTTTAGTTTCTTCTTATTCTTCTTGCTTTTCTTTCTCCTGTCTATGAAAACATCATCCTCTTTATCGTTATTAAATAGACTATTTTCCAAATCTTCATAAAAAATACTCCGCACTTTGTTTCAATACTGAACTCTTTTGCTATATCAGAAACATTATATTCCCAAACTCTAAAACCAGGATTAAAAGTAGGGACAATACTGGCTGCAATATTGGCAATAGCATCCGTTCTGAGTAATTGCCAGACTTTCTAGGACTTTTAACATCAGCGTAAAATGCCTCTCTAGCACTATTTATTTAGCTTTCTTTATTTATTGGAACACCATCTAAATCATGTTCTAAGACATTAAAGCCAAATCTCAAACGCTGAGATTCTAGGTTAAGATAATCATCATGAGAAAATGTTAAAAACTCTTGATCTATTTCATACTCTTTACTTAATAAGGATTGGGCTAACGTGTTATAAGCCTTGTTTGCATCTATAGGAACAAAATGATCAATATTCATGTGTCCATAAACTCCTCCTATTATAACATCTCTATATTAATGGAGCCATATGGCAGATTTTCTATAGCATGAAATATCAAATTTTTTTTGAAATGGGTGGAACATGACCAGTTAATCAAACCTACATATTACGCCTTCTTAATTCTTCTAAAGTTGCAACTGGCTATTGAAAATACTTGAAGCCAGGATCTTTCTTTGAGTCACAGGAATCAATTAATGGATTTGCCTTATATAAGTATAAAGTATTAATAAATAGAGCAGCTAACTTATTAGGAATAACTTCGGTTATCCACAGTTCACGAGTTTGTAATGTTGGCCCTGGAGCAAACAGATTATGCGAATAAACATCATTATTACCCAAACTTGGAGTGACTGGTCGTAATGTCTTGGATCTAGCGATGGAAAACATCACGCAATTTCTGTGCAACTTTCTCATTCATATCAAAAATCTGCATTTCAGTTCTGGGAATTCTTCGATCACTATCATGCCTCATATTATCACCAGTCCATATAATAAGATCAATTTTATCTTTTAAATTCTTTCCAGTCCATTCGAAGTGTCTTCTATTAAAATCATTGGTGAATCATATCCTAGTAATGCATCGCCATATTTTGACGCACCCTTTTCAAGTTTTCCTATATGACATGCTTCATCAAAATCACCACCAAGAACATAATACTCATCTGGATGAATATCAGTGATATGAAGAAATCGACCATGTATGGTTTATATTTTTTAATCAGAGGAAATAATCTGTGTTGGTTCCACGGGAGTCAATCCTAGTTTTTCATATTCTTTCTTCTCAGTATCTAGATATCTAACATCGTATAAGACCCTTGGTACTCCAGATAAATTTGGATCTTCCTGACTCGCCGTTTTCCGCTGATTAAAATAAATTAAAAGGGAGGAGATAAATACAATATAAAGCTTAAAACCTTTCTAGCTTTCCATACAGTATCTTTCCTTAGCTTGCTTTTCTCTCTGGGTACTGTTATTTTTAACCTATCACTTTAAGTAAGTCCATACAGCATGCAGTTAAAATTGTGCCCAAGTTGCTATGAAGCCCTGGTAGCCAAACCTCAAACCAAATTCCAGTCAAAAAAGAGTAATGAAGTAATTATCCGAACTAACATAAGACGGCTGAACTTATAAGCTTCTGTGATAATTTTTTTCTATCATTCAATAATTTAATTTTTTCCTATGGCAAATAATAGTCAAGCTAGGTGATTTTCTTTTTCAAGTTAAAATAGTTCAACGAAAAAAATTGAATATGCAATATTTTAAACAAATTTGCATTTGAGAATCTCGTTTTAAATGACGGTTGTATTAATCTCTTTAGTTTATCTTGACATAAAATTAACTCTTGTTTGCGAGATTAAAAACATTTAGTTTCTGAGCAAATGTTTTTTAGACGATTTCTTTTGACCTAATTCTGAATAAACTGTTCAAGAAACTATCCATATCTTTCCTATTCCATGACTAAATATCTTTTTAGTTAATATTGAAGTAAGTTGCTCAATCACTCCAAGATATAGGAAATAATCTCTGCTGGATAATTATCTCAGATTAGAAAGTGTTGCGGTTTATTAATAAGGTCTTATATAATTATTCTGATAGCGCAGCTCATCTCTGACCAAATCTGGGGTATATATGTTCATCGCCGACAGACTAATTCTTTTTAATATCTTTTTAAAATCCAATTTTTGCTAGTATACAGGGTTATTACGATAAACTAGCCAGGTAATTTTGCTTAATTTTCAATTTTCTCTTGAAATAGGCCTTATCCTTTTCTATATGAAGTACACTTATTTCAAACGTATCATCTTCATTTATCTGTTGTACGGGTGTTTAAAGTTTCTCAGACTACTAATTATTACCTTAATAGTTGTTATAAGAGTACATTTTCTTAAAGGCAGACGAATCTCGAAAGTCCAACTAAGTCTTAGTTACAGGGTCACCTAAAAAAATGATAATCTAAACTCAGAAAACAACAAGATATTACTTTTTTTTTTATAGAATTCAGCTTCAAATCTTCGTGATTCGTAAATGATTAGAAACTTGTGTATATCAGCACAGTGTTTATTATTGGCTTCAAGATTTTAAGAAAAATTTCAAAAATTTCAATGATCCTTATTAACATTATTCTAAATAGATTTATTTTTAAAAAGATTTAATCCCTATATAAATAAAATAACAAATATGAAATCTCATAATAAAACAAGATCCTAAACTATAAGTAACCCACAATAATGTAATAGTTTTAGCCATAAATTAAAATATAGAGACAACGTTTATCTTACTTTAGACCACACTAGCCAGTTTTCTTCGTAATTTTGAGCTCTACTTACGCAGCTTATCAATTTAAAGCCTCTCTGGAAAAAAAGAGGTAGGAATAATTATCATCACCCTGTTTGCAATTATTGATCTTCTGTAGGATATTAATACTACCCTATAGTACTCTGTGAATCCATGTAGTTATAGAGGATTATTATAGGTATTTCCATTTTGGGATGGTTAGAGACACTCTCGATTACCTATCGACCACTCTTCATCAAATCTACTATTTTAAACATCTTTTAATATTAGGGATCCTGATGAGTAGATGAATCAATATATACTAGCTAACGGGTTCAGAAAGGTAGTGCCATATTACCATACAAATCAAACGTTCGTCAAAGGTAGGTGGTTAGATAAAAAGATTTTAGATGTTTTGTCTGAAGAGTTTAAATCAAGAAATCAATCATTTTATTATAATGAAATAATGAAAGGGAATATTGAGATAATAAGGAATAACCAATCAATAACGCAGGAAAAATTACTCGATCTAACTATCCAAAATAAAGATATTTTAAAATTAACACTACATAAACATGAACCTTTAATTTTATACAATGATGGTATACCAATAATTTATCAAGATGAAAATTTAATAGTTGTCAATAAGCCGCCGAGTATACCAATTCATCCAACAGGAAAATTTTTTAAAAACACAGTAACCGAATTACTGAAAGATCAATTGAACTATAGTGTCTTCCCATGTCATAGACTTGATAAACTAACGTCTGGCATTGTAATTTTAGCTAAAAATAATTTAATGGCTTCAAAAATTCAAGAACAAATAAGAAATCACGAAAATATTTCTAAGCAATATCTAGCAAGAGTTAAAGGAAAATTTCCCCGAGACATTATTTGTGATGAACCAGTTGGTCAAATTGATACGAAGCTTGGCTTTACTGCTGGTATTAAGATTAAAAAACCTGCAAAAACTGAATTTCGACTCCTGAGATATAACTCACAGTTGGATGAATCAATTGTAATATGTAAGCCAATAACAGGTAGAACTCATCAAATTAGAATTCATCTAAATTTTTTAAATCATCCAATAATAAACGATCCATTATATGGAACGGGCTCCAAATTTTATAATTTGATCAAGTCCAGCAATATAACAAGAGATCAATTCGATGAATTAGCTCAACTTTCCAAAGTCAAAATCTCAAATTTACAAACAAATGAATTTTGTAAAGAATGTGGTGAGATAGAATTTGAAGACCCCAAGAATAATGAATTGATGTTATGGCTACATTCTTGGAAATATTCCTTCGACAGTTATGATCTGGTAGCTGAACAACCAGATTGGTGTAATATATGACAATTTCCTAATACTTTTTTGTTCTACTCAATAATGCTTTAAAATTTTCCGGTAGTGGTAAATCTAAATCTTCTAGTATTTTTTTAATGATATACCAATTAACTCTTTGATTATATTTGGAAACATCTTCATTAAAGTTCTTAGCTAAAATTAAGGTCTCCAATAAATAATTCCTGAACTCAGCCATATCTTCTTCGGTTTTGGGATATATATAACATTCAAATATATACAAGCCATCTTTGCCTTTAATCTCTTTGAAGATTTTGAAAAACTCCTCCTTGTATAACCTTCTCAGTTTCAATCTCAAGTAAGAATAATCCATGGGCATTAACGATTTACCATTATTTGAATTTGACAGCGTTGGGTCGTTTGCTTGAAACTTTCTATAGTAATGTAAACGAATTGCAGGTTTACTCTTTCTGAATACCGCTAAGTAATGTTCTGGAGGATAAAAATAGCTTCTAAAGAATCTGTTTGATGACGATAACTTGATCAATCCAGTTCTTGATTGGAAAAAGTATTGCTGTATTGGACCAAGAACTCCACGAATTTCCCTCGCATTCGAAACGATTGGTGTATCATTAGTAACATAGGAGCTAAGATAGCGCACCTTAACTGACTGGCTCGTAAACTTTCTGTATTTAAACATCATTGATGTGTCAATAATCGAATACAAATAACATTTTCCGAAAAGTCAAATGAAGCCCTGGGTATGTCTTAAATAGTCCAATGGGTGTAACTTGACTCTACAAAAAAATTATGCAATCTTTTTATTAATTTTATTAATAGGAGTTTTATCTTACAAATTTATCTTCTCTTTGCTTCTTAACAGAATCTTTCAAATTTTTAACATCTTCCTTAGTTGCATCATAAGCCAGATTGGTAACTTGGTTGAATGGATTTTCGGGGGATTTTTCAAATTCTTTGTATACTAAGTTCTTAATTTGTTGTAATCTCAATCCTGGCTGTTCCTTTCTTAACTCTGGGATTCTAATTTCTTCATAAGCAGCCAAAGCAGCTTTAAATCTTCTTTCTGGATGTCTATCAATATCTTTATCAGATACAGCGCCACTCTTTTTAGTCAATGTCAACGCTTCAAGGGCATCATCAATACCTGAAGCACTAATCTCAGAGGTTGGGGCTTGATCACTCAAGAAATCATCAATTTTACCAGTTCTTCTCGCAGCAATCTTAGCAGCACCTCTATTCTTGGAGGAAGGCTTTGAAGGCAATGATTCTTCTTCCTCTTTCAGCAAAGCTTCTCTTTCAGCTTTCTTCTTGGCAGCCTCTGCCTTTTTAGCAGCTTCTTCTTCCTTTTTATTGTTCTTCTTCTTAGAACCTTGGTCCCATTTGGAATCTTCTTCAGCTTGCAGTTTGGAATCCTCTTCAGCTTTCTTTTTTGCAGCAGCATCCGCCTTTCTAGCATTGCCTGCTGCTTTTTTAGAGTTTTCACTGGCTGTTTTCTTTGCCATTCTAAATTTTCTTCTTCTCTGTCTATAGGTACTTTGAACTCGAGCCTAAAGTAGCTTGCACTAAAGCTTTTCAATGGGATTCGAGTGCTGACTAAGCTCCACAATGTGAAAAGCTGTTATTTCAATTTGTACTAACCTTTATATTTATCGTTGCTTTATTTATTTATCGTCTATTAGTGACTTGTTCTATATTATCCCGGTTAATTGTTTGATTTATCGTGTTTTCCAAATTGAGTTACTATACATGTCAAAACCGGGCAAATTTACTTCACCAGTTAAGCATCAGATTCCCTTTAAATCAGGTTCACCAAAGTTGCCCACAATCAATGCCTCAAGAGATACATTAACGAGAAGAGTATGGATAAGGAGACCAGATGGGAATCCAACGTCTTTGTATGTTAAAGAAGTTGATTTAATCGACGATTTGAAAATGATGATTTTCGAGAAATTTCCCATGACTATAGCTAAGGTTTGTGATCCTTCAGATATTATAATAAAGTTAGACCAAGGTCTTTCTTCTCCAAACTATTCACCGAGCTATTATCTTTCTCCCAAAAATGCAGGAATGAGAAAAGTCTCGACTTCTGGTAGTGGATTATCCTCAAATTTTAATTCTCCATTATCACCAATCCCCATTTCTATTCAACAATCATCCTTAATTCCACCAAAAAATCCAATTAGTGAATTAGGAAGTTTATCGTTACATATACCGTCGCCAATAAATCTTGCGTTAGAAGCTGACCGTTCGGTATGGAGCATTTTAGATACTTTCTATCCTCATGGTATGGGAATTGAAAATGCATTCATAATAGATATACCAAGTATATCAGGACAGCAGCACATATCACCATCGAATAGTTCAAGAAAGAGCTTTGCAAACGATACGATTCATGAAGACAAGGATGAAGGTTCCCTTTCTCATTCTAGAAGAATGAGTTCTTTGCCAAGTCAGTCCTATAGGAGTCCCACGCCAAATGCTCATAGAAGATCACAATCAAACCCTGCAGAGCATGCAGCTGCAGTTTTATTGTTGCCATCATCATCGACAGATAAAAGAAGCTCGTTATCAGATGTTGCAAATCAAAACAGAGAAAGCATAAGAGAGACAGTTCAGCGGTCAAAACCCTCAAACTCAAATAAAATTACCGATGGTACCAGTACAATGGCAAAAGTTTTACCAAGCGTTAACGTTTTAATAGTGGAAGATAATTTAATTAATTTAAGAATTCTATCAGCTCATCTAAGGAGACATAGAATTCATTATGACGTTGCAAAAAATGGTCAAGAAGCCATTGATAAATGGAGGAAGGGTGGATTCCATTTAGTTCTTATGGATATTCAACTACCTGTAATGTCAGGTTTAGATGCTTCAAAGGAGATCCGTAGACTAGAAAAAATTAATCATATTGGTGTTTTTGCAAATTCTGATTTACAAAGTTTGGCATTAAAAAATGCAGAAGATGAATTAGATTTATCAGTTTTTAGATCACCAGTAATCATAGTGGCTTTGACTGCGAGTAACTTAAAACAAGATAAACAACAAGCATTAGCTGCTGGTTGTAATGATTATTTGACAAAGCCCGTTAACCTTGATTGGTTATTAAATAAAATAACTGAATGGGGGTGTATGCAGGCTTTAATTGATTTTGATGGCTGGAAATCTGGTGAAAGAATGACTAATATCTCAGCTGCTATTCCAAATCTTACGAGGAAATCTTCTTCAAGAAGAGCTCACAATCATGAGAATCAATATTAAAATTTGTTTTTAGTTTAATTTATGTTGTAATACTGCCCTTACCGATGACATTAAAACTTTTGATATATATACTCTTTTGCCATCTATCTTCTAAGAGTTTCATGGAGACTTTGAAAAGAAAACAGTCAGATGAGGGTTCTAGTTCGAAAAGGTTTAAATTAGAAGATAAATTTCATTGGCCTAATTGGTTAAAGGAGCTGGACAAAATACACTTTAGATTAAATTCTTATTATACTTTCTTATCATCACGGAAGCATATTGTACCAAAATTTGAGACTTTGAAGCTACCAGTCGAAAAGACAATAAATAGAAAGCTTAAAGAGGAGGATGTTGCCAAGCTCGTAGTTCTATTACCTAATGATATATCATTTCGCTATGTGGATGAGAATCAATTGATTACTGAAAAAAAAGAATTTGTCTGGAACAAAGGCTATATACAAAAGGAGCTTGATCTATTTAGTCTGAAAGATTTAGAGCAGAGTGAACAGATTTTAATTTTTGAATTCATTGATGGTGATTTATCCAAATCTAAAACGAAATCTACTTATTATAGTGAAATGAAAGTACCAACTTATACTCCTGAGTCAATGAAAAAGTTGATTGCTAAGAGAGATTTGAAGTTTATTGCAGCTGTTAATCAGTTCCTGAAAGACTGTGAAAAGGATCAAGTTGACCCACAACAAAAGCTAGTAGAGTTGGCTCAATATAAGCTGCCGAAAAGTAAATCATTTGAAGATCCAATAGAGCAAATGATTGCCAATAGACGATTAGAGCCAGGTGAAGAGAGACCAACTATACCTGTGATGATAGAACGAATAAAAACTACCAACTATAAAGATCAAATTGTTGGATCTTTCATAATACCCGAACGCGAGGCAATATACCAGGAACTAGATTTTCAATTATCTGAAAATTTAAAATCTTCCCTAGATATTAAAGGATTCTATTTTCATCAAGCTGAAGCTCTAAATGCAATTCATAAAGGAGAAAATGTTATTATTTCCACAGCTACATCTTCTGGTAAATCTTTAATATATCAGATTCCTGTATTAAATGCATTAGAGAATATCCCTCAGACTACCGCTATGTATATTTTTCCAACAAAAGCTTTAGCACAAGATCAAAAGCGTTCGTTTCAAGAATTAATGAATAAAATGAGATTAAGTGCCTTAGCTGATACTTTTGATGGGGATACTGAAACAGAGGAAAGAAGGAATATTAAAAATAATGCAAGGGTTATTTTTACCAATCCTGATATGATCCATACGAGCATCTTGCCTAACCATCAATCATGGAGACACTTTTTAATAAATTTAAGATATGTCGTAGTGGATGAGTTACACTTTTATAGAGGCCTATTTGGTTCTCACGTGGCATTAGTTATGAGACGATTAAGAAGGGTTTGTTCGTTTTTAGGTAATGAACAGTTGCAGTTTATTTCATGTTCTGCAACATTGAAAGATCCAGTGAAGCATATGAATGCAATTTTTGGTATAGAAGATATAGTCCACATTGAGAAAGATGGTTCTCCTTCGGGTCAGAAACATCTGGTTGTATGGAATCCTCCCTATATTAATCCGAAAGACGTGTCTAGTGGTCGAGAAAACTTTATCAGTGAAACTGCAAAGATACTGGTTCAACTTGTTTTAAATAACGTTAGAACCATAGCATTTTGTTATGTTCGTAGAGTTTGTGAATTGTTGATGAAAGAAGTAAGAAATATATTTACAAACATTAATAAACCTGAATTGATTTCTCAGGTTATGAGTTATAGAGGTGGTTATTCTGCTTCAGATCGTCGACAGATCGAACAAGAAATGTTTCATGGAAATCTTTCGGCTGTTATATCTACGAATGCCTTGGAGTTAGGTATTGATATTGGTGGTTTAGACTCTGTGTTAATGTGCGGATTTCCTCTTTCACTGTCAAATTTTCATCAACAAAGTGGTAGAGCTGGTAGACGTAATAAGGATTCTTTGACATTGGTAGTCGGTAGCGACTCACCAGTTGATCAGCATTATATGAAACATCCAGAAACTTTAACTGATAAAGAGTTTCAAGAGTTAGTTTTAGATTTTGATAATATTTTAGTTCTAGAAGGGCATTTACAGTGTGCTGCTTTTGAAATACCTATAACTGCAGCTGACAAATATTATTTCCCAAATATGGAAAAGGCGTTGCCAAGACTTGAAAAAGATTCTGACGGTTACCATACATCAAATAGATATTTACCTTGGCCCTCAAAACATGTTTCTATAAGAGGCATTGAAGAAGATCAGTATGCAGTTGTTGATGTCACAAATAATAGAAATGTAGTGATTGAAGAAATTGAAGCATCAAGAACAAGTTTCACACTTTATGAAGGTGGTATTTTTATTCATCAGGGTTATCCATATCTAGTTCGTGAATTTAATTCTGATGAGCATTTTGCAAAAGTTGAAAGGGTTGATGTTGATTGGATAACACGTCAGAGAGATTTTACTGATATTGATCCAAAGGAAATAGAAATGGTTCGATCAATTGAAGGAAGTGATGTTCCGATTTATTTTGGTAAAATTTTAACGACGATTGTTGTTTTTGGATTTTTTAAAATTGATAAGAACAATAAAATTCTAGATGCAGTTGAAGTGAATAACCCTCCTATATTAATCTATTCAAAAGGTTTTTGGATTGATATTCCAAGTAAGGCTTTGGATTTAATAACCTATAAAAGACTAAATCCAGCAGGAGGTATTCATGCAGCACAGCATGCTATTATGGGGATGCTTCCCTTGGTAATTGTTAGCGGTATTGATGACTTACGGACAGAATGTAAGGCACCTGAAAAGGAATTCGCAGAGAGACAGACAAATAGAAAACGGCCAGCAAGATTAATCTTTCAGGACGCTAAGGGTGGTAAATATGGCTCAGGTATTTCAATTAAGGCATTTGATCACATTCAAACGGTTTTGAAAGACGCGTTAAAAAGAGTGTTAGAATGTTCTTGTGAATGGGGATGTCCGGATTGTGTTGCTGCCGCTTTTTGTAAAGAGAATAGTCTTGTTTTGTCAAAACCTGCAGCAATAATTATTTTATATATTATTTTAGGTGAAGAATTTGATTTAGATTCAATTTTAGATGGTCCAGAACCAAATATGCCAGAAATTCAAATTGAAACGATAGTACCTGCAGGATTGCCTGTTAAGTTTTCACGTGATGTTCAAATAATAGATGTCAAAAGAGCTGAAATGCCATTGCAGAAATTTGAAGAAAACGATGTTATAATAAACAATGTAACAAAAGCTAAAGAAATTCAACAAAACATCAAGACTGAAGAAATTACGGACGATGAATTAGTTTCTACATGAATATACGAATTATGAAAAATACATACAAGAGAATATTTATTACTTCTCAATTAAACCCCCTTATCGATAGTTTTCTTGATAAAGAGGATTTAGTTATTGTCATACGACGTGATAGGTTTGATTGTTTTCTAACAGATTTTACGGTGACAGCTGGGACATCATAATCATCAATATGGCGTTCAATATGACTAGCACCATCTGAGCTTGGAGAGCTAGATACTGTTTCATCTTTCACTCTAGAGGAAGAAGTCCTCGAAGTTTCTCTTGATCTTGCCGGACTATTTGGTAAAAATTTTCTTTTTGATAGACGAAATACTTGATTAACCGGTTTCAAATAAATGGAGGCCAATGTTCCAATATTCAATTCAAGCTCTTCAAGAATACTTGGATCTAATTGCTCATCTTTATTTGAAATTGGTGGGATAATGCCGTCAACGATTTCTTTTGCAGTCCCTGGAAATCGATCTTGAACACTTAACAATCTCCAATAAAGGAATCCCCTATCTCTAACATCTGGATTATTTACCTCTTCAGTAGCCCACTTCAATAACTTTACTACTAAATTTTCACCAATATCAGGCTTTCTTAGAAATAACTTCACAGTTGCAGTTAAAGAAGCTAGTTGAACGTCAATAGGGTCTTCCCTAAATGTATATGTCAAATCTGCCAATAAAGATTCAACTTTATGTACTTTGTGTGAATAATAACCAATTATCCATATCAATGAAGCTTTAGCATCAGGTTCTTCAATTTTATCTGCATGTTTAAGTAATTCAGGTAAAACATATTGGAATTGGTCGTAACGTCTAAAAATATTCTTGAAAACTATTACAGCTTCTTGAAGAACATAGTCGATTCCACTAGAAACTAAATTTAGTAGAACTTCAACACATGGACTAGCTGCAACATCCAGCTTAACTGCTAAATTACCAATAGCCCTGATTGCCTTTCTTGACATTTGAACATCAACATCAGTACCGTATTCTTCAAGTTCGCGCAGGACAATATCTAGATTGCTTTCATTTGCTAATAAATATATAATTTCCAGCTTAGTATCCTTGACATAGATTGGATCACTATATTCACAAAAGTAAAGATTGACATCAAATGGAATCAGTTTCGGTTTACTTAAGATCAAAAGAATGACGTTTCTCAAGATTAAAAACTGAATTTCAGGAGGCTTTGACAAAAGAGAAGTCAACGAACTTGCAAGTTTCTTTGTAATATAGTCTTCTATAACATCAACAAAGTTTAATAAATAGAGAAGTAACTTTAAAGCATTCAGTACAACTGCTGAATTATTATGTAGCAGTAATGCTGTAACTCTGTCTATCAGGATGGCAGCATCCTCATGAGTTTGTGGAACATAGTTCAATAAGGAATTGAGAATGGCACTCTGAGACCATTCATCATATCTTGTTAGTGAATCAGTCAGACTCAGTGCTTCTTCCCTTTTCGGATTCCACTTGAAATCCTCACCTTTTTCTGTGATTTCTACTAGAGAACTTAAAGCAGCAGAAACGACACATGGATTTGGGTCATTGATTAGGTATGTTAGATCCTCTACTAGTCCCTCATTGATTGCTACTTTCGGATCTTTTTCATAAACTCTGGCAACACAAAACGCTGCTGTTTTTCTAACGTAAGGATCTTTGTTCTCTAAGTTCCTCTGAATAGGCCTAATCGACTCTCTTAAAAATTCCTTTATTGGTATTGATGCTAGGTTTCTAAGGGACAAAGAAACAATGATTGACGAATTTGATTTCAAATCTAATAAAACGGTGGGTAGTACACTCAACGCAATATCTGGTTTAATCAAAGCGTAGACACTTAAATAATGATAACACATTCTTTTGATTTCAATATCACTACTTGTAAAAAGTTTAACAATTTCTGGGAATACATTAGCCATTTCATGATTACCCATGGTAATATTAGCAATAACTTTCCGTAATGTCTGTTTCTTCCTATTCGAATTCTTCTTTTTATCAGCCTGAAGAAATTCAGATACTAATTCATTGGCATGGAACTAATTTCGATTAGATCGGTAATAGTAAGAAGCGGGAAAGTTACTTACTTTTGTGAATAGTAGTTGTTCACTCATTTTTGGTATAACTTATGGAAAATATCTCAAGAATATCCCGTCGACTATATTCCTTGATATCAATATCTTATAATACAGCTCAAACTTCCTTATAAACAAATCCTACTGTTATTACGGAGTTTGTCTTCGAGATCGAGACTTCGATATGCAAAAGTTCCGAGAACAGCGCTTCGTAACCAATTTAATATCGTGACATAATCCCGAGTATTTTAGCTAAACTTATATGAAGTGACACAAGTAAGTTGAGTAGAGAGAACAATGAGATTTCAAAATATATTAGTATTAGCGTTAGCTTCTGCCTCATTTGGTAAAATATTATCAGATCCTAATAAGTTTAAGATTAGAGAAAAGCTGGTTGCGGGTAAAAGAGATCTTCAAAAACCTTTATTCGAAGCTCCAATAATGAGTGATAACCAATACGTTATCTTGGATGGTGAAGAGCCTCAAAGAGGTCCCACTTTATTGACTTCAAGCTTGAATGTTAATAAGGATATATCTATTTTCGCATCATATGTCAGAGATAACGTTGTAATCTCTTCAAGATTTAATAGTAGGGGGAAGCAATCTATTGTCTTTGCACCAACTGATGAAGCAATTGCAGCATTAAAGTTGAAACCATGGCAATTTCCTACAAAAGTTGATGAAACAAAACCTGAAGCTCAGGTTGATAAGATAATAGCTGCGAACCTCGAGGACTTTGTTTTATCACATGTAGTTGATGGTGAAGTTTCTGTTAACTCTATTGAAGGTGCTGATAAGGGAGTCCAATTAATTTCTGAAAATGGTAAAAATATTAAATTAGTTAACGATAATGGTGATTATTATGTTACTGCAGTAGTGAATAACAAAGACCAAGAATGGTTAAAAGTTGAGAGTGTTACTAATGCTGACAATGGTGCCATTTTGGTTATAAGTAAACCATTAAGCTTATAGTTTTGTGCTTGGCAAGTTGGATGAGAGAATTGTTGGATATATGAGGTTTTAAATTTCTTACAGCTTAAGGGAAAGAATGACATGTTTTTATTTTATGATATATCAGTAGAGAACTAATCACTTTCATATGCATTTTCTGTATCAGATTCTTTTCTTTCATCAGCTTCTAATAAAATTTTTTGCCAATCGGCTTTCAAAACATACCATGATTCACTAACACCAATTAAAAATAAACCAAGTCCAATACTAATCCAAAGGCCAACTAATTTAAAATCCCAATAATAACCAAAAAGCCAAGCTAAGGGTACTCCAATTATATAGTAGACGAAAAGATTTATATAACTGCCAATTCGTTGCATACCTTGACCCCTGAGACAACTGCCTGCAACCGCATTCATTGAGTCAAATATCTCGACAATACCGATTAGTGGGAGTATATCAATAATTTGATTAACAACTTCTTCATCTTTCGAAAATATATTTGCCAATGGGACTTTGAATATCATTAGCATCGAGCAATTAAAAAGACCAGTAATAAACCCTCCATAAATCCCAATCTCAGAAGCTAATTCTGCACAATCAATTCTTCTTGCTCCAACAAAATTCGCAATTCTTGTAGAAGAGGCAATCCCAACAGAAAATGGTATCATGTAGATTAAAGATGCTAACGTTGAGACAGCAGATTGCGCAGCAAGATAGGAGGTACCAAAATATGATGCAAATAGAGTCAGAATCTCATATGACAAACTTTCAGCTTCAAGCATTACAACTCCAGGTATTGCTAAATATAATAAATCTTTCCAATGATCTAAACTCCTAGATGAAAACCCACCCCAACATTTCTTTCCATCGACAAATGAAGTATAAGCAATTAAAAGAATTAGCATTAGCCAGAAATTTATCGTTATTGCAATAGGCGCACCAATAAAACCTAATCCTATTCGTTTATCCCATACCAGAAGATAGCTATTCAAAACATTTATTGGAGCACAGATTAACAGAACATAAGTCCCTGCCTCAAAAATACCTTGAGCTTGTAAAAACCGTTTTAAATTCTCAAATATAATATAGGCAGGTGCACCTGGTAGCATTATTTTTAAAAAAATTGTTGCGAGTCTCACCACTTCTTGATCAGGCACAACATGTTTCAATAAGATACCTGAAAACCACCATGCTATACTAAATGGGATAAATAATGTTAATGAAAGTGCCGTACATCTCTGGAAGTGAATACCGACACCATAAAGATCACCAGCACCAAATGCTTGAGGACATAATGTATCTAAAGCAGTAGACAAACCCTCAAAAACTGCAAATATAATATTAGAAGTCATTGTTGCCAAAGAAACTGCTGCAAGTTCGTTTTTACCAATCTGTGCGACAACTAGCACACAAACCAGTGAAAAAACCTGTTCCAATAAGAAAGTTATAATTAATGGGATTGCATATTGTAGTAATTTTTTAATTTCGGTAGATGTTGTGACTTTCTCATGCTCAAAATCTTCATCCGTTTTCTGTGCTATACTGAATGATCCTATTGAGTTCAAAGAATTTTTTCGACGATGTTGATTATGCCTTATTCTTGACATAAAGTGTGCAAATGTATCATCAGCATCTTCATACCCATGGTAGTTTAAAGCTTCAAAACCATCAGAATCATTTCCATTCTCAGAATCAGAATTTCCAACGCTGGAATATCTCCTATGATGCTCTTCAAGTAGCCAATCCAGTTCTGGATTTTCCGGTACGTCAGATATCTGAGAGGGTAAAGAGACAGTTCTACTAAGTTCCCCTCCTAGATTATCTTCTTCTCTTTCATCATAATCAGTACCTAGTGAAAGAAAACTTCGCTGGCTCGGTGAGCGACCATATATGAATAATGGAGATTTTGTACTTGGAGGTATGAAAGTTAACGAAAGTTTTCTATGTGAATTTGCAATACCAAACCCATTTGTTCGTAGATGTGGCTGTAACTGTTGAAGTACTTGTGATAAGAGCGTAGCCATCACTTCCCCTGTGACAATGGGTTCTTTTTGTTTTATAGGTTGATCTTTCCTGTTTAATCGAGATGGGCTCAACGGTTTGCGAAACACTACAAATTCGGAATTAAGTCACAACAACCTATTTCGTACTAAATCACAATTTGAGACTTTGTAAAAGTAATTCGTATGTTGTTCATAGTGGAATATCTTATTGAAATTAAATGAAAAAAGGTCTTTTAGGCTGGCGTCGAGGCTATGGTTGACCTCTTTGGCAAGACCCATATATTTCACTGAATCTTTTGGATGAGGAAGCTCATCTTTATCGATATAGAACTCTAAACCAGATTGAACAAATTTATTTTGTCCTGGTGGTAACAATGGGACATAATCACCCTTATGAACTATCCTTATACAACCTGCAGTTAAATTACCAGATTCAAAGACTTCATCATCGCATCTTTTAGTGAAGAATAGTTTATCAATATACGTAGATAGCTCAGAATTTGACACTTTCGGACTACCATAAGCCAATATTAATGGTTTGTACCCCATTAAAGCTAGCTCCAATCCTGTTAATATTGCCAATGACCCACCCATTGAGTGACCTGTGATAATGAGTGTATAATCTTGAAAAACATCCATTAATCTCTCAAGCGTTGGAAAAATTTCCTCTAATTCCTTATATCTGCTATAAAATCCCTTATGAACCTTGCAATCATCACAGCCAGTAAAATTCTCTCGCGCTTGTTCGTTAACAGGTTCATACTTGACAGTGTTTATATTTATATCTGTCAAGTAATCTCTTAAATTAACTGTTCCTCTCAACGACAAAATCACAGCTTTATCATCATGATCTATAGCAAAGAAACCATCAGAATTGTTGTCTTTCTTGCCACCTATTCTATTGTTATTCGAATATAGTAACTTTGCAACATTAAGTTCTATCTCATCTTTACTGAACTCATAATAGTCCTCATAATCAACACCAAACTGAAGAAACTCTGGAAGATCAGGTCTCAATTGGAGAGGAGTAGTTAGGTTATCTGGATTGATCAAATGATCTATACAGTACGCTACTTTTGAGATATAGGCATATCGTAATAGAGTTTCATAAACAACACCGTCATATGCAATTATTCTCCCACACAAAACCCCCAATAGAAAGAAGTGGGTCTTCATCATACTCTCTCAGAACACCAAAAGAAAGTGGTTTCCAACAAATGATCTCTTAACACCGCAGATAGCATCCTTCATGTTGAAATAAATTGACACAAAATTGAAATATTTATTTTTCATTAATTTTCTGGTTTCCGGGGAAGATATATGCAACCACTTGACACGCTAAGGAAAGACAGAAATAGAGCTCATGATGGCAATACCAAGTTCACTAGTTTCGGAAACTACTCTTTAAAGATGACAGTTACTCGTTCTGCAACCCATTCAGGTTCATGGTATCACTCTGATTCTTCAAGGCTGAACAAGCAATTGAATGAATTCTTGAAGAAAGCACCTCAACCGCTTCCTGGAGCAAGATTCTTAATAGGACCGTACGTATAATGAAAAATTTACTATCGACCTTTGTGCTAATTTTGAAGGCATGCTGGCTATTCTTATGCTGGTCCTACTCTAGCAGAGACTTATAATACTTGGGACACCTCTAATGTGTAAGTAGGAAACATATTTGCCTTTTTGAGTGCTCTATACTAATGAATTATAGTAAACGAGTATTCATTTTAGGTCCTTCACATCATGTTTATTTCAAAAACGTTGCCCTTGTTAGTGGTGTTGATGAGTATGAAACACCTTTTGGCAATCTCCCTGTTGATAAAGATGTTGTCAAAAAATTGACAGAGAATAAAGTTTTCCAGCTAATGAGATTAGACGTTGATGAAGATGAACACAGCTTCGAAATGCATGCTCCATTTATTTATAAACTTACAAAAGATTTACCACAAGGTGTGCCAACGATTGTGCCAATCATGATTTCCCATTCTGACAGCAAGTTTGAAGAACAAGTTTCAGTCATATTGTCAGAATACTTAAAAAATGAATCTAATACGTTCGTTGTAAGTAGTGATTTTTGTCATTGGGGGTCTAGATTTGGATATACTGCATATACAGCTTCGGGCTCTCTAGATGATTTAATGAATTTATCTCCATATGCAAAGAATTCGAACGGCCTAAGTATTTACAAATCTATTGAGTATTTAGATAAACTTGCAACTAAAGTTGCTTCAACAGGGTCATCGACGGAATGGAAGAAATATATCAAGCTAACAGGCAATACTATATGCGGACAAAAACCAATAGCTATTTTATTGGAAACAATTGAAATTGTAAGAGCAAATGAAAAACATAATGAAAACTGGGCCAAATTTGAATGGATTGGATATTCGCAAAGTAGCCAAATAATCAAGGCATCTGACAGTAGTGTTAGTTATGCAAGTGGGTATGCTATTTCAAATTGATCTACGATAATTATAGGTGATATATGGAGTTTTAGTTATATATGGTGGTTTGTTTTAGGAAAGGTTATGTAGCGTGGCAGTCCAGTGTTTTTGTTCTAAATAAATTCTACGTACTTATTATACGAAACAAAAAATGGCAAGTGATTCTCAAGCTAGTCATGTGCACCTGAAGCACTCTCATCAAGTATTATACCTATCTAACTGGGTCCATGATAAACTTGCCTTTGATCCTATTGAAGCTCCTGGTATTGCCATAGATGAAGACAGCGAAAGCTCTAACATAAAAAATACTGCTTTTGGTTCAATAAAGTCACACAAGAAAAACAAAGAACTTTCCTGGAGAGATTTGGAACTACAGAAGTTTATAAATGAGTCAGGATATACAGCAGATCTTGAAGATTCTACGATTTTAAAAAAGCTTGAGAAAATACATGAGAGTGAACTCGATACTTTTGAGGATAATAACATTAGCCCGAATTATTCTTTACACTCAGGCAACCTGAATATTAATAGAGCAAATGTACAAGGAATGGAGGTTTCAACACCCGAAGTCACAAGGAATAGATCGTCGCAAAGAAGTCATCAAAACTACCAAACGCCTATAGGTAGAATTTTGAGATAGTTTTTTAATGCTAACGAATTAATGACTAAATTTTTTTGAATTACTGTTTAAGTTGATATAATTAAGACAATTACGTTTTTTTATAACTATAACAATCGATATAATATGCTTTTAATTACCTCGTGGAAAAACACCACAACATAAACCCTACTCAATGCAAATATATATAAACAAGTTTTTAACTCAAACTGCAATTTGAGAACATAAATCTTCAAACAGTGTTGGCTTTGACTCAAGATCATCTTCACTAATATCTGTTTGTTTGACTAATTTGAATGACCCAGTTCCAATAGACATAGTTTGACCTAAAATAATACATTCAGAAACACCCTCAATTTTATCCATTTTCATGTAAAATGATGCGTCAAAAAGATGATCAGTAGTCTTTTCAAATGAAGCTAACTGCAAAACAGAATCTCTCATTTTACTCAAACCGAACCTTGTGATACCTAAGACTTCACCTTTGAAACTCATAACATCACCTAACAATTGGATATGACGAGGATCAACGCTCATACCATGTTTAGACATAGTATAGTCAATCTCAGATATAATACTGCCTCTGGCAGCTTCTATACCTAGAACACTAAATACTTCCAAAACATGATTTGTTTTTGTTTTACTACCGACAACACCGTCTGTGCACATGACGTCACGCAAACCATAGCCTTCAACTAATAATTCCTTTTTACCATCGTCACGTATATTAATAACAGCTCTAGAGATATCTGGAAGCCCCTTGACGACAATATTTGGTAAAACACGTCTCAAATGTTGCATTCTGAAAAATAATTCTGTTTCTTCAGGCTCTTTGGTTGATGGGCTAACAGATTTGAGTTTTGAGCCTTCTAGAAAAACATTAATATTAATTTTGTTTTTACCCACAACAGCCACATCGCTACTACTGATCTTCAACTTTGGTGCTCTTGAGATTGCGATAGCAATATCGTCAATAGACAACTCTAACTGTAGCTTTTCAATAGTCTTTAGATCAATCTTAACTTGTAGATACGACATATCATCCTTATAAACGTCCCGAATATAAAATGCAACATCGGAAAGTAAGGTTTTTTCGACCCTACCTTTGACAACTCTTGCCGCTCTCTCATCATCATCATTAACTAAAACAGCATTGATGATAGGGGTAGAGATAACTTTGGAAGCATTAATAATTTCTTTGATACGTGGGACACCCAATGTAACATTCATAGAAGCGACACCAGCAAAATGGAAAGTCTTCAAGGTCATTTGGGTACCTGGCTCCCCAATGGATTGGGCACCAATAGCACCAACTGCAGTACCTGGTTCAACTTTAGCACGGCTATATTTCTGTATCGCAATCTCTAAAAACTTAACGATACATTTTTCTGTAATCTTGGCCAATTGGTTGACTGCATTCAATGAAATATCACTAGAAGATTCATCTAGATCCATCTCTGCCTGTTCATCAACTGGCTGTTCTAAATATCCAATCAAGTTCTTAGATTCTCTAACTTTGGCCAATCTAGTAGCCTTCTGAATGATAAAATTACGAATTGTTTGATAGAAATCTCTTTCCGCGTCGTCCTGATCAATATATTCGAATTTTTGTGATTCTTCAGGTCTGACAGGAATACCCAAGTTATTATATCTCACCAATCTATCTTCCAGTGGCTTCAAAACTTTATTACAGACATTCAGTACTTGAAATGGTAATAATGAGTTCTCATTTAAATCAAATGTAATATTGTATGAATGATCCCATGTTCTAACAAAATTGACTGGTTTAGAGTCACCCTCCATATCGAATGGATCTAAGCCATCACCACCATAAGTAAATTGAACAATGCCATTACTTGAAGTTCTAACAGTATTGTCATATTGACAACTCAAATCTTCCAAAGACTTCATCAATCTACGTGACATATATCCTGTCTCGGCAGTTTTGACAGCAGTATCAACTAAACCTTCACGACCTGAGATAGAGTGGAAAAGAAACTCTGGCGGGGTCAGACCGGAATAAAAAGAGTTTCTAACAAACCCTTTAGATTGAGGAGTCTTAGAATTTTTGGGAAAATGTGGCAACGAACGATCTTGAAACCCATCAGGCACACGATTACCAGAGATAATTTGTTGACCGACAACAGCAACCATTTGTGACACGTTTAATGTAGAACCTTTAGAACCACAAGTAGCCATAATCAATGGTGCGTTTGATTTGTCTAATTCATTAATACAAACCTCACCAACCTCTTCTCTGACCTTTGAAAGTAAACCCCCAATTTTGGCTTCCAAAGTCTGCTCTTCGTTACAACCTGGCTGAGTTTCCAATTTACCATCATTATATAATTTGATTAACTCATCACATTGAACGTAAGCTGCCTCAACCATTTCTTCCTTTTTATTCTTTAGAGTTTCACCTGGAGTAACATCATTGATACCAATGGAAAAACCTCTATTACCTAAATATCTGGCACATAGTTTTGCCATCCTATTCATAGCTGCTGCTGCCTCCTTTGGACCATAATCTCTTAAAATAGTATAGAATACAGAATGTTTCTTACCATCACCTAATGTCGATTTGTCCATAACACCACTTAATATATTAGAACCCCTAATGATAACAAAACCATCATTTGGTGACATTTCATTAGGCTGACCCTTTAGAGGTGGTAAAAACGTTTTATTCTTAGCATCTAGATTGATAATGACCTTTGATTTCTTGTTTGGTTTAATTAACAAACTAAACACTTGTTTACCAGTCCATAAATAAATAGGTTTATGGATCGCAGGAGGTGGTAAGTCAAATTGTAGATTACTATCGGACATCATCGAGAGCAGTTGTGTTAGTGATGCTCTGTCAAAGAAAGAATCTTTATGTGAAATCAGGTAAGAGCCAGTGATAAAATCTTGAGTAGCTGCAATAATTGGCTCACCAGATTTTGGTGTTAATAAATTGTTTTTAACACCCATTAAATTGATTGCTTCTGCTCTGGCTTCCTCCGTTTGTGGAACATGTAAATTCATTTCATCACCATCAAAATCAGCATTATATGGAGTACAAACACATTCATTTAATCTAAAAGTTCTCCAAGGTCTAATTTTAGCGTAATGAGACAAAATAGACAGTCTATGTAACGAAGGCTGTCTATTAAACAAGACGATATCACCATCCTCGATATGTCTTTCAACAATATCGCCATACTGTAAATTCTTGGCTAATTTAACTCTATCACCATATCTTAAATTACGACGAGCATCTTCATCCTTTTTTAGTAAATAGTTTGCACCAGGATGAATAGTTGGACCACTCAAGATCAATTTCTGTAGCTTTTCTTTATTGTATTTAGTACACTTCTCAGGGTAAGTTAAAACTTTTGCAACTCTATCCGGCACTGCAACCTCATCAATTGAAAGGTTAGGGTCAGGAGAAATAACTGTACGACCAGAAAAGTCAACACGTTTACCAGATAAATTACCTCTAAAACGACCTTGCTTGCCTTTTAGTCTTTGACATAAACCTCTTATTGGTTTAGAGGACTTTGAAACACCACCCCCACCTGGTAACACTGAAGGTGAGGCTGCATCTGAATTTATGTACATAGCAACCGATAATTGTAAATAGTCCCACTGTTCCATCAAATTATTAATAGATATTCCTTTTTCTATACCTGCTCGTATCAAGGAACTTGTCCAAACAATTTCTGTTAACTTGACAGTCAAATCATCTTCATTAGAAGTTGGCGAATCGCTCATAACAACTGAAGGACGAATACAAACTGGTGGTGCTGGTAAATATCTCCATATATACATTTCAGGTCTACCTCCTCTTCCTGAGTCGAATCCCAATAGTTCACAATCCTCTGGTTTAACTTGTTTAAAAAGATTTAAAACTTTTAGGGGGTTTAAATCATCCATAGATCTTTTGATGAATTTTTCAATATCAGGATTGTTTAACACAGCTTCATCAAGATCTTTGTCCCATTCAATTTTCTCAGGTGTCGGCTTCTTTCCAACCCATCTAAAAGTATCATGAACAATTTTTAACGATGCAGTACCAGAACCTGCTGCTGCCTTTTTGACAACTCCATTAACTGCACCACAATCAAAACAACGTCTTTGCTTTTTACATTGATCCAAAATTTTTTTAATTATACCCATTCTTCTTAAATTATCGATACCTGGTCTTCTCAGCTCAAGTCTGAAAGATCTTTTTTTATCTTCGTCAATTAATAAAGAACCACATCCCTTACATATAGATTGTAAGATTTGAATCGTAGCCTTAAAATAACCAACGTGAAAGACAGGTAAAGAAAGTTTAAGATGACCGAAATGACCATGACATGTAGCTAAATTTCCATGGCATACAGAACATTCTGAGGCATTTGATGATATACCCATACGAGTATCTAATGCACCATTTGACTTAGGTGTTCTTCCTCTTTCTAAATCAAAAAGATCCCTAGTTGATACTTCAACTTCTGATTGAGCGAGGATGTCTTCCTCAGAGAGAGCTCCGAATTCAAGACCCTTGATACATTTCGGTGCAATATCAACAACCGTTTCCTTCATCTTTGTATCTTCAATATCGAAACTATGAAGAAAAAAAATTATGTGCAAAAGGGTTAACAGCTGTTGTCAAATGTTTCAACAGTTATTGTTGATCTTAACCGCTATCAAATTTTTTAGACATAAAAATATAATTAATTTTAGAGTCATTACCCGGAAATGTAGACTTGTTAGCGCCTCCAAAGTTCACAGTCAATTATGTATCATAACGGTAGAAATAATTGATAATGTCAGCTCAAGAGCAGTCAAAGGATGTCACTGAGACCGAAAAGCAAAAGGTTGTCCAATCGTTAGAAGAAGATGATGAATTTGAAGATTTTGAAGCAGAAGGTAAGTAGTACCTTATCATGATTCAGCAACGAACTAAGACTAACGCATTAATAGATTGGTCTGAAGACCAAACCATAGGTGCGGATGGTGAGAAAGGTTTATGGGTTGAAGATTGGGATGATAATGATGTAGATGATAACTTCAGCAATGAACTAAAGTAAGTTAATCAATAGTTGAAACAACTTTAATTATTGACAATGCATATAGAGAAGAGTTAGCCAAAGTGGCAAATAAGAAATAGATAAGGTTATATTTAAACTGTGTTTTTAGCGGTTGAAATTACGATAGTTTGTAATAAGAAAGATATTCATTAACATAGTATTCGTAAATCAAGTTCTGACGTTAAAAATGATAGGGTCATCAAACCAGATATCAAGGCTACTATCATTTAGAGCTTCATGATATTCACGGCCTGCATCTTGAAAAATATTAGTTAACTTATCTGTTTCTTCTATCTTCCAATTATTATTGACTCTTAAGTCATTGATTGCTTGATGAATTTTTTTGAAAATTTCCCAAGCTCTTTTTGCAACTGTCCAATTATCACTATAATACTCCAATATTTCAAGACATAACTTAATTTCTGTTTTTGTTTCAAATAGATCAACAGATCTCTTGCACACACAATGAATCAAGGTCGTGCAAAGAGTTAGAAACTTATATAACTGCACCCAACTCAACTGTAGTAGGTGAATCGCATGTAAATTGTATACGTATGTTATACTTTGTAGGCAATACTTACCCACTATTTTCAAAATCTCAATTGAAGGATTAGGAGACAAATAAGAGGGCTTATATAGTAACGTTAATAAAGCATAATAAGCAGCTGAACACCAAGATACAGTACAATTGGTATGGTCATAAGTTTTGTTGTGAGATGTTACTTGATTTGACAAATTATACCACTGTTCAATTTCTTTCCTCAAGTCTTGAATGATTTGACTCCTTTGCTCTTCCCTTGTAATTCTTTTACCCGAATTAATACTATGAACGTTTTTGAATATTTTACCTTCCAGTCCTCTCAACTTAATCATAAGGTTTGTATGTCCTAAATCATATTCTTCCAGAGTATTAATTGACTTAGGCGTCGAAATATTAATATCATCATCATCAATGACAAAAGGACGACCCAATGCTAGAGAAACTATCCGGTCAAAATTATAGGCACTCCAAAATACGCGATTTCTTGTCTCTAGTTTTTCTTCCGTTTGGAAATTATTCAATGCTGTAGTAACTTTTCTGTTCAATCCTAGGCCTAAGGCAACTCTTGTAATGAGACCTGCAAGGTACCATGACCTATCGCCATTATCGTCTATAAATGAATGCAATCCTACTAACATTAAGTTTTTCAACGAAACTAAATTATCAAAAGTTATAACTTGAGAAATTTTCTCAAGCGACCTATCTGCTAGGTATTTTTTGAGAATATTATCAGTAGGTAGCTTTCCCTTTCTTTCTAATATAGTGTATCCAATAAGCATCACCATATATATATCAAAATTTATCTTTGGATCCACAGTATCCAATTGAGCAAAATCTACCGAGTGAAATTTGTTTAGAAATTCTTGCCTATCGAGAAATGGACATATTATCGAGTATTCATTGAAAAATGTTTCTATGAACTGTAGAGCCAAAGAAATATTCATTTCAGGGCGAAAGATTTCCTCTTGAACTTGACCACTGACTCCAAGAATAGAAGAGAGTAATCGACTTTGTATAAATGTAGAAGATGACAGAGATCGCTTGGGTTGCGATAAATCAGCTGCCGTGCTTGAATAGGAAGATTTTGAAAAATCAGAAGTTTGTGATGCCCTTTGAGGATTAAATCCATAATCAGCATCAAAAATATTGCGATTTGGTGGAGGAGGAGGAGGGGGTGGTGCTCTTCCTATAGAACTTATAGGCGGTAATGTAGCATAATTATTCTGTATGTCCTTATGAGTATATGATAATGGATCAGTTGTTCCATAGCTACTAGAATTATACCCTCTTATTGGATCCAACACACTATTTCTCGGAAAAATTTCAGCATTTGAGACAACAGGTAGCTTTGAGAGTGGACTAAGGGGTGATAAATTTTGCTTTGAATCTATCACCACGCCCTTTTGTTCATTAAGAGTTTTAAGTATCTCACTTTTTTTCCTTCTCGGTGCTCTAGGTACATATTCACAAACCTCGCGGGCTTTTGAGCAGTTTTGACACTCAGGTATTGTTCTCGTACACTTTTTCTTTAACCTTCTACATCTTTTACAAGAATATGAATGCTTACCCCTTTCCTTATGTGATAACTGCAGATAATTATTACCATTTGGAGAATCAGTGCTTTCTTCCACAGGTGAAGAAAAAGAACGCTTTTTTATTCTAAACTTGCTCGTACTTGCTTGCTGAGACTCGCTATCCAGTGACAACTTTTGGCTAGCGTTGAATGATGCCATAAATCAAATAAAAGCTGCCTGCCTAGGTTTTTGAAAACTTACAAGTTTATGGCGATGATAATGCTTAAAAGAGAAACTGAAAACTTTACAGTTTTTTAAACTCAGACGGTAATAAAGTCGGACAAAGAATTTTTTACAGTAAATCAGGTTTTTTGGAGAGAATCGGAGCCTTATGGGAACATAGTTCCGAATTGGAGATATTATCTAGTAGTTTATCACTGAAATCAGTTTAGACACTGAATTTAGTTCATCGGAAGTATTTTTACATTGTTCTGCGTTTAAAAGTGGGTTTAGGAAAAACCACGTTGTTCTCTCAATAAACTATTAATTTTTGCCTAAAAGAAAAATATTACTATTATGTGCTAAATTAATCTGTGGACTCTATATTAAACGTTATTCCTTGCGAAAAGCTTTTATATACACAAGTACTTAAACATTCTTTGAAGTGTATCCTGAACGATAATAAGAGATGGAGTAAATGAACCAAGCAATCGGAAATAAGATAAAAGAACGCATACGGAACTCCGTTCATTAAATGTCCATTCTAAAACTTTATATTGTAGTGCAAATTAAGAGCTTTCTTTTGAATATTATTGTCATCAAATACATATTACCTTAGTGTATAGATCTTTTAGAGAGATTTTGAGTAACCCTAAATGTTAAGTCAAAAATAGCAGTATGTACGTCTAGAGGTTTTGGAAGGCAAAGAACCAGCTTTCACACCTCTCGCATTATATGTCGAGACATGTTTTTTTTTCTTGAAGCCTCCCGGTTTTCGTACATTCTGTCCCGGTTTAACGAGTAACTTGACTTCATTATTCTTAGGTATTAATACTGAAAATAAATTGCTAGTGTTCCG
This sequence comes from Wickerhamomyces silvicola, assembly GCA_030570795.1. Taxonomy (NCBI): domain Eukaryota; kingdom Fungi; phylum Ascomycota; class Saccharomycetes; order Phaffomycetales; family Wickerhamomycetaceae; genus Wickerhamomyces; species Wickerhamomyces silvicola. The sequence goes on along the minus strand of JAJLWN010000003.1, from coordinate 111,277 downwards.
GAATTCATTCGGAATTCATCAAAACGATACCGGGTTTTCGAGTGAGCTTTTGACCCCAACCTATTTCTCGTATCCAGGTAAGTCCACGCAGAAGACAACATACAAAAAAGTAAATTCACTTAATTATGAAACTAGTTTTGCATAAAGGAACAATATCTGACTTAGGTTAACAAAATGATGTTTCACATTCATGCTATTAAACTCTCCTTTCATTCTCTTTTGGCAAACATTACCCATTGAAGCTATATATGGAGCAGGTTCTACTTCTGATATTCGAAGGATTATGAGTCTTGGACTCTAGACTCCGCCAGAAAAGACTACAAATCTGTACAGTTCAGAGCTCAAATGATAGACCTCAGACACTTGAAGGTTGTACACTCATAAAAGATATGGCTGGACTGTTACAGTATGCATGACGCTTGCCGAGCTATTTTAGACAATTGGCCAAATAATGCTCTAAGCTATTCACATAAAGAAGAAGTTAAATTCATGCTAAACACGGTTATAGGTAATAGCAGATGCTATAAAGGAACTGTATGGAAGCTTAAATATACTGTTTCTGGTAATTTACCTCAAAGATAGATTTAAGAACAGTCTATTAAATGCACTTTGGTGGTTAATCTCCTGCATGAAACTAAAGAAGGTTCGTATTTCGTACCTGCAAAGTTTCGGATGTCACTTCCTAAAAGGCAGAATTTCCGTCATTACAACACAAAATCTCCCGGGGGGAGGTTACTGAATATATATGTGCTTAATTGTGTTACTTTCTTGCTGCATATTCCTTAGAAACTACCAGATCCGCAATATGATAAATGAATATTAAACGAATTTTGTCTATTAATACTTAAAAGGCTGAAAGAAGCGGCATGTTTAACTGTAAGTCGGTTTTTACTGACCACCAACAAGTAACTTTTATCAATACTAAAACTCTTTGCTTTTTGTGTCTATCCACTGTTTGGATAACTTTAATGGATTTGTCTGGCTCCCTGAAAACATAACTGTAATAGAGAAGGGGTCTCCTGAACTATAATATTACGTTATTAGCTTAAAACCAAATAGCGACAGTTTGGGCACTCAAAAACTCCGATGGGAAAGAGGTTTAAGAAATTAGTTAAATCACAGCTAGCATATGAAGAGAGATTATGATAATAGTAATATCGGGAAATGTTCTCAAAACAAGTTGATCATAAGTATATGTGTTCTCTTTTTTGATTCAAATATAGAGACTTTACAGTCTTGATGTACCTTAATCAATCCGATATAGGATTTTTGTTAGACTAGTTGCATATTGGAACAGGCAACTGTAATACCGTTTGTATGGCTATCCGGGGAGAAACAAATGTTTCCCCATGTGGATCCTAATTCTCATCATCACCATTAAAACTAGATCACCACTGTTTTCAATACTGTTGGAATCCCGTAGCAGCCACTCTAATTTTCTTACAAATTATAAAATATCCGACATAACTATATCTGTAAAACAATATATGATCTAGAATGATAATCAGCTGATATTTCGACATTATAGAAGTTCCCAAATAATGGTAGTTATTAAGCCGTACGACTTTTTGTTTATGACCACGTTTAGACTCCGATCCAGTATGTGTTATGGTTGGGCCAGGGATAACGCGCAACGCGATCGGAAATTTGATTACTGTATGAATACACGCGGACTGCGAACATGTACTTTGTTCCATAGATATAGTTCTGAATTATATTAATTGCATAAGTGGTTTTTCCTGTTTCATCAAAAAGAACAAAAAGCACAAATAATGGCTAGCATGAAGCTGCAAAGACTGAGGGTGTTAGTTCAACTGCATCTGAAAATCATTTCAATCCATTGAGTCAGCACTCTTTCGAGTCTTTGATTTAGTTTTCCTTTGAAACAGTAACTATTGATCTAGAAGTTTGAAGTTCTGATAATGAATTTGGCTATCGAAAACGACGCATTTCAAATATCTTGGCTATGAGAGCACCATATATATCACTAACGGGAAGAATGAGATTTGATTAAAATAACTTTCAGAGAAACCCCAGGAAAGATTATACAAATTAAACTGTAACACACAGGGAACCCAAAATCATCAACAAAACCATTCTAAATGCCAATAATAAAAGGTAAAAACAATGTATAATCTCACTAATCACAGTCTTTCATAATGCTATTGAAAGAGACCAGCTTTTTCATGAATTAGCGATGACGTTTGCTGGGAAAACTTTTAGCAATTTTTCTTAATGAAACTTATACAATACTTAGGTTTATATATAGAGTTTACCACGACATAGTTATGCATCTTTCAATGATATTAATTGATTTGACATCCGCTTCAATGTATGAAAATTGAGGAATTTATGATTCATAAAGGCTTTTTCATGTAATTACGTTTTGAAGAACCTCTCCGGATTTTTACACCAACACCAAAATCCCAAATTGAGAGACAGTCGTAATGTGGTCACATTGGAAATTGAAGAATAATCTACAATACGGTATCAACTTAGAAAATGCCTCTTCAGAATCCCAGAAAAAGCGAACGAGACATAATGGTATTCTCTTATGTTTGAATATTTTTGATCCGGAGTGGAAAACCAGTAATCTGTCAATACTGTGTATAGGGAATTTTAGTAAAATACTGGAAACAACGGCAAAAGGTCAAATCTTTCAATTTTGATTCATATCAGAAACAGGTAGAGGATTCAGGGAAGATTAGCAAGAAAATTTGAAAGTGGTCTTGGATACTTTAGAACAAATGTCACAAGTGAACTAGTTCATGATAACCTGAGGTTAAACTGTGGAAAAATCAACAGCTCAAATCTGCTCATTATGATCACTCTTTTGCTACTGTTGATGATAATATAGCATTTTTTTCAAGTGTGATTCGTATAGAAGAATCAACACTACAGAGGCATGTTCTAGATTTTGATAATTGAGATAATTATCTCTTTATACTGTTAGCTTTCATCAATTTCAAATGACTATTTCGTTAGCTAATATAATATACACTTTTATATAAATTAGTACTGGTACCCACGCAATCTCAATTGTACCGAACTTAAAAATGGCCCATCTGCTTGGAATGGTGTCCGAACAAGAAAATTCAATTTTAAGGTTATTCAATTGCATCTGTTCAACGAAATACAAGAACGAACAAAGAAACCAAAATCAGTTCTATTTTCTCTCATGACAAAATGCTAATTGTTGAATCTGAGATCCTTCCTCTATCAGAGTGAAGATGATGATCTCGAATTGCGGGATTTAAGTTATCTCGTTTGGTGCTGAAAACCCTTCATAAAGTAAGAGATTTTACGGTAAACTGAACAATATAAGGTAGTCGCATTATATGTTCTGGAAACAGATGCAACAAACTTAACATGTGATAGAATGTTCTGAATCTAGTATAAACGTCTCTCCTCGCCTTGAGAGCAAACTAATCTCTTTGTAGAAAATTACATGTTTCTACGAGAGCCGTATCACAAATTTATTTATTTCCCGGCGAGGTCAAGTCGTCATCTTTAGGAATGGTTTTATATCTCCAATTATATTTTTGACTGAAATTCAAGTTAGAATCGACTCAAATGATATGCAAACGACGGGTTTAACAGAGCCAGAATTTGTACATGCCTAAGGAGTTTCAGACTGAAATACATCCAATTAATTAATAATTATACGTAATAAGTATACGTGATCCAGGGGGAATTTGGTTTTCTTCCCGATATTCAGCCAAGATGCAGAAACCCTCATATGTATGTTTAGGAAATAATTTACCTAAATAGTAACTCTTAGGAAATCAAGATTGTTATTTTTCTATTAATATGAAAAAAGAAAATTTTAAAACATTTCTAGTTAGCAATACATCCGACTTATCATACCAGATCTTAGAATCTGCGCCTCTGAAGAAAAGTTACGGAGATCTGCAATAAACAAAAGCATTTAAAGTCGGTGAACCTTTTTTTAGAGTTGACACCTGCAGGTCTCAATATTTGCGCAATCAATTTATGTCGAGGGAAAAAATTCCTCACTGTTGAAAATTTTTCATTTGCGCATAAATCACTTGGGACATTTTCACGATAATCATTAATAAAACGTTTTCGTTAATGCTGTTACAACAATTGAACCACCACAACTCCCTTGATAAAATACGGTTTAGGCAGTTTACTCAATGTTGTTATTAGAGTTTATTCAGTATCAAAATAAAAACTCTTATGAGTATAATTGGGAATGATAAGGTTACACTATTAAATGCAGCTTCTACCTGCGAGAGTCATGTACCCGTTTCTGCTTGTCTTTGATGACAGTAACATATCGTAGAATGGCTCATGATTACCGTTTTCTCTCAAACTTGAAACGGGAGCAGGTTCCAAGAATAGTACTGCATCTCTGCATTCTACTTTTGGTAATATGGCTCCTTCAGCTTAGAAACGGACATGATTTATGTAAGGCTATATCTTACCGCCGCTGATCTAGTAAAACTTAAACACTATTTTTAAGAGAAACAACAATAACTTTAACATATAATCTAAATTTGAGACTGGCATGCGGAAGGTCACCTAATCTACCTTTTTTGAAACCTATACATTTTGCTTCAGAGATATTACATTTTATTGTTTATTATAAATCTCTTCTAATGTTGTTGATGTCACTCGCGGTCGCAGATGAAACCTTGCAGGATTCAAGGGTTTCAACACGTATGCTTTAGAGGTAGCTGTCAAAAGAAAACGTTGTCCATCCGCGATACACAGCAATTCTTACTTTTTGGGACAATTTTCCTAGAAAAAATCAATTCAGATCCCCCAACATCGGTTCGGGACGGACCACCTCACTAGTTAAAAGAAGGCCGATGAATCCCGACAATCCTAAAACTAAGGATTCAATACTAACACATTAAGTGCAGAGTTTTGTGTATTTACCTGGCTCATGTTCATACATGAGTCAACAAAGAACGAACCTGATTGGAGACAAAAATAAACGGAGGCATTTTTTTACAGACTTATAAACCCCTTATTGATTGGTTGAACTTTATTTCAAAAATAGCTTCCCGAACTATTGGTCTCTTGATCGGATGGTCCCCGAAGCAATATACATATAATAGCTTGTCTGAACCTTAATAAAGTGTTGAGAACTTAGTGGTAAGAAAACGACACATAGAGTTGATACTAAAGGAACAAGTAGAGCTGCATATAAACGTCAATATGTTCATAAGACGATCCAAGGTCAGTTCACCGGCAAGTAATAGCATTTCCAACATAGCTGCTGGACTTCTTTTGGCTCTAGTAAGGAAAGTAAAAAGATACTATTCATTAAATAAATTGTCAGAATTGAACATAAGTATGTTAACTTTCATAGATTATCCTCGAACCGTTGAATGATTGAAAACACGAGAGTTCGTTATCGGTTATTTTTTAACCGCTAGTTTACTCGCCCTTGTCGGATCTTGGTGGGGCTAAGCGACCGAAAATTGACAGAAAAAACAAGTTCATTGTAAAAAAACTCTCAATATTCTTTTAGCTCCAAATAATAGCTACTAGTAAAAATAAAATTAAAGCATTGCTAATAGTTAACGCTATAAAAACCTTTGTCTATGTCAAAAAAATGTCCTCTTTCTTTTCCTGCTCATTAAATCAAAACTAAGATGTGGAAACATTGCGAAAACACACCACCCCCCGGAACAAAATTTCATTAAAAAGTCAAAGCTATACTTTGATCGTTTTCTTTTAACTTTCTCAAGATATTAATTTTACGTCTTCTTGCGTTAATAAACCAATTATCTAGCTGTTGAATTGTCAATCTTGTTTTTAACAGTAATTCATATTTCTCTCTGGAGTTCGGATATGGTCTATCTAGATTTTCACTTAACCAACTTAATAGCACAAGAGTAGTCTGTCTTGGTAAATTCTGTCTCTTCTTTCTGGTATTCGATTTTTCTCTGCCATCTTCTTGTGGAACAGGTGAAACAGACGATGAACGAATAGATGAAATTGGCGAACCACTATGTACTATCTTGTTTGGTAAAGGATAATTCGATGGTGAAATTCTTCCTTGAAGCTGTTGCTGCTGCAGAGGCTGTTGTAAGGGCAAATAGTGTGACGATGGTTGGTTAGAATATATAGATTGGTAAGAGCTTGAACGTGAGATACTTGGTGAAATAGGCGCACTAAATGGAGAGTGGAACTTTTGGGGCTGTTGTTGTATTGGCTCAATTGGTTGTGGTTGTGACTGCAAATAATATTGTTGATGCGTTGCTGAAGAATCTTTCAATAACTCTCTTATTGGTGGCAGAGAGAGCGTTTGAGGTTTACTAACAGATCTCGCTGTAAAGAACTTCGAAGTATTCGATGAAACATATTTTGTAGGATCTGGCAACATCATCGTAAGTTTAGGTCTATCGTGACGATCAAACGGTGCTGTGTTACTTCTATGTATTAGTGAAGGATTATAGACAGACATAATGTGTTTAATGGTTTATCAGCAATCGCGAAAAAAGTGGATTCAACTCTCTATATATATATATAGCACGATGTCAGTAAATTAGCGAAATGTCACCCTCGAACAGAAATGCGGTAGGTGACAAAATAAGAGATACATAAAGCGACTTTTTTGAATAGTTTCTATTTCCTGCCCGCATCTGTAGCACCAAGTCTCAAGCTGCAGGTCCATACATAAAATTTGAAAACTTAAAGATATTTCAAAAAATCAAGGAGGAAGGAAGTCTTACTTTTTAACTATGTAAATTAAAAGATAATTGAAACATTTCTATCAATTTTTAAAGACTCATTATGAAACATTTCACTATAGTGATTAATACAGGGTACTTCTTCACTTTCTTCCGTTACATCTCCGAAATTTCTGTGCACATATTTCTAAGTTAAGCTCTCCATTTGAAGAGAAGAGAGACCCTGCCTGGATCTTGTGAAAATTCAACGTTGTAACATCCTTCTTCAACTTACAGGAATTAACATAGTTAGTATATAACCCAGACAAAAATTAAGTGCTTTTAATACCGGATTGGGAATATTGCCTAATTCAACAAAACTTGGCTGCGACGTTAAACTGTTTTTGTCCTGTGTGCCGGCTCCCCGGAAGTTTAGGTGGCTATGGTGCAATCAATCAAAGTGATATGTAATATTGGAAAAACGGAACCTTGATAAATGATCTATCAATTATATTTTTGGGGAGTTTTCCTGGAATTGTTGGGGTGACTAAGTTAGAAAATTAGCTCAAAAATATTTTAACAAAAGTTTAGTAATGTATGATAAAATTCTCATGACATGACCATGCCTCCGTTAGTCGCATTTTTTATTCGTTCGGGCTTTCATGCCTGTTGGAACGAGAGAAATGATCTTCGATTCATGTAGAGTGAATCGAAAGAAAAACAAGGCAACCTGTAATTCAAGTCTGTTACACTTAATAATTGCACTTGTTTTTTTCTTTCTGTCGGCCGTCACAAGACGTAAGACGTTCTTTTCGTTTGCACTCTGAATAACTATTTTGAGGTTGACTTGGACGCAAAACTAAAGAAAAAAGGCATGAAGCGCTACGCGATATTGTTTTATTTAGATTTTTTCAGAAGGTGGAAGTGGAGGCGGCATTTACAAGTCGTCCAATATTCAACCTAGATTTAAAGAGAAATAATCGAATCAGCTCTGATCCTGGAAATCGACAATTATTAAACTCTATTGTGTAACTAGCGCAAACTAATGTTAGAATATTTTTCAAACTTCCAGATGCTATAAACCAAATAAATAGAAAAGTATACCTTGTAAAGAATAGTGCAAAACAACAATGTATTACTCATGAGTTCTATAATACTGTGACATCTGATTCGTCTTGGTATCGGAAAAGTCGTTTACTCGCTGTATGGTTTTGCTCTAACTTGGAACTTGGACTTAGTTTTTTGGGCATTTTTAATCGTCAAGAGTTTGTCGATTTTCACTCTAAATCTGACACAGTAAAAAACTGCTGTTGCTCTCATCAAAAATGTCTAAAATAATGCACATCGTAAAAAGACTGCATAAATTATGCTTTTAAATGTCCTTACTATTTAGTAAAAACTCATTATGAAACAAATTGAGCTTTTAAGCTAGTATTAACTACAACGAGAAATAACAGGTTTCTTACTTTTAGAAAACTCCATCTGGTATACTTAAAGAATTAATGCTCGAAATTGCTTTATTTGATTAACTAGCAACAAATGATTGAGGGGCATATACCATCGGAATGACAGGTTTAACCGGGTCGTATATTAGGTATATAATTGGGTCTTCCAAGTGGCTATTCTTAGGTTATATATATATTGTTCATCTATCAATATTTTAATTATTCCTTTGGGTAAAGTTTATAGCAAGAAGTTCAGTTGAATTAGAATGAATATGAATAAAATTATATAATACAAGCCAAACTAATCTATTTGAATCTGGTTGAATCTTCTTTAGTAAATGGAGGGTTAGTATAACCTACAATACGAGCAGTGAGCATAAAAATAGTTTGATCTCCCCTCTAAACTTTTTACTAATAAAAGAAATATGTAGGTTATTGAAAGTTGAAGACAAAGATGAACATGACGTCCG
>JAJLWN010000003.1:0-102615 GCA_030570795.1 Wickerhamomyces silvicola | reverse complement strand
GGGGGGGGGGTTGAGAACGTCTTTAGCTTGCTCATTCTTGATTTTATTTATAGAACGAACAAGGCCTGGAGGTTTTAGCCCCCTTTCCTGTTATGATGATCTAACGTGTCTTACTTATAAAATAAAAGGAACAAACCCATCAGACATAGCGCAAAGGCTAAACTATCACAAAACTATTCACGATTAGGAAAAACATAATTACGTAAATCAACCAAAGCAGCAATGAAAATTTATTATTAACTCCATATGTCCATATTTCCATATATTTGTGATTTAGACGCACTAAAAGGAAGAGTTTCTATTGAGATTTGAATCTTGCGCCCCTTTGAGGTAAAGTTCGCAGCTTCTTCTCTCACTTCTTTCACCTTAGTAAGTGTACGTTACTGTAGGTCCTGCAATTTGACTGGTCATTAAAAATATAAATTCCGAATTCTATTGGTTTGTTGACAATTTCAGCGCCTCAACGTGCGTGAGTTAAAACAAAGAGTTTTCGGTTGGTTTTGAGCGTAAAATAGGTGTTCTTGCTTTTATAGGATATCCTGTCCGAGTATTTTTCCCTAATGATGGTATATCCCTAAAAAATGCTTTTAAAACTATTACATATTGAAAATGAGATTAAGTAACATAAAGAAAGTTGCTGCTATCTGTAAAACGCAAACCACAAACCATCTATCGTACTAGTAAAGAACTCTGTTATCCTAGTATATTTCAATTATTGCGAAGAGAGAAAAAAAAGTTTTTATTAAACTGCGGACATGAGGCATTTCAAAAGTTTTAAGATCTATATGGAAAAGTTGCGCATGCACAGATCTGTCACCTGTCAAAGATAACCAAAACTTCCATAGGTGTTGTTGTGGGGGTTGTCTATCGCTTAATGAGATTGATGCACGGAACTAACGTCACAAAATTTATGCTCCCTCTCTGCACAACTATACTTTACTCTATATCTTAGCTTTGACCTGCTATTATAGCCTACTAGTATTCGGTGTTACATCCGAAGGGAGAAAGTCCTGGGATTATTACGAAGAAATACTTAGAATAGGTTATGCGCCACAGAATTTTCTACGTGTTTATTTTTTTTTTTTTTTTTTTGACAGGGCCGTGGCCCGGACACATTCAAACTACAGCTTCAACTACTAAAGACACTATTACTACTACTACTACAAAAAAAAAGGATTAAAGAAATGCCGTTCAAAAAAAAAAAAGCGCTAAGAATCACACTCCCAGCGGGATTTTTGGTAAGAAGAAAAAGTGGCAAGTACCAATTGAATCCATAATCATCAAGGCGTACCATACTTTACAGTTCCTTTTACGTCTCACCAGCCCCTGGCTTATTGGTATGAGGCTGAAATCTTTAATGGGGGAAAAACAAAAAGCCTTTAACTAAAGGATGCCCAATTTGATGATTTGAAACCCGGGTCAAATGAGCTTACTGGTTTGAGTCAATAAAATGTTCTACTTTTTTGAATATAAATTACTACTAAACATCTCATTGAGTAATCTGTTGTTTTTCCTAAAATTTCTTAGTTTGTCGTATTTCGAAGCCATTCTTTTTTTTTTTTATTTTCCTCTTGTGGCATATTTACTTACACAGTCCGTACTTCTGCTAGATAAAACATTCACGACAATAGAAAACCATACTAAGTTGCCGTTCTTCTTCGCTTGAACAAAAAGGGGATATCATTGAGCATGAGTACCTATCAAATAGAAACTGAGCAGAATATCGTTAAGCTGCCCACCTTAAATGCTAATGAAATGCCAATCAAGAATTTTAATAGGTTTATTATAAATAATCACCAAAAGAAGCCTATGGTCGATAAGGACTTTTTATTTCAATTAAGTCAAACCCAACCTGAAAAAACAGTAGCTTGTCAAAGGTGTAGACGATTAAGAAAAAAATGTTCCAAACATTTCCCACAATGTATAACCTGCATCAAAATGGGGGAAGATTGTGAATATGTTGATAAAATTGTCATGAAGAAGAGAAAAAAAGAAGACGATGAAGATGCTCAAGCAGGCTTCAATTCGAATAACAACTTAACTCTTCTACCCCCATTAACTCCAACTACGATAACCTGGGCTTATGAACAGAAGCCAGAACAACAATCTTCAAATTATACGCATCAACAACAATTACATACAGGTACAAGATCATTATCTATACCAGTAATTAATTCTCCTCAAATTCCACAAACGTCTTCGTCAATAAGATTGCCTTCAATATTGGTTAATCAACAACCCCAATCAAATGAAGAATCTTCAAACTCAGCATCCGTATCCATTTCGAAACAAAAAAAAGCAAAGCTAAATAATGTAGATATTCAGAATGCTCTATTATCTACATTAATTAACTTGGGCAAGCAAAATTTGGTGCCAACGTCAACAGACTTAGAACCATTTATGATTTCAAAAGAAATTGCATTAAAATATGTTAATAGCTATTTTACTCATTTTTATTCATCATTCCCGTTCATACATAAAGAGTTATTTTATAGAGACTTTGAACAAACTAATTTATTTAATGTCTTGAATCCAAATCCTCAATCAATTCCACTTGATACCCTTAAGAAGAATTTTCAAACATATTTGATTCTTACTATTGGTTTTAAGAATTTGCATAATGCAAACTCTTTGAGCGTAGCAGAGGTTAACAAAAATAGTCCAATTTTCAATAATAGCAAGATTCAACAATTTATACAGCAAACGTTGACTTTTAATACTATTGATGATATAAAAGTGCTAACTTTATTAGTGATTGATTCATTTTTTGCCAAAAATTGTCTTTCTACTTCAAATTTAACAAACTTGCTAACTGGTTTAGCATTACGTTATAACTTGCACAGAAAGTTAAGTAAATCGAGATCCGATGAATTTTCAAGGGTTGAGATTGAAATGAGATATAGATTATTCTGGACGATTTATATTATCGATAGAACTGTTGCTGTCTATTTAAACAAGCTGATCGCAATTCCAGATGAATATATCAATTTACCCTATCCAATATTATTGGATGATTTAGACTCAAAGGAAGAGTCATTTGACGTTCATTTCAAAGAATTAGTAGAGCTGAAACATATTGAAGGAACTATTTTTAAGGAAATTCACTCTGTCATAGCAATAAACAATAATATAACTAAAGATAATGAAGCAGTCCTAAGAGGATTAAAGAATAAGATTGAAGCATGGTATTTGAAAACAACTACAGTTAACAAGAAAAATTCAAATGCTTCGTCAATCTGGCTGACAACAAGATATTATAATTGTTTAACACTTCTGTATCGTCACAGTTATCTAAATCCAATTTTAACGCCAGATTTATTGGATAGGTTAAGCAAGGCAGTCTTACACAATTTATCTTATACCTACAACTTAACAACAAATAAAAACTCATTTTCCATTAATTGGTTGTCATTTTTTAGAATCTTAATTATATTCAAGACTTTATTAAAATGCCTTGTCAGTGAATCAATCAACCTTTATGAATCTAAGACCGAAATTAATCTATGTATTGAAATTTTAAAGAACTATGTCAATGAGAACGAAGATTGGAAATTCATTTATGAGATTATTGATATTTTCCAGCAATTATTGAAGTTGAGTTTTATTGAACCGGCGAATCCTAGTGATGTTCATCAATATCTTAAAGAATCAGAGACTAAGTTGAATTCAGTTCTAAAATTAAATAGTGTTGGTTGTAGATTGGATGATAGAATTGAAGATGAATATAATTTGGACGATAGAATTGAAGCTGAATATAACCTGAAATGATATAAAATAGTCTTTACGAATTAATACTTATGGTGTTTATAATTTTACTTGGTGTAAGCTCTCTACATGTGTCTAAAAATACCCCTTTTATTTTACAATTAAGAACGTAATTGACTTATAGCCATTAATATTAATGAAATTGAAACATAAGGACTAGCCCTTTCACCAATTCTAGCACATTTCCAGAAAACCCCTAATAATCTACAACATCAGTTACCCCAATCTTATGACACTAAAAATAAACTTACCCATGATGATTTCTATCAAGTAAAGATGGCCAGTTCGTATGAATATAAGTACATGAACATATCAGTAATAAGATCACTTGTAATAACGATATGAAGTTGAATAAAGCAGACTAGTTGAAAAACTTAGTAAAATTCTTCCAAAATAATATTAGCATATTTCATACCATTGAAATGATTTCAGAGTCTATAAAGGATTAGTTGATATTTAAATCAATCTGTATTCCTCTGAATTAAAAATATCTACATTACGTAATCATTTCCTAACTAGGATATTTCTATTCAATATATAATAATATATAAATAAATAAATAAAGAAAGAAAGAAAGTCGTGGGATATATTTGATTTAAAAACTTGAAGTATCTTAATTTAGGAGCATCAATCGCCTTATAGACATTCTTGATTGGTTTTTTTCTGCATCATTACTTCGCAAATACTGTTTTGATTGACCAGTTTAAGATGAAATCTTATGTGCCTTTGTTAGTTCACTAACCGAGTTGAACAATGGGGGAGAGTCAAGGAAATATATCACCAACTGAGAGAGTTTAGTCATCTTTTCAACCTAATCTAAGGACTCTCTATTCAAACTTCTGCTTCTACAAGAGTTAGAAAAGAAGCAGCACTGTCCAAACAACCTAAAGAGCAGAATGAATTCGCGGGTTGTGGATTCCTTGACAAGTTGGAAAAAAAATATGAAACTTTCAATAAACTGTACATCTTGTATTGGAACTCGAATGAAATTGCAGACGAAAGCGGTAGATGTCCTTGAAAGGACATCTCATTATTTAAGATCAGGAGTTTTAGGCAAACAACCTGCTTGGTTCGATGTTATTGGTCAAAATACTCCAAATAAGAACTTTCTTCGAGTACCAAAGCAAAAATCAACAGTTCAACCAATTAAGTTAGATAGAGAAAAACTGTATAAACCAAATGCCCCATTATATAAAACCAGACAGCATCAAAAGAAAAAAGGTATATATAAACCTGAAAAGCTAAAGTTTGTTGAAGACGAGTTAAGAAGTTTATTCTACCAACAACATCCATGGGAATTGGCCAGACCAAAGATCTTGCTAGAAAATACAGGAGAAGACATTATTAAACAAGATTGGTCATCAATAAGACAATTAAATAAACCCATTGATGGCGAAAGTGTTGTCCAAAGGACTATTTATTTATTAAATCAGTTTCAAGGTAAAACTTTATCTGATGCTTATGTACAAGCAAGATTTGAATTTTATAGGGTTAGAGTCGAAGAAGAGATAGAAGATCAAGTAAGTAGAGAAGAAAATGAACTTTTTGGAGCTTCATTCCAGCCATCGCCAATTGAACATGGTATTCAACAAGAACAAAAATTCATTGAAAAATGGAAAACAGAAGCAACTGAAATCACAAAAATATCTGACGCTAAAAAAGCTAATCCAGAAGATACATGGTCTCAATGATTTTTTTTCTTTGAAAAACTGTAAATATAGAAGTTTAATGCACATATGATAAGATCTAAACTAATGTACTCTTGGTAGTACGCCTAACTAATTGAAATAGATTAACGCTTTGTTTAATATAATGTTCGTAATCCTTAAAGTCATTTTTCTCTATTATGTCAAAATTCTTTCTAATTTTCTAGAGTAGTTAGTACACTAATATAAATAAGAATTGAAGATTTTACTAACTCTAAAGAATTTGGAATCTGCTTTCCGTCTTTTTCTATAACTCATTAATACTAGTGTATTTGGATCAGTTAAGTCCAATAATGTTTTCTCCAATAGTGGGAATGCCTTTTCAAGATAGACACAATCTGCAGCTAAAATGACATCGACATCTTCCTTAGCATAATCTGGTAATGGTTCTCCCCTTATAATTTTGTTAATAAAAAAAAATCAGTAAATTCAATTACTTACCATGCCAGAACATCTGCATGTAGCGTCCCCTCGAGCCCATTCAAGACGATATTTTTTTTCATTAATGGAACAAGATCACTATTCAAAAGAGTTAGTCTTTTGGTCTTATACCAAAAACCATCAACTTACTTAATATCGGTAATCCAGATTTGCATGTCTTTATCTCTTTTTCCACTCAATCCTAAAGCCAGTCCAACCAGTCCAGTACCACTGCCAATCTCAATAACCTTTTTTTTGCCATATAAACCTTTGTCTAGTACATATTTAGATAAAAGTTCGCCTGCAATCCATACTTTACCTCCACACCCTGATTCACCACCATCTTCCCAGATCTTTAAGCCATCGGGTATTCTACCATCTAAAGTTAAATCGGATTCTCCCAAATGTTCAATGGGTCTTATTGGGGCAATATCTTCAAATCCGCCTAACAGAAAGTTTTCTTCTGTTATATCAGTCATTTTTGTAAGGAATATGATAACCAATCCCAACAAATTAAACTTTTTCTTAGTCAAATCAGAAAGTAATCGATGAAAAGTCTGTGGTTAAGTCTCAAATTTAAATTTTCTATTCGTGATCAATTAAATTTTCACCTTCATGCAAGTCCGTTACGCTAAAATCAGCACGATAAGATCTGATCGGACACAAGTATAAATTTAGATATAAAAGAGGTTTTGGCAAAAGAATCTAGTTAATTCTCTGTTCTAATTATCCAGTATTGGTCTTAATAAACTTTTTGGATGACTTCATAGTACAATTATTAATAGGATCATGTAATATTTCAGATCCATATATATAAAAAAATATAAATAAATAAGTAGGGTGATGTAATAAATAGGTAAATGTAATCAACAAGGAAATGTAGTAAATAAAGTAAGTCGTCCCTTCTTGAAAAATATTTTCATGAGCTATTAACGATTGGAATGGTTTCAGTGACCTTCATGAGATTCTTCGTGATCGTGATGGGTTGGTGGAAAAAATAGCTTCTCTGCAATGACATAAACCACAAAGGCACTAACACCTATACCAAAACCTGGCCATAGGTTTCTATAAACATTATGTCTAGCAAATTGTCCTTGGTATCTCCACGCTTCTCTACAAGGATAACTCGTTAATAAGTGCACAAGATAATTCAAAGCCCTCAGTTCTCCAACTATACTAACCTTCTGGCCCAAGGATCGCTGTTTTTTAAGATCAAACCTCCTCTCATAATTGCTGGTTTTTGTCAATTATCTGATGGTTTCCCCTGACAGGCTTAACTTGTTTGAAAAGGTGGATGAGTATTGGTGTCCAGATGTTTATTTTTTTCCCAAAAAATCATATCTGATCTCTTCAGCAAATGTATTATTCAAAATGGTTGTGAAAAGATCCAGGTATGGAGGTTTTTTTAATAACTCAAGACCTTGATGAGGTTGTGGAAACAGAAGATAACCTATTTGAATAAAAGAAGCCTTCGACCATCTCGGATCACTCAGAATCGGACTTTACAACTGATTCAGAAGATGAGCTCGATAATGTACAGGATGATTATGATTTTGCCGGTGCTATCATGAATGAAGTCAAGGATGAAGCTTATTTTTGCTTGATATGTACGTGTAGTCTAAGTTCGAAATCTTGATCTTGTTCTAATTGTTTTAGAGTTTATCACACACCTTGTATTACGAGTAGGTCAATTAAAGGCTCTTTCTTCCACAGATGAGACGGGAAATTGGAATTGTCCTGCATGTAATGTGACTCACAGAAAGCAAAAATTTCAGTCTAGATGCTGGTAAAAGAAAGTTATACATCCTCAAAGAAATGATCTAAATGCATGGAGTAGTGGACAGACTTGTGGTGCTAAACTTGAAGGTTGTCCTCATAGATGTTCTTTGCCATGTCATCCTGGACCACATGCTCCATGTAATGCGTTAGGTCCTGTGTTGAAATTCCATTGTGGTAAACATGAAAAACAATGGCCATGTATAATGACTCCATATGCTGAAAGTTGGAGATTTGATAACATATGTCAAGAATTTTTACCCAGTGAACGTCATAAGTGTGGTAAGCAGTGTCATGACAGGATATACGGTAAATTTGAAGAGTTTGTTGAACCAAAATGCTACTGTGGTAAAACTAAGGATATGGTCAAATGTTATTTGAAGAGACCAAAGAAAAGTTTTGGTAAAACTAAAAGGAAATTAATTGGATAAGCTTTTCAAATGTTCACTAATTATGGATGTACAATACGATTGTAATTTACACTCATGGAAAGTAGAGTGTCAGCCAAGATCTAACCTATTGCAGCACTGTTCATTTAGTCCAGATGTCATAAAGACTTGTCATTGCCGTCAAACTGCCATTGAAGAGTTAGGAATTTCTCAAATAGGTCAGCATGCACTGATCCATTGCCACCCTGCTCGAAGACTTGCGGCAAAGAACTTCCGTGTGGTCATCACTATAAATGGGTATGCCATAAAGGTGAATGTTCACCTTGTTACGAAGTGATAAAAAGTATACTCTCGTTGTGGGTTCAATAGCTTTGTTGTTTCCATTTAGGTTTCTTAAGGAAAATGCTCCAACATGTAAAAGGAATTGCTCTTCATTGTTATCATGTCGTCGTCATAGATGTAATAGCACTTGTTGTTCAGATGAATCAACTGCAATAGCAAGAGAAAGACAAAAAAAGAAACCTCTAAGAAGTAATCAGGAAACAAGTAGAAGTACAGATGAAACGTCTTCTGTTGAGGCAACCCATATTTGCTTGCAAACTTGTGATAAAAACCCAGATCATCTCTGCAAAGGAACCTGTCATACAGGGCCTTACCCACAATGTTTAGAGTCGTCTTGTGATGACCTTGTCTGTCATTGTGTGCAAGATGTTGTTATGGTACCTGTTAGATGTGGTATAACATTACCTCTGTGTGGTTCCCAAAGTATTAGAATCTTACCTTGTGGCCATGGCCAAATGTCTCATAACTGTCATTCAGAAAACGTTTCATGCTTGAAATGTACACAAAGAGTAGATAATTTATGTAATTGTGGGAAATTTAAAATCAGAGCTATGTGTTACCAAGAAGAAGTATTTTGTTCTGAGAGATGTGACAAGTTATTACCATGTCAACATCATTGTTTTACAACATGTCATAAAGGATACTGTGTGTGTAAATCTATTTGTGGGAGAAAGAAAAAATACTGCTAACATATCCATAAATCTGCCTGTCATTTCTCATCCCGTTGCGATGATTCAAAGCCTTGCACAGAAACAGTTTCTTTGAGCTGCCAATGTGGAACAGTAAAACAACAAGCTGCTTGTGGTGTTGCTGCCAGCCATGAAAGCAAAACAGGTAAAGTTTTAGATTGTGATGTTTTTTGTGTTGTTAAAGAAAGAGAAGATAAATCGAAAGAAGCTTTTGCTTTGCCACCAATCTCTAGTAACCCAGAAGTTGAGGTAACTGAACTACCGTATATATTCAATACCATAAATACCTCTATTACTCAAATGAAGTGGTGTTTGAAAGTTGAGAGAATTTTAATGGAGTTTATGGAAACGGATAAATCAAGTTTACATTTAAGTCCAATAAAAAAAGAACAAAGAAAACTTGTTCATTTTTTAGCAGAAGCTAACCATCTTTATTGTGAATCTCAAGATCCTGAACTGCATAGAAGCGTTTTTGTTTTGAAAGAATCAAAAACTAAAAAATCTTTCATGTTTTCTATTACAGGCTATTAAGATATATCAGAAACAGATTAAAGAAAGTTCAAAAGTTCTGAAACCTTCACCTATAACATCTAGTTTGTTTTCCACTGCAAAATTTAACTCTCTTTTGATCAAAGATTGTATTGTTGGTGTTACATTGTCTGATTTGGAAGAGGCAATTAGACCACCACTTAGTGAAAAGCTTAAAGATGCTACCATGAAATGGATTGACCAATATAAAATTCAATAGTTCCTGCTGCTTTTGTGAGACTTTTATTTTCAGTTGAGAATGTGTTGAGAAGTTTAATGCCGAGCTTAAAAGCTCAATTTAATCGTAGATATTTAGCGATGACGCTGAAACTAGTAAAGATAGATGAAAACTATAATGTTTTGAAAGACTATACGTCTACCAAGCTTGACAATCAAAAATTAGGGGAAGGTGAAAGTTTAGCAACTAATATAATAACAACTTCCGAATCCTTAAAATATTTGAAGGTTAATGATACTAGATAGTGGGTGAAGAAAATGGTCAGAATCATTTAGAGTCCTTTATTTACAGCTTTAATATTTCATAGAAATGCATTATTGCCCTGATATACATATAGTCATTAAATAAAAGTAAATAATCATTTTAAAATGTACCTTACAAGTTCATCATATTCAACTCTTTTCAGTAGAGGTGTATCTAGTTCAAAAGATCTTATATTAGTTTGTTCGCATTCCAGTGACGTTAAATTGCTTAATTGAGAAGTTTCAAAACTTTGTAGTTCATTGTTACCTATATCAAGATCTTCTAAGTTCTCACAATTGTATAGATGAAGATTTTCAATGCCTCCTGTTGCAGTTAATTGAGTTAAATGGGGAAAGTTATCAATTCGCAAATTATGAACTGCAAAATTTGTGATTCTCAAGGATTTCAGAATAGGTGCTTTGAATTGGAAGAAAGAGTATTCAGAGCTCCTTATCTCTAAATTTGTAGCTTCAAAATTTTCAAGTCTTGAAAAGGTACAGTTCCTTATAAATAAAGGGGCACTGATTGACGACATATATTGGAAGCTTATAAGGTTCGATAGTTCCAAATCTTTAATCTCCCGTAATGCTGAGTACTCGATAGATAAACTAGTAATATTAGGGTACCATTGTTGAATTAAGCTTATATCTAATAGACTAATACATCTTGAGATAGTGAAAGATTTTAAGTTTGGAGCTTTCATCTTCGGGACTTCAGTAAGGCTGTTATTGAAATAAATATTCAAGCTCGTTAATGATTTAAATTCCAGAGAGTATAATAACTCATTTGTAAAAGGTCCTCTAACTTCCAAACGTTCTAAATGATCAACATATTTCAAGATCTCGACCCCACAACATATTTGTAGTGAAGATAAAGATCTAAAAGATCGTAAATCTATCTTGTTTCTATCTGTTGATACTGGTTCATTGGATAACATTATAGAGCCTAGTCTAACTGATGGTGTATAAATATTATCAAAAGATGAAATTGAAAACACCCAAAGCAACAAGTGAAGAAGCTTTGGTAAAAATAATGAATTCATCGATATATGTGAATCTATGAATTGTTCAATATGTAAGGATTCAAGTTCTGGGCATGATATATTTTTAAATAAATTAACATCAGACTCTTTGATAGTCCATCTTTGTAATTTGGCAAATTTCAAGTTGGCAAAATTCACCAAATCTTTAGATTCATATATTGAAATTACTTTTAGCGAATCATTTGTGATATCCTGCCATGACTCTAAGTCAATTATTGACGATAGTGTCAAAGTTTCAATAGTTGCATTTTCAAAATCAATACTTTGATTAATTGAATTGAATAAAGAATGAATGAATAATGTTTTTAAAGATGGGAAATAAAACTTGGAGTTATTAATAGTTCGACATTTTGACAGTTCAAGTCTTTCAAGTTTTGGAAATATAAATATTTTGGGGTCTATAATGACATCTGATAATGATAATTTGACGAGATTCTGAAAAGTAACTACCATTGTTTTAGAGCTTAAAGCTCTAATCCATAAAGTTTTATTTGTTGCAGGGTAGAGAGATCCACTTGTAACGTACTCGTCAAATACACTAATTTTGCTATTAATGTCACCTGGTAACTGAGGCAATAAGGGAGTTGAACCTCTAAGATCATGAATTTCCACCAATACCCACAAAAAATCATGTTGAATATTTTTTAAAAGATAAGCATCTTGAAGATCTAGAACATTTGATATGTTTCTATAGACTCTTGGAGGAGAAATATCTGATACTAAACAAAATAGACCCTTGATCTTTTCTCTTATTTCATCTATTGCGAACATATTATTGATATCATCATTGTCCAGGTACCTTAACACTTTGAAAAACACTTCATTGGGCAACCCCTGTAGAAGTTCCAATGCAGATGAAGACTTATATCTCATTAGCCTAGGATTAAAAAAGAAAAACCTCCGTCTTATACCGAGGCACTGTTACGCCTATTGTTTGTGTCAAAGGTTGCTAATATCGTGCATATAGAATATCAGCTATAAAAGGGGTAAAGCCAACAATAGAACTTCGGGTTGACACAAAATATAATTATAATGAGCCAAACAACAACCACTTTACATTGGTAAGTCTTTTCTTTCGAAGTTCAGTTTTAGTGCTAATCCATTATGGCTTCAAGGCTCAAAATCTCGAAGAATCCCTTAGTTACTCGAAGAGTTAGGCGTTGAATACAATTTAAAGCTTTATGATAGAGATGCAAACCAAAGAGCCGATCCCCAACTAATCAAAGTTTACCCCTTAGGTAAAAACCCAACTCTTGAAGTTGATAAGCGTGATGGTAAAGGACCAAAACTTATTCTTGAGAGTGGTCACATTGTTAACAATCTGATTAATCACTTTGATAATGAGAAAAAATTAATACCAAAAACAAAGGATACCGCTAATGAGATTGACTACAACTTGTATCTTGCAGAGGTAATTCTACAATCGTACTTTCTCGTTCTAATTTTAAAGGAGATTGCTCTAAAGAGGTCTCCTTTTGTAATTAGACCTATTGTTGGATAAGGTACAGGTAGGATTGATAGTAGTTCTGCATTGGCAAATCTCAAACCCAAATTTGAATTACTTGAGAGGACTCTTTGAAACAGAATGCTACAAGGTTGTAACGAACTTTCAGGAGCTGATATCATCCTCGTTTCTAAAATAATTATCGCTCTTCATGGATTAGGACTGTGCCCGAACTTTGATGAATCGAAGCATCCAACTTTTATCAGATAAAGAATTGCGTATATTCACTCAATTGAAAAAGCCAAACAACCAAGTTAGGACAAATACCGATTATTGGCTCTTTAAAATAATTTAAGTATCGTAAATACTCTATACTGATGTGTCCCTTATGAATTTTTATTCATTCTTGGCTTATGTAAGTTGATTTTAACCATTTTTTTTTTTGGTTGTTGAAAAAAAAAAAGTGTAAAGCGCTTTAAAAGTAAACACCAAACCCGAATCTAAACCTCAAAACTCGAGTTTTAATAGAATTTTAGTCAACGCTGGTTCCACAACAATACACTGAACTCACAAGGTGTGTCGGAAATTCCTGAAGCAAATAATAATATCTAGAGAGACTATTTGTTGGTTAATTTAATTTGTTTAGAGAGTATAAAGTGTGTGTGTGTGTGTTTTTTTTGTTTGAATATCTACTATTTAAATTTAGAGAGAATCATTAAAACAACGGCTTTTTACGCTTTAGAAACTCACAGCGAACTTATACTCGCTAACTGATCGGATTGTGCAATAGAAGTACACCAGTTGCCATTAATTATTAGGCCTCCTCCCCCTTATCAAGCGACAAGGTTTTTTTTTGCAGTATGTCGGGTTATCAAACACCATTATCTGTTGGAAGTGATATAAACTCTCCGGGGATTACTATAAATAAGGCGCCATTGGACATTCCATTTCCACAAACAAGACATGAGTTGGAACTACTAATTTTGAGGTATAGATCTTTACACATTTCAAAAAGTAATCTAGATGAAGAACATGCTATTGAGAAAATCTTATATAAAGTGAGTCAAGCCCAAGAACACTTCAAGATACAACAGGCCAAGTTAAGATCTATATCTCAAAGGAAGAAAAGTTATGATCAAGCAATACTACATAATCAACTGGCTGCACTACAACTCTTATCAAGAAATATAGATATTACTGATTCTCTACAACAAAGCCTTGGATTCAATAAAAAAGCTGTTAATGGACAGACCTCAAAATCAGATGATACAATTGCCAGAATCGAAACAGCATTAGATTTTAACCAGCGATTAAGTAATTTAGGTATTATTGATAGATTCAGTACTGCAAGTCCCGATCCAAAAACCACGACGGTAGGGAATCCTGTTTCTGAATCATTTATTTCTAATAGAGTTAGCTCTAGAATTGATGAACTAGAGAAATTACCAGCTAACCTTGGGACTTTCAAATTTGGTGATATACAATTAACATCACCAGATGATCTTCCTGAGAAGGCCGATGAACTAAAGATAAAAGCTCTTGTAGAGTTGAAATCGCTCAGATTATTATCAAAACAAAAGTCATTAAGACAAAGTTTGTTGTTTTCAATTGGTTCAAAAGCACATACATCTGTTGATTATTTGAAGACAAATCCAATTACTCTTTCTGCCCAACGGTCGTTACATATAAGACAAAAAGTTGTTACAAAACAAGCTGCCAGGTTAGCAGAAGAATTAGAAATTCAACAACTATTAGAGAAGGAAAAAATCGAACATGCTTTACGATCTCAGAGGGTCCAAATAATTGTAAATAAAGCTAATGACATCATAAGTTATAAACAAGAGGTATTGAATAGAAGATTCCAGTTTGCTAAGTCAATAGCTCAGTTACATACACAAATAGAAAAGGATGAAGGCAAAAAATTGGAAAAGACTGCAAGACAGCGTTTACAAGCATTAAAGGCAAACGATGAAGAAGCATATCTTAAATTATTGGATCAAACTAAAGATACAAGAATTACTCACTTATTAAAACAAACAAATTCTTTCTTAGATTCCTTAGCACGTGCTGTCGAAACTCAACAAGCAGAATCCAAGTTGGCCAGTGGTGAAGCAGCACTTGAAGAATTAACAGATGAGCAAAGGGAAAAGATTGATTATTACGAGGTTGCTCATAGGGTAAAAGAAGAAATCAACAAACAACCATCTATATTGGTAGGTGGAACCTTGAAAGAATATCAGATAAAAGGTTTACAGTGGATGGTCTCTTTATACAACAATCACTTAAATGGTATATTAGCAGATGAAATGGGTTTGGGTAAAACTATTCAAACACTTTCTTTAATTACATATTTAATTGAAACCAAGAGACAACCAGGACCTTATTTAGTTATTGTTCCGCTATCCACAATTACGAATTGGACTCTCGAATTTGAAAAGTGGGCTCCATCATTAAAAACAATTGTTTATAAAGGTACTCCAAATCAGCGTAAAAATTTAGCTTATGATGTTAGAACTGGAAACTTTAATGTGTTATTAACAACTTATGAATATATCATTAAAGATAGACCAGTTTTATCCAAGTTGAAATGGGTCCATATGATTATTGATGAAGGTCATCGTATGAAGAATGCACAATCAAAACTCTCGTCAACATTGGCAACCTATTACCACACTAAAAATCGTTTGATTTTAACAGGTACCCCCCTACAAAACAATTTACCTGAGTTATGGGCATTGTTAAACTTCGTGTTACCTAAAGTCTTTAATTCTGTCAAAACATTTGATGAATGGTTTAATACTCCATTTGCAAATACTGGTGGTCAAGAAAAGATTGAACTTTCAGAAGAAGAAACCCTATTGGTTATTAGAAGATTGCACAAAGTTTTAAGACCTTTCTTACTACGTCGTTTGAAAAAAGAGGTTGAGAAAGATTTACCGGATAAAGTCGAAAAGGTTATTAAATGTAAGCTTTCAGGTTTACAATATGTCTTATATCAACAGATGTTGAAACATAATGCTCTATTTCTTGGTGCTGGTACCAGTGGTGCCACTAAATCAGGTATTAAAGGTTTGAACAATAAGATTATGCAATTAAGAAAGATATGTAATCATCCATATGTTTTTGAGGATGTTGAAAATGTTATCAATTCCGAGAACACATCGCCTGATCTTTTATGGAGAACCAGTGGTAAATTTGAGCTATTAGATAGAGTTTTACCAAAATTAAAACAAAGTGGACATAGAGTTTTGATGTTTTTCCAAATGACTCAAGTTATGGATATCATGGAAGATTATCTAAGATATACAGGACTGAAATATCTAAGATTAGACGGTAGTACTAAAGCTGATGACCGTACTGGAATGTTAAAGATCTTCAATGCTCCGGATTCAGAGTATTTTTGTTTCTTATTATCTACAAGAGCTGGTGGTTTAGGTTTAAATTTACAAACTGCCGATACTGTTGTTATCTTTGATACAGATTGGAATCCACATCAAGACTTACAAGCTCAAGATCGTGCTCATAGAATTGGTCAGAAAAACGAGGTTAGAATACTAAGATTGATCTCTTCTGATTCTGTTGAGGAAGTTATATTAGAGAGAGCTTTACAAAAACTAGATATTGATGGTAAAGTCATTCAAGCTGGTAAATTCGACAATAAATCAACATCAGAAGAACAAGAACAATTCTTGAAAAAATTATTGGAGAATGAAGGTCGTAGAAGCGATGACGAAAAAGAAGAATTAGATGACGATGAATTAAATGAAATTCTAGCTAGAAATGAGGATGAGAAAGTATTATTCGCCCAAATTGATCTTGATAGAGTTACCAACGAAAAAATCCAAAGTAGAAAACCAGGCGGTTATAAAGAAAGATTAATAACAGAAGAAGAATTACCTTCCATATTTGTTGAAGATATCACAAAACATTTAACACAAGAGACTAAAGAGTTGGGACGTACAAGAGAAAAGAAACGTGTTGTTTATGATGATGGATTAACTGAAGAACAATGGTTACTTGCTATGGATGATGATAATGATAGTGTTGAGGCAGCAATTGCACGTAAAAAGGCATCAAGAGAGAGAAGACTTAAAAGAAGATCAGGGATTGTTACTCCTGAAACTCCAAATAGTGCTGTAAAAAGATCAAGAAGTGCAACTGCAGATATAAAATTTGAAGATGATGTTAATGATGATTCACAGTCAGATAAAGATTCAATTATTGATGAAGAACCAAACCTTATTGATGAAGCGTTAAAAATTTTAGATGAATTAGAATCCTTGAAATCTGAAGAAGATGATCATCAATTAAGTGAATATTTTATTGATTTACCTTCAAAAAAGTTATATCCAGACTATTACAAACTAATACCTCAACCAGTAGCTATCAACAGTATTAGAAGAAACTTAAAAACTGGTAAAATTAAAGATTTTGTAACGTTTAAAGAAGCTGTCTTAAAAATCTATGCAAATGCTAAATTTTATAATGAAGAAGGCTCAAGTGTTTACTTGGATGCTGTTAAGCTAGAGAATTACACAAACAAGAAATTGGAAGAACTCAAGAAGTTAGTATGAATGTATAACCTTTTTTAATGCATTATATAGTAAAAGAAAATATTTTATTTATGTTCGTAATTTTATGACATCCAAAATAGGAAATTTAAGACAGAGTGTAATTAAATTAATAAAGGGCAATATCAACATTAAAGACAGAAAAAAAGGATTCCAAACTAGTAATGATAAAATATTCCAATAGATTTGATTGAAAGGCAGCGGCGTATTCGGTAAGAATCTCCACAAGCTCAAGTCTCTTCAGGATTTGCAACTCCAACGCACCCATTATCATCACCACTAACACCTCCAACTGATGAAAGGCACCCAGCTTTTAGGTCTTCTCATGCATATAAAGTTCGAAGATTTGAGAGATATATGGAATTAGTTAATGTTCTGGGATCCGAAGCAGACGAGGATGAGAGCGAAGATGTTGATGAATTTTATAATGGAAATGTCTACTAGGAACATCCAGACACGAACATACCTCGAAAAACAGTATCGTTCTCATCCAAGAGAAAAGGTAAAATTGGCTGAAGGGGCTATGACTGCATACGATGTCTCTGATGCTCATAGAATGCAAGAATTGAAGCAGTTAGAAGATAATTAATTATGATCAACCTGCGCTTAAATTTGACGACGCACTAGAGTTCAATTATACCAGATTCTCCACATTCTATAAATTTCATCAGTGCAAAGAAATTGAATAAGGCAAACGTCTTAGTTGTTTGAATCGATGATGGAAGAACAATAATCTATAACCTATAAATGTTCCTTTTTGAAGAAGTACTAATACCCTTAGCAGAAATTACATGAAAATGCTCGGTCTGGGGTGCAGACATATTGGATGATTATCTTATATTATCAGACGATTGTCAAAAAGTTACGATTTCTTATATTGAAGAGAATCATATTTACTATGAACAATTAGTCCAACTGATTCATAATGTTTCTGGTGGAGGAATTTTCGATGTCAAGGGAAGTGAGGCTTATGTTACTTGTATTTCAATCTCTGGAGAATTTATTACGTTTAAATTTGATAAAAATTTTATCAATGGTTCGTTGAATGAGCCCTTAACGACCCCTTTGAAATTTGATATAACTAAGGATTATTCAGAAATACGGTATATGTTTACAAGTTTAATTATAAGCAGAGTAATGTTGCAAGAATATGTATGAACTGTTAATTTTATAAGAGGTGAATATTTCAAAGAAGTTAATGTTAATGGTCCAGCATATGTAGGTGGTAAATATCGAATTGATCCATTGCATCTGTTAGAGAATTCACAAGCTTTAAGACTTCAATGTGATCATGATTTCATTTCTGATTTTGGGGGATCTTCATGGTACGAGAACATTCAAAAATATAAGGAATAAAAATTTTAGATTAAATACTTTCACGGATGAATTAAATGAATTTAGGAAGTCATATTTTGATTAATTACTTTCGGATAATAAAGTATCACCGAAGATGTCAAGATTTTCCGATCAATTTTTGATAATTAAAACAGCATTAAAAGTTGGAGTATTTAAAGCGAATAACTTAATTTGCTATGCAGATACAGGTGATGAATTTAATTTTATAGTACCTGATGAATGAGATCCTTCTAATATATCACCCATATGAACAGTCATACCAAATGCTTTATAATTATATTACAAACTGGTTTTTTTTCATAATTTTCCGACTTGTCAAGCATTGTGGCTTACATTCTTTCGGAGAAGAAATTGTATCTCCACAAAATGTTCCTCTCAAGATAACAACGGTAATAGGCCTTGGTATCCCGAGAGGCAGAATACCAAGTGTATTAGGGTCTATATAACTTACAATTATGGAATTGGGTGATGACTACAAACTCCAAGAAAACTAAGAAAACTGTGTAAAAGAGCTTGAAGCTGCTTTAATATGAATGCCAAGTATCAAATCGCCAATAATGGCTCAAAATATTGCAAGTTGCGAAAAGGAAGAATCTAACTGAAATATGCAGCATCGTTACTAAAAAGAAGTTAGTTTGATGCCTTATGCTCGGAGTTGTTGTCTCGAACGGCTCTTCCTCAGTAGCACTTTCTTTCTTCGGTTATTGGACTGGATTTAATTATCCTGTCAACAGCCTTCCAGATATACATCCAAAATGTTAATTTCAGAAGACAGACTTGAAATCTCTTATAAAACTAATGTTCTATTTAGTTTTTGACAGGTTTAAAGGGTCCTTTTGATGTCCGCAAACAGTTTAAGATAACAGTTTTGTTATGGTGTCACCATACGGTGACACCACACAACACATCCACAGTGGCCCATTGACTCCTCCTTTCTTCTTTTTTGGCTTTGACAGAGCCATAGTATTTAAAGTATTAGCTTGAAAGCGGTATGAATGGTCGGAGGCCAGAAATACAGCCTGGATGCAGAAAAAAATTTTTATAATTATAAATACTATGATGTATGCTGTGATCATACTGTATTTGGTTAATTGAAATGGTGTTTAACAGGCTTCAAAAACTTGTTTCTACTTCAGGGTCCAATTTGTATAATGAAGAGTACGAATTGAAAGACCCTGCTTTAGATACTATAGAGGATGGTAGTGAAGAAATTTCTGAAACAAATATTCAGTTAAACGAAAATGGTGCACCTGTTGAGAAGGATAATCCATTAGGATATAACGTTGGTTATATTTCTCTAGTGTATCTTGTCATTTCTGGTGTTGTTGGTACCGGTATTTTCAGTACACCAGGTACAATTTTAAAACAAATTGGTTCTATTGGGGCGTCATATGTCCTATGGGTTTGTGGGTTTATAATTGCATTGCTACGTGTTCTAATTTACATTGAATATGTTCATTATTTCCCAGGTAGATCAGGTGGTGATGTTGCTTATTTGGAACAGGCTTATCCAAAACCAAAATTTTTAGTGCCAACTTCATTTGCAGCTGTTTCTGTTGTTTTATCGTATTTGAACTCTTCTGCTGTTGCATTTGGTACATATATCTTGAAAGCCGCAGAAGTCGAGGCTACAACTTGGAGACAAAGGGGTATTGGTGTCGGTATTTTGACTTTTACCTGTCTTGTGGCAGCTTCAAGTACCAAATGGTCTCTAAGAGCTTCAAATTGGTTAGGTCATGCGAAAATTGTCACTTTAGCTTTTATCTCGATTACTGGATTCGTTGTTTTAGGTGGTCACACTAAAGTTGAGAATCCAAAGGCAAACTTCCAAAATGTTTGGGAAGGTACTACACATGAAGCAAATAACATTGCTAATGCCATTATCAAAATTTCATTTGCTTATGGTGGTTCCCAATACGCGTTCAACGTTGTTTCAGAAATGCCAGCTCAAAAACGTATGGTTGGTTATAAAAGATTAGTACCACTAACCTTCTTCGTGTTATTCATTTTCTATATTATGTGTGTTACTGCCTATTTTGCTGGTTCTGGAACAGTTGAAGAAATCAAAAAATCTGGTGTTTTAACTGCAAGTTTGTTCTTTGAAAATGTCTTCAGAACTAGAGCTGCATCAAAAGCTCTAAATGTCTTAGTTGCTCTTTCAGCTTTGGGTCATTTAATTCCGGCAGTTGTTTCGCATTCAAGAGCTTTAAGAGAGTGT
This sequence comes from Wickerhamomyces silvicola, assembly GCA_030570795.1. NCBI lineage: Eukaryota > Fungi > Ascomycota > Saccharomycetes > Phaffomycetales > Wickerhamomycetaceae > Wickerhamomyces > Wickerhamomyces silvicola. The sequence goes on along the minus strand of JAJLWN010000003.1, from coordinate 81,888 downwards.
GGTCGTCAAGGTGTTTTACCTTTTAAAAGCTTCTGGGTTTCAACCAAACCATTTGGCACTCCACTAGGTCCAATTTTTATTACATGGCTTGTTAATACTATTGTTATGATTGCTCCACCAGCCGGTGATGCTTATAATTTCATTGTTGATTTAGGTGGATATGCAGGTTATGTGTTTGATTTACAGTTAGGTATTGGCCTATTCTTAATTAGACGCCAAAGAAAGAGGGCGGGTCTTTCTAAGGTTGCATTTAGAGTTCCAAGTGTTTTACTAGTGATTCAAATTTTATTTCAAATGTTTGTCTTGGTTATTCCGTTCGTTCCACCAAAGAATAAAGATGGCTCTATTTCACTCAAAGGTTCAGATGTTAGTTTCTTTTACGCAACGTATTGTCTTGTGGCTCTTGGTTTAATTGGCCTTTGTATCTTCTATTACATCTTATGGCAATTCGTTCTACCTTCAATAGGTGGTTACCAACATAGGGTTGAACGTTACAAACTTGAAAATGGCGAATTGGGTAACCGTGTTATCAGAGTGAAGAACGAAGATCTTGAAGAGTGGGACAGAATTAATGGTGATATAAACTTGAATGAACTTGGCCCTATTGAAAACAAAAGTGGAGAGGTCAACATCATTCCAATTGTTCACAATGAAAAGTCTTGAGTTTTAAAATTCAACTGCATAAAACGTTTATATAGTAATTTATTTGTTTTGATTCTACATTTTTTTATACATAAATTAATTAAACTATTAATTGACCTAAATAAGTTTATCCTTATTCTATCTTTTAATCAAGTTCCGTTCCAGCATCAACAGGTAAATCATCATCATCGTCCTCAACATCAGACCAATCTTCAACATCGACGTCCATTACATCTGATTCTGCAGCCTCATGATTTGGAACCACATATAAATGATCACCTCTTTTCACAACCTTTATGGTTTCTTTATCTTTGATTTGTCCCTTCAAGATTAAGACAGCCAATCTATTTAATAACTCTCTTTGGATCAAATGATTTAATGGTCTTGCACCCAAATCTTGGGTATAACCATTTTTAGCTAAGAAATCGACAGCTTCATCGGATACTTCCAATTTGTATGACTTATCATTGGCTGTAAAACGTTCTTCAATCTCTTTTAAACGAATTGAAACAATTTTATGAATTGCCTTTCTTGACAACTTATTGAAGACAACAATTGACGAGATTCTATTAATAAATTCTGGTCTGAAATGGCCCCTAACGGCACCAAGAACCAATGCCTTTGTATCATCTGAAATTTTGCTGTTTGGTTGTGAAACAATAAATTGGGAACCTAAATTTGAAGTCATTATGACTATGGCATTAGACGCATCAATTACTTTACCTTGACCTGATGTTATCCGACCATCATCTAGTAATTGTAATAAAACAGTTAACACTTCTGGTGCAGCTTTTTCAACTTCATCAAACAAAACAACCGAGTAAGGTTTTCTTTGTAGTTGATTAGTCAACAAACCACCCTCTTCATAACCAATATAACCTGAAGTTGTACCTAGTAGTTTGGAAACTGAATGTTTCTCCATCAATTCAGAACAGTCAATTCTTATGATAGCCTGTTCATCATTGAATAAGAATCCAGCTAATTTCTTAGCTAACTCAGTTTTACCAGAACCAGATAAACCTAAAAATAAGAAGGATGCTGGTTGATGTGGGTTAGCCAATCCGGATCTTGATAATCTGATAGCATTGGAAACTGCTTTAACTGCTTCACCTTGACCAACAACAGATTGAGATAACTCTCTTTCCATGGTGATCAGTTTGGCATTCTCAGATTGTGTTAATTTATTGACTGGAATACCTGTTAATCTTGCAGCTGTCTCTGCAATAGTATCTGAGTCAACGACATTTTGAATTAATGAACCTGCACCAGATTTTGATTCTTCTTCAGCAACCTGCTGCTCTAGTTGAATAATTCTTTCTTGAATTTCCGGAATTGCAAAATATCTTAAATCAGCAGCTGTGCCGGTATCATGACGACGTTCAGCATCAGTTGCCTTGATTTCTAACTCATCTAATTTTCTTTTAGCAGATGTTAATTCTTCATGACCTTTACGTTCTTCATTATATTTCTCTCTTAAAGGTTTCAACTCCTCTTCCAACGAAGCTTCTTTTTGTTTTGCTTGTTGTAATCTATCTTTAGTTGTTGGATCAGTCTCCTTGTCTCTTTCTAGAGCTTTTATTTCGACTTGAATTAATTGTAGTTGACGCTCTTTTGAATCTAGCTCTTCTGGTTTAGAATCACGTGCAACCGCAACACCAGCACATGATATATCAACTAAATCTAAGGCTGAATCTGGTAATCTTCTATATGGAAGGTAACGCTTAGCTAATTGAGCTGCACTGACCAAGGCTGAATCTAAAATTCTAACACCGTGATGAATTTCATATTTTGGCTGTAAACCTCTTAAAATGGCAACAGTTTCTCTGACAGTAGGTTCTTTAACATCAATTTTTTGGAATCTTCTCTCGAAAGCTCCGTCTTTTTCAACAATTTGTCTATATTCATTGTTTGTAGTGGCACCAATGACTTTCAAGTGGCCTCTTGATAAAGCTGGTTTCAAGATGTTTGCAGCATCATCTTTACCGTTACCCATTAACATATGTATTTCATCAATAAATAAGATGATCGTAGTTTTTGATTGTTCAATTTCTTTTAAAACACCTTTTAATCTTTCTTCAAAATCACCTTTATATTTAGCACCAGCCGTTAATGCGGCCAAATCTAATGAGAACAAACGACATCCTTGTAAAATAGTCGGAACATCATTCTCCAAAATTCTTTGAGCAACCCCTTCAATAATTGCGGTTTTACCAATACCAGGTTCACCAATTAAACAAGGATTTGATTTAATTCTTCTTGCCAATACCCTGATTGTTGATCTAATTTCTTCTTCTCTTCCAATAACAGGATCTAATTTACCTTCTCTAGCTTGTTCCGTCATATCTATGGCATATTTACTCAAATACTCTAATTCTTGATTTGTATCAGCCGTTCTTGAGTCAATTCTTTGATTACCTCTTAACTGTAGAATTTGTTGCTTTAAGCCTTCAGTTGTAATACTAGCTTCTTTTAATAATGTTTGGATACTTGAATCCTCCAATAAGGCTAATAAAATGTGATCTTGACCTACAAAACTATCTTTTTGTTGTTGTTTGATTTTTGCTGATTTCTTTAATATCTCACCAGTTGCATAACTTGGGGTTATCTGTGCTGGTGCTGGATTTTGTGATGGAGTTCTAACTAAATGCTTATTAACAGTTCTCTCAAACAATTGATAGTCAAAACGACCTTTATCAAGTAAAGTCTGTAGATAATTGACGGATCCATCTTCTGGTTTGGCAACAAATGCTGCTAGAAGATGAATTGGTAGCAATTGTGGGTGAGCATGTTCTTCAGCCAGCTTTTGAGCACCGGTTATTATAGCCAATGCTCTGTCCGTAAATTCTGTTTCGTCCATATTTGTTTATATTTTTTGATAATTGAAAACTAAACCATAAACTTGAACTTGATGAGTTATTTATATATGTATTCTACATGGGACGGCTACTGCTTCGAGACTATTCCAATAAGGTTATGCTGCATTTTCTAGATGGCTCCAGAAAATTCCCGTTGGACCCAGAGAGAGAGTTGGTTAATACACGCACAGGGTTTTTAAACAAGGGCATTAAGGCGAGAAGACCCAAAGAATTTCTACTACGAAAAATGGGACTAGATGGAGTTTTGAGTCTTCCTTAATAAAGAATATAATGGCTAGAGTTAACTATTGAACTCTTGTTAACTCTAGTATGCTATATATATATATATGTGTATACCTTCCCCATATAATATCCAAGAGAGATCCTTTTGTTTTTCCGGAGTGTACAAATATCTGCAAGAATCACCTGAACATTAAGCACATCAATGGCACCATCAAAATGCTTCTCTACGTACAGGGCACCTGACAGGTAATTAGGGCCCTACCAACTCAACAATATTCAAAACTAAAGAACTAAACTCCATAGTATGTTTGTGAACACTTAAAAACTGTATTGCCTAATGCAACACTGTTCTAACAAAAAGAGGGAAAATTAATAAGTTTCTTATGTAATCGAAACAGAAAAAGAAAATTAATTTCCATTTTTGGGTGCGATGCTATTACCCGCAGAAATGTGTCCTCAACCGTTTTCCATCGTTTCTCTAAAAAAAAAAATTTAATTGAATGGTGATAGATAATATTAAGTATAAAACAGTTTCAAAGAACTAAAGACTTGATTAAATAGGTATTATTTCCACTCAACTGTTTATAATGGCTAGTAGAACTCAATTTGAAAACTCTAATGAGGTCGGTGTTTTCTCCAAGTTAACCAACTCATACTGTCTAGTTGCTGTTGGTGGGTCTGAAAATTTTTACTCATCATTTGAAGCTGAACTAGGTGATGTTATACCTATTGCCCATACAACTATTGCAGGTACCCGTATTGTTGGTAGAATGACTGCTGGTAACAGAAGAGGATTATTGGTTCCAACTCAAACTACAGATCAAGAACTAATGCATCTAAGAAATAGTTTACCAGATTCTGTCAAAATTCAAAGAGTTGAAGAAAGATTATCAGCCCTTGGAAACGTTATATGTTGTAATGATTACGTTGCATTAGTACATCCTGATATTGAACGTGAAACCGAAGAATTAATTGCAGATGTCTTGGGTGTTGAAGTGTTTAGACAAACTATCGCAGGTAATATTCTAGTTGGTTCTTACTGTTCCCTATCAAACCAAGGTGGTCTTGTCCATCCACAAACTTCTATTGCTGACCAAGAAGAGTTATCATCTTTGTTACAAGTCCCAATAGTTGCCGGTACAGTAAATCGCGGTTCAGCAGTTGTTGGTGCTGGTTTAGTTGTTAACGATTGGTTAGCCGTTGCTGGCTTAGATACCACTGCTCCAGAGCTTAGTGTCATTGAAAGTATCTTTAGATTACAAGATGCTCAACCAGAATCTATCTCTACTAATTTACGTGACACTCTTATCGAAACTTATTCATAAGTATTGTTATTTTTTTGAAATTGCATTTTGTCGAATTAGAGTTCATTCAAGGGGGTTTCCAATGATTTTCTTAGCGTGTATTTTTTATGTCATTATCTAGAATTTTCATCTTTTCTAGTCAATTAATCTTTGGGCAAATCGTAACGGTTTTTTTGGTTTTGTTTTTATCTGAAGTTTTTACTTCAAAATTCTTTCGCAATACAGGAAGGTTGAATAATTTGAATATTTTCAAAACATCTAAAACTATGCCTTATGTAGCTAACAGTTCTGTATAGTCGATTCTCCAAGCTTCTTCCTTTTGTGGTGTGTGCGTGTAGAAACCGATATCATCAACACCCTCGAGAAGTTGTTCTCAAGTATGCAAAAAAAAACACACTATACCAGATTTTATATAAAAGATGGACTTCTTCGGGTTAGTGTAATCCTGTATACTATATTTATTTTATTTTACTAACTTATTTTTAATTAGCATTCCAAGGGGATCAATCCGCTCGAAAGCTTTGGATAAGCTGGCCGTTTTCTCATTATCATCAATTGAGAATGAAAACACGAGGCAACAGATTCCTAATGGAAAAATTAATGGAACTGCAAAGGGTCATTCAATTAAGCAATTGGGGTTCTCTGGAGATATTCTGAAGTTGTCTAATGCTATTACAGTTGATGATATTTCAAGCATACCAATAACTCATAAAGAATTAGAAATTATCATTGCTCTTACTAGAGCTAGTAGTGCTATTAAAACTGAGGAACAGGCTACCGATTTATTGTCTATTATTGCACCATATTTTTTGGAGTCACCATTTCAACAATTCAAATCCCATTTGAGTCTACAATTGAGTCCTTCTCCTTGGGATTATCTAACTGAACGCCTTACAGACGCGATTATTCAGATTGTTAATAGTTATCCTACTCTCATTGAAAAGTCTCTTGTTTTGCTCAAAAAATATCTTTCAAAGTTTGAAGAAGCCGATCTAAAACTTTCAAGTTATTTTAGTTTACTGGGTTTACTGAAAGCTTTAACTAAAGTTGAATCAAATCTTGGACTTCTTTTGATTGAAGCAATTGCACAATTATTTAATGCTACATTTTTGGATAATATTGAGGGTATTATTTCACGGTCATTGGAAGATGAGCATGATTATGCCTATCTTTTAGCTTACCAGGCTACTGGCGACGAATTTAACTCGTTATTATTTGCAAGAGCTTTCCAAAAATTTGCGAATAGCACCATTGTTTCTATTCTCCGAAAGACCACTAACGCTACTGGAAGTATTGATCTTGCTGAGTATATACTGGAGGTGGTAGCAGCTGACTATGAGTCAGAACCAGAAGCTGTATCGAAAGTAGCACAACTTAAAGTTGCAATATCCTCCAATATTGAGCTTATTGAACTTTTAGTTAAAAAGGCTTCTCAGCAAATTGATGAACTTGACAATGGTAGTACGTACATTAACCTCTCATCAAATGAGCGTATTTACTTGGCCTTTGAGACAAAAAGTCTTGCTTTACAAGTTTTAGGTGCAGGTTTATTAGTTGAGCTCGTATCAAAAGACTATATCGTTGACTTGATAAGGACCTCTTTATCTGATCCAACTGATATATTCAACAATCACTTAATAACCACTATTATTTCTTTAGGTTCCCTTCTAAGTTTCAAGGATAATAAGAGTATAAGTGGTGAATTGATTCACTCTTTTCCATTCATTATCAGCAGAACTGCATCATCTATTAATGGCTCTTTTGTGAAAAGAATTTCTAAAGATCTTGCATTGGGCCTTAAGCCATTAAGTCAAGATTCTATCATTACTGCAATATATTCTTTGGTTAACTTATTAGCTGTTAATAATGAAGGTGAACCAATTGCTGCATTCCGGGAATTGCACTTGAAAAGCCCAAAAACTACCGTCTTGTCAAATGGAAAAGTATCCCGCTCCAACACAATTCATTCTTTGAATTTGAATCTATCTAATACGTCATTAGTCCCCTTAAAAGATGAGCATAAACACATCTTCAAGTATGCTATTGATGCAGCTATTGAACTTGCTAAACAATACGATGATCCTGATATTACTGTTCTCACTGTTACAGTTCTTTCACAAAAGTTTCAAACTGTGTCTAAAGAATTAGACTATCATTTATTAGAAGGATTATCCAAAATTGCAGTTTTTCTATCTGAAAAGGAATTCTTGACTTTGACTAAACTTTTCGATAGTGGTGTACGTAGAGGTGTTGAAAACAAAGACAAACAGTTTGTTGAGTCTATCAATGAGGCTAGAATTAATATTGCAAAATCCCTTAGTAATAATTTAGATCATCCATTATATAGGATTTATCTGAATGAATTGTTAAATGATGCAGTTACAAGAGGTGATGTGCAGACAAATGAACATCACCGAAGCCATGGAGAAATTTCAGAAGTGGCTGGACAGATTTCACATTTCTTGAAACCATTGGCAACTTTATTGCCAAAAAATAAGCCTTTGGAATTAACAGAAGAACATATAGACTCAATTAACTTGTTCCGCAACTTTTGGTTCAATTTAGTTGTTCATGGATATAATGAGACTTCAGAATTAACTGGAACCTTCAAGAAAGAACTTGAAATTATAGCATTGAGTACCCCACCGCTTGCTTCTGAGTTTCCAAGATTACACACCGAAACATCCTTTGAGCTTAATACTGTTTTACGTAGAGGCTCTTCGAATCATAATGTTAAGGACCAGAAACATATTATTGGTGGGATCTCCAACGCAAACACCTTAGAAATCCGGACATTATCTCATCCTAAATTGATGTTTTTATCTGCAACATCTTTATTGGAAAACTTAAGAGCCAATATTGGTGACTGTTCGACCATTTTGCTATACTTTTCGGATCCTTCGATTGCAAAGGCAAATATCGAGAAATTTATTGGATCTTTTGCTATTTCAAATATTAAAAAATTCGTCAAATTGACTGGTAAAGGTGGTAGCCAGCATTTCACATCTGATAATGTTGCTGTACAACTCACTAAAATTCTTATCTTATGCTGTCATAGAAACTATGATCTTCAAGATGCAGCTTTCCAATGTGCGACACTGTTTTTGCATAGAATCCCCTCTAGTTTATGCCACCATCAAAGTTTATATGCGTTGCTTGATACTCTAACTTTATTATTTGATAGTATTGTTGATTCTGGAAGAAATAAGTATGAACCCAAACGAGAATTGTACTTGAAACACTCGAAATTAAAAATAACTGTGTCTGATTCCATTAAGTGGAGAAGAGCTACATTAGAAAGATTACATAAGAATGCAAAAGAATGGTGTCTGTTGTCTCTGAATAAGAGTAATCAAGATATGAAAAGTTTACTTCAAGCATATATCTCAGATCTAGGTCTTTTTCAAAGAATGAATGCTGTCGAATTTGGTGTTTCATTTGCCATTGAGCTTGCTGGAACAATTTTACCAGCTGATTTGGAACTATCGAATATTCCGTCAACTGTGCTAGAAAAACCAGATTCTATAGCGGGTTTCCTGTCTCAGTATAGTTGGAGAGCCAGAAACTTAACTGAAAGAGCAAATGTGGTTACTTCAATTGACCTTTTAAAAGCCAAAAATGAGAAATTAGCGACATTAAATCAAAAGTTCAAGTCAGGGAAATCAGTCTCTGAAAAAGAGCTATTGGAGTTGCTAGATTCAATCTCAAGTATTTTGATTTTGAGATTAAATGAACAAGATAGTGCTGGTTTAGTTCATGAGCTTGTCTCTCTTCCATTTGCATTATTCACTTCAGACTCAATGAAGGTCGCCACAAACATTTGGCTTGGTATAATCAAGGAACGTCAAGATGATCTGTCATACTTATTATTATCAGAAATTGTTTTTGCGTGGCAAAATTCAATTAAGAAACATAAAGGTCTATTTTCCAAAGACTTTGATCTTTTGGATGAGGGATTCCTTAAAATGACTTACTCACCATCAGATAAGAACAGGATCAACTATCAATCGAATAAAGTCTCAAAGAGTTTAAGAACACATTTACATGTTATTAAATTTTTTTCGTCTCATTTTCAGGGCACTATGTTTGAAAGTGACCATTTACTCAAAATATTTACTGAGACTGTCATTATTGGTTTGCAGAATTTGAAAATTGCCAGTCTGCATCCATTTGCTAGATTGATTAGAAATGAATTGATCAAATTTGGATTTGACGTCTTGCAACATCACTTGAAAAAGAACTCAAAGTTTATTAGTATTTTGACAAATTCTATTTTAGATGGTATTCTATCTTGGTTTGTCAAAAGAAATCACTATCCTTATGGAGGTAATAATCTAAAAATCAAAGCTGACTTGAACCTTTTGATTGAAATATTGGAACATGTGAGAACTTTATCGGTCTCGTTAACTACAGAACTTGAAAAGAAAAGGCAACTGAGTTTAATCTTTTTAGGTGATGAAATCTCCAAATTGTTGGTTTGGTTAAATCCAGTTAATCCAGTTGAGTACAAAGTTGAAGTACACAAAGTAGATGGCAACCATGTACGCTCAGCTTTTAAATTAGATCCAGGTTTAGCATTTGGTCTAGTTGATAGATTCAACCATTTGGAAAAAACCTTGATAGAATTAGTAACATCAAACCCCACAAATGGTCTTCAATATTTTGAAAATGTTAAATATATTTTAAAAGATCAAAAACTTTATAAGTATTTGATTCTATCTAAAGCAATATCACCAACTGATTCAATAAATTTGTTTCAACCTCCATACTTTGAGAATCCGTACGTTATTCAGTTTAATATGAGATCTTTAGAATCCCATGATATAAATGTGACATTTTTTTATGTCCCTCAAATCGTTCAAAGTTTGAGAAATGACTCCTTAGGTTATGTTGGTAGGTTTATTGTGGAAACTGGTAAAGTTAACCAGCTATTTGCTCACCAGATTATTTGGAATATCTTGGCTAATCGCTACAAAGATGAGGAGTCGACAATTGAGGATTCTGTCAAACCAGCACTGGACCTGGTTATGAATAAAATGATTCAGTCATTTAGTAAGGAAGATGTTAAATTTTATAACTCAGAATTTAAATTTTTCAATGAAGTTACTGATATTTCAGGGAAACTAAAACCCTATATCAAGAAAACTAAAGCTGAAAAAAAGTTGAAGATTGACGAAGAAATGAAAAAGATCCAACTTCTTGATGATGTTTATCTACCATCTAATCCAGATGGTGTTATTATTGAAATTAATAGAAATGCTGGTAAGCCGTTACAATCTCACGCAAAGGCACCATTTATGGCGACTTTCAAAATTCGAAAGTTTGAAGAATTTAATGGTGAAACTATTACAGTTGAAAGATGGCAAAGCGCAATTTTTAAAGTTGGTGATGATTGTAGACAAGATGTTTTAGCGCTGCAGCTGATATCTATTTTTAAAAGTATATGGGAAAACTCAGGATTAGATTTATATGTGTTCCCATACAGAGTGACGGCAACTGCGCCAGGTTGTGGTGTTATTGATGTTTTACCAAATTCGATATCAAGAGATATGTTAGGTAGAGAGGCCGTTAATGGACTGTACGAATACTTTATTAGTAAATTTGGTGGAGAAAATTCAGTTGAATATGAGAATGCTAGAAACAACTTTATAAAATCATTAGCTGCATATAGTATCATTTCGTATTTACTACAATTTAAAGATAGACATAATGGAAATATTATGTATGACGATAAGGGACATATTTTACATATTGATTTTGGATTTTGTTTTGATATTGTACCAGGTGGTGTTAAATTTGAAGCTGTACCATTCAAACTAACAAAGGAAATGGTTAAAGTTATGGGAGGCTCAAATGAAACTGAATCATTTAAAATGTTTGAAGAATTATTTATCAAGGGATTTTTGGCTGTTCGTCCTTTTTCTCAATTGATCGTTGGTAATGTTGTACCAATGTTAAGTAGTGGTTTACCATGTTTCAAAGGTGAAAAAACAATTCGAAACTTGAATAAGAGATTCTTTTTAGATAAAACTGATAAAGAAGTCATCCACTCTCTCAGAGGATTGGTTAAGAGAAGTTATGAAAGTATATTCACTGTTGGTTATGATAAATTCCAGAAGATAACGAATGGAATTCCATATTAAAAAGAAAAAAAAGAAAACATGTTTAAAATATATAAATATTAGATTAATATTCACAAACTAAACTGATTTTCAAACTGAATTGTAAACAAAGATCGTGTCAGAACCGGCTTTTTCCCCAAAAGAAAAAAAATATATATTCGATTTCCGGGTTGTGAGCTCCAACTGTTTTGGAGAAAGGACCAATCAGAGCGGACGCAATGGTCAAGTGAGCCCTGCCGTTTAGCTTCAAGTCCGAAATCGGCCCCAGCCAAAAGGGACACATGAGACGATCGGTACCGCGACTACAAAAGGCGAGAACCCTTTGGAAATGGGAAAGTAAAAACACATATCAGCCAATCACAGAAGGATCATATACCGATTACAAAGTAATAATAGTTGATATTTTAGGTGAAGTTGATGATACTCTTAATTGGAAAAAAAAATTTTTTGCTTGAAGTATATTTTTCATAACCTATTAGTACTAATATGAGCTAAGATTTAGTTATTTTCATCGAGTATGAAAAAGTTTGCCATATATTCTCTCACTAAAACAAATTTCCCTCAAAAAACGCAACTCATCGTCCTTTCGAATGACCCTTGCGGTGTCCCCAACCATAACATTACCCATCAATCAACTTTTTTTTTTTTATATATCAAAGCTTTTTTTTCACTTCTTCTATTTCTTTACCGCTAGTTTCTAATTACGAATAGATCTTTACAATGTTGTCTGCTCGTAACTCTTTGAAGGTAAGTTGTTTGTTTGTCAATGGATTGTTGATTATTAAGGAAATTTTTTTTCTTGTATTATCATTAATTCTCTCCCTCTTAAGGAAATTTTTTATTAACACTTTTTAAAGAATCCTAGACTTGTTCGTAGCTTAGCTACAATCTCCAATGAGATTACAAGAGACTCTAAAGTTAACCAAAACTTGTTGGAAGATTATTCTTTCATTCAATATAAAAAACATTTAGAAAATGTCGAAATTGTTAAGGCAAGATTAAACAGACCTTTAACTTACGCCGAAAAAATTTTATACGGTCATTTAGATGATCCTCACGGACAAGATATTGAAAGAGGTGTCTCTTATTTGAAATTAAGACCTGACAGGGTTGCTTGTCAGGATGCTACTGCTCAAATGGCAATCTTACAATTCATGTCTGCTGGTTTACCACAAGTTGCTACCCCAACTACTGTTCATTGTGATCATTTAATCCAAGCTCAAGTCGGTGGTGCTAAAGATTTAGCAAGAGCTATCAACATCAACAAAGAAGTTTACGATTTCTTATCTACTGCTACTGCCAAATATAACATTGGTTTCTGGAAGCCAGGTTCAGGTATCATTCATCAAATTGTTTTAGAAAACTACGCTTTCCCAGGTGCTTTGATTATAGGTACTGATTCACATACTCCAAATGCTGGTGGTTTAGGTCAATTAGCTATTGGTGTTGGTGGTGCTGATGCCGTTGATGTCATGGCTGATTTACCATGGGAATTAAAAGCTCCAAAAATCTTAGGTGTTAAATTAACCGGTAGAATGAACGGTTGGACTTCTCCAAAAGATATTATCTTAAAATTGGCTGGTATTACTACTGTTAAAGGTGGTACCGGTAAAATTGTCGAATACTTCGGTGACGGTGTTGACACCTTCTCTTGTACTGGTATGGGTACCATCTGTAATATGGGTGCTGAAATCGGTGCTACTACTTCCGTTTTCCCATTCAACAAATCTATGGTTGATTACTTAAACGCTACTGGACGTAACAAAATTGCTGATTTTGGTAAATTATACCAAAAAGATTTCTTAAGAGCTGATGAAGGTGCTCAATATGATGAAATCATTGAAATTGACTTGAACACTTTAGAACCACACGTCAATGGTCCATTCACTCCAGATTTAGCTACACCAATCTCTAAGTTAAAAGAGGTTGCCGTTGAAAATGACTGGCCATTAGAAGTCAAAGTTGGTTTAATTGGTTCTTGTACCAACTCTTCTTACGAAGATATGACTAGATCTGCTTCTATCATCAAAAATGCTGCTGAACACGGTATTAAAGCCAAATCTATCTTTACAGTTACCCCAGGTTCTGAACAAATCAGAGCCACCATTGCCAGAGATGGTCAATTAGAAACTTTCCAAGAATTTGGTGGTATCGTCTTGGCTAATGCTTGTGGTCCATGTATTGGTCAATGGGATAGACAAGATATTAAAAAAGGTGACAAAAACACCATTGTCTCTTCATACAACAGAAATTTCACTGCTAGAAATGATGGTAACGTTGAAACTCATGCCTTCGTTGCTTCTCCAGAATTAACGACAGCTTTCGCTATTGCTGGTGATTTAAGATTCAATCCATTAACTGATAAACTAGTCGGTGCTGATGGTAAAGAATTTTTGCTAGCTCCACCATCAGGTGATGGTTTACCAGTTAGAGGTTACGATGCTGGTGAAAACACTTACCAAGCTCCACCAGCTGATCGTTCAACTGTTAACGTTCAAATTGCTCCAGATTCCGAACGTTTACAAAAATTAACTCCATTCAAAGCATGGGATGGTAAAGACGCGGAAAACTTGCCAATTTTGATCAAATCTCAAGGTAAGACTACCACAGATCATATCTCAATGGCTGGTCCATGGTTGAAATACCGTGGTCATTTGGAAAACATTTCAAACAACTATATGATTGGTGCTATAAATGCTGAAAACGGTAAAGCTAACCACGTTAAAAACCATTACACTGGAGAATACAAAGGTGTTCCAGATACTGCTCGTGATTACAGAGACAATGGTATAAGATGGGTTGTTATAGGTGGTGAAAACTTCGGTGAAGGTTCTTCAAGAGAACATGCTGCTTTGGAACCAAGATTCCTAGGTGGTTTCGCTATTATTACCAAATCATTTGCCAGAATTCACGAAACTAACTTAAAGAAGCAAGGTTTATTACCATTAAACTTTGCTGAACCAGAAGCTTATGACAGAATTAATCCAGATGATACAGTTGATATCATTGGTTTGACTGAATTGGCTCCAGGTAAAAACTTAACTTTAAGAGTCCACACCAAAGATGGTGAGACTTGGGAAACTCCATTATCTCACACTTACAACGCTGAACAAATTGAATGGTTCAAATATGGTTCAGCTTTAAACAAAATGGCTGCTGCTGCTGCTGAAAAAAAGAAAAACTTATAGTTTTCTCTTAATTTAGTTTAAAACAAAATCAATTATTCATATTTTTCTTTTGAGAAATTAGTGTAATTTTTTTTTTTCCTTTTGAAGTTTGGGGTTATTTCGACGTCCTTATATATAATTTTATTTATTGGAAGTATCATATTCATTTTATGTTATACTGTAGTGCACTCTAAAGTTCTGAAGTAGCTGGATATACAACATTTATATCAAAGAGAACTAAGGATCACACTATTACAAATTTTCAAAAATTATGTCAGACATCTATTAATCAATGGGCATACTAATATACAATTAAAAATTATTCTTTAATCTAAATCCATCTGCGCTAGTGATTCATCCTCAACCTCTTCGATCGAAACTTTTCTAGTCAGCTTAGCTAAATTTGGGGATGGTTGGGATTCCAACTCTCCAGAGCTAGAGTTACTTAATTGAGGCGATGAGTTCGAAGCTGTGGAATCCTCTACTAATGGTGAAACCGATTGAGATGATGATTTTAATAAAGAACTCTGAGTAGGAGACTCGCCGAACTCAATAGGAATTGAAATGACTCGTGGCTTTGATTCTCTTTCATTTTGAGCTGGCTCTGATTCAATTAATTGTGATTGTTCCTCTACATTTGAATGGAGAGGGGACGATATCTCAGCTTGATTTTCTCTAACAGGTTGTTGTTCCTTTTTCAGCTGGTTAACAGCTGGTCTCGAAACAAACTTGTGACTTGGTTTGGGTATGTTAACAATCAAAAAGTTTCCAATTGTCATCCAAGAAACATTGTCTATATCGATTATATCTCTGGTGAATCTATAAGTCTTGTTGAACTCGTCAACCTTAGATTCAATAGTAACGGAGATGACATTATTAACCAATTCGTAACAAATATTATAGCTTTTGAAATTATCATTGTTTTTTACAACTTGGATTTGATAAGAGCTTTCAGTTTCGACAACCTTAGTGAAAACTTGAGGTTTCACTCTATCTCTTGGATTGCCTTCTAAAAAGAAATCATAAATTGAGTTTGATCTTTGAATTGGACGACGATAATTACCATGACTTTTACTTGATCTGTATCTTTGTGGCTGACCAAAGATTGAACTGATTGTGTCAAATGATGGTCTAACCATACATTGATCTCTATAAATAGCCGGTTGATACTCGAATGCTAACATCGTAAGTGATTGTGATGTATTATTAACTATTGTAGATTAATAATAGTGGCAAATCATACAGGTGAAAAACGTCCCATTTTATAACCACTCTTTACACCTTGTCTTTAGAATTTGCTAGAAGGATGTGTCACTTTTATTATCGTCCTCTTGGAATCGAGAAGCTTCTAGAAAGATGTTTCCCCAGCTAAAAAAAAAAAGCCATGATATGGGACACATTTATATAACCGAGAACCCACTTACAATAATCTCGTTGCAAAAATTATATTTAGTCTATTAAAAGTTACTGAATTTTATATATTAACGAGACACCTTCATCTCCAGCTGTGATAATTTTGTTACCATTTTCTACTACACTGAAGTCTAGAATACCCATGTTATGACCAACACCAACAAAGACTTCAGCACCTGTTCTACCATCCCATTTATATATCTTACCATTAGTAGAAGAACCAATTAAATACGGTGTTCCAGGTACAAATTCTAATTTTGTGATTGCTTCGCCAACAGTGATTGTGTGTCTTTCTTTCCAAGACTTTGTATCGAATAATGTTACAACACCTGAAACAGTACCCACTGCTAATATTGGTAAATTATCACTCCAAGTAAGACTCTCTATACTTCCATCTAGTTCATCTTGGTCTTCTGTGGTTTCAACAACTTTGATAGTTGTTAATACAGAGCCATTAGAGATATTGATGATTGCTAAAGTACCTTCATTGGAGCCAACTGCTATAATATTCGATTTATCTTGTAATGATGAAGTTATCCATGAATGAGCTTGACCTTTGAAGTCTGCCTCTGTTAACTTGAAATAAGATTGAGATGTGAATGCACTCCATCCAACAATTGAACCATCAGTTGATATGGTAACAAGATTCAATGAATCTAAATCATTTGTATTGACGAAAATACCAGCAGTAGTTTCAGTTTGGTGAGAAAAGCCACTCATGATTTGTTCTAAATTTGGTGTCAATTGGTAAACCCATACTGAACCATCTGCAGAACCAAATGCAAATACAGGTTGAGTAGGATGAACTGATATCCAGGTCACTTCCTCAACTTCTTCTAGTTCGGCATACAACTTCCACACTTGACCTCTTTTGGTTGATTGATGCACTAAAATCTTACCAGCCATATCGCCAGTGATTAAAAACTCTCCATCTCCAGTAAACCCACCTGCAATGATGGATTCTTTATGATTTTTGATTTGTTGAACAAACTTCGGTGGTTGGGTATGACTAGTCCATAAATATACTACATTATCACCACCACCTGAAACAACTAAAGGTAACTTTGGATGTGAAAACACTGAGAAAATAGAGTCTTCATGCTTATCAAAATAACCCCATGAGTTATTAGACATATCTATTTCTATTTGATCTCCTTCCTCTTCTCCGTCTTGCTCGTCCCTTGCCTCGTGTACCTCTGGTAAATCATCATCATCGTCACTTATTGGCTCTGCTTCATCGTTACCTTCGTACACCTCTTCAACTTCGTTAACTTGAACGAACTCCTGTTCTTCATCAACTGACTCGACCTGACTCATGTTATATTCCTAATTATAGCAAACTATAGCCAAGGTTGTATTAAAAAAATTTTTTTTGGATTTATAAGATGAGCTAAATTATTTTTCTGAATACTATATCCTCGGAACTAAGTTCTGTGATTATATAAGATTTTGTGTAATTGTTATGTGCCTTGTTTCTTGGAAGAGCACAATGCATGTGTAAATCATCCCTAATTGACAGTATCACATTAATACTTAAAAGGTCTATATACCGTTGGCCTTAGAAGTTTTGTTTTAGAGATGTCACTTCTAAGTGGGAAAATTCGGACTGATGGAAAAGGGGGATTTATTGATACTAAAGGAAGAACCGTTCAGTTAAAGGGGATCAGTCTTGATGGAGGTGCTAAATTTCCTAAATCACCAAACTTCCCCAGTCATAAACCTATTAAAGATGATCTCTTTTTTGAAGGTGATGAGGTCTCATTTGTTGGAAGACCTTTCCCGATTGCAGAAGCAGTTGGTCATTTAAACAGAATCAAAGGATTAGGATATAACACAATTAGATATATTATAACGTGGGAGGCCATCGAACATAAGGGACCTGGGTGTTATGATGAAGAGTTCATCGAATATACGACAGAGATATTGAAGATTATTCAAAAAGTTGGTGGGTTATATGTATACTTGGATCCGCACCAAGATGTCTGGTCAAGGTATTCTGGAGGAGATGGCTCTCCTATGTGGACATTATACGCTGCAGGGTTTGATCCTAAGAAATTCGATAAAACAGAAGCTGCTGTACTGCAAAATTACTTCTTACATGATCCAGAATCTTATCCGAAGATGATATGGACTACGAACTATAAGCGTTTAGTGGCAGGGACTATGTTTGTTCTATTTTTTGCTGGTAAGATATTTGCACCCAAAGCTGTGATAAATGGGATCAATATCCAAGATTATCTTCAGTCTCATTTTATCAATGCTATTGCACATCTTGTTAGCCGTATTAAGAAATTAGCACCTGACCTTTTTGATGAAACCATTATTGGTGTTGAAAGTATAAACGAACCAAGTAGTGGTTATATAGGAATTTCGGACATCACAGAAATACCAAAGGACCAAACTCTGAGATTGGGTACATGTCCAACTGTAATTGAATCTTTGAAACTTGGAATGGGTATACCAACAGAGGTTGATGAATACAAAATCTCTGTTACTGGGCCTAGGAAAATTGGATCAAGGGTGATTGATCCAGAAGGTACTATTGCATGGCTTCAAGATATATCTTACGATAGGCACTATGGGTTTAAAAGAAGTCCCCAGTGGAAACTTGGTGAGTGTATCTGGGCTCAACATGGCGTTTGGAATGCAGAATCTGGCACCCCAATTATTTTAGATTATTTCTCAGTTGACCCGATCACTGGAAGAAATATTGATGAGGAGTATTTTATCAATAATTATTTTGTTGATTTTTATGCAGACTACAGAAAAGCTATTAGATCGATATTACCTGATATCCTTATTTTTTTCCAACCACCACCGTTACAAATACCACCAAAACTAAAAGGAACGAATTTGATTGATAGGAATACAGTTTTTTGTCCGCACTATTATGACGGAATGTCATTAATGTTCAAAACCTGGAACAGGAAATATGACGTTGATACGCTAGGTATTATGAGAGGTAGATATGCCAACCCAGTATTTGGGATTGTAGTTGGAGAGAGTGCAATCAGACGAAGCTTCAAAAACCAATTATACGAAATGAAGCGTGAAAGTGAAGATAATTTAGGGAAAGGAATATCTGTCGTTTTCTCTGAAATAGGGATGCCGTTTGACATGGATAATAAAAAAGCTTATGAAAATGATGACTTTGACTCACAGACTTCTGCTCTAGATGCTCTTGGTTACGCTCTAGAAGCATCTAATCTATCACATACTTGGTGGTGCTATACGTCAGATAATTGTCATAAATGGGGTGATGGATTTAACTCCGAAGACTTTTCATTCTGGTCCAAAGATGATGATTTGACTAGCTCAACCGCATTAGGCAGCGCATCTTCTTCACCGGAAACTTTTAACAGTACATCTTCATCATCTGCAAAGAATTTTAAAGCTGATGCTATTGGGAGAAGTAAATCTTTAGTAGGTGACGATTCAGATTCTGGAACATTAGCGGGATCTAGTGGCTCTTTATTGAATTCATCAAGATTCAGGCAAAAGGACCATTATTCTTTATCATCTCCCTTTTCTTCTCAAAAACCAAGTCATGAAGGTTTACGTGCAGTTGATTCTATTATTAGACCTTATGCATTGGCAATAAATGGCTCTTTTGTTGATGCAGAGTTCAACCTCAAAAATGTGACTTATTCTTTAAAAATTATTGGATCGAAACTCACTGTACCGACAAAAATCTACCTTCCAAATTGGCACTTTGATCAAGACGACATATCAGTCGATACAAGTTCTGGTTATTTCAAAATTGATGAAAATCTTGAAATCCTTGAATGGTATCATGATTCTGGAGAACAATCAATATTGATTAAAAGCATAAGTGCTCAAACTCGTAAGGAACCCTCATTACTTGCTTACTTCTGTTCATTTTTGCCGTGTCCTGGCTAAATACAAATTGAAATAAAATTGTGATTTTTTCACATTTTTGATCCTTTAAAAAGAAGTCATATACAATACCTAAAACTCTAAATCTTCGTCTTCGTTGTCACGATCTCGCTTACCATTTCTTTCAGATTTTAGTAAGCCATTGACAAATTTTCCAAATAAATCAATGTAAGGCTTTAAACTTGTTTTTTCCCAATCATGAACTTTTCTATCAAAAACTTGGCCTTGATGTTTAATATCCCACTGTTCAACTTCTTCTTGTATTTGACGTAAATTTGGAGATGTTGTTGGGTTAAATTCGTTATTAACGTCAAACGGAACACAAACGTTTCCCGTACCTGGATGTATACAAAATGGAGACTTCAACAAATGAATCATTTGACGTGACACTTCAACGTCAAGTCTTGGATACATTGTCTCAATAATAATATCTTGTTTCGCTTCAACTATCATTTTGAAATCATTAGGTTTTTTTAGTAGATCTCTGGCAACTTCATCAATATCCGTCCATTTCTCAAAGCTTGATCTGTTCGGTTTTCTTCTCCATAGTTCACGTAAAGCATCGTTCAATCTTGTTATTGGAAGCTTATTGACAATTTCTTCAGCTTTAGCATCATCACACCATGGATCTTGACCTTTTAATATAACTGGAATAAATTCATTTTTCAAAAATTCAAAAGAACGTTCAACATGCGGATGATATGGACGACGAAGGTTTAATCTTTTGCTACCTTTGTTTTTCAGCACATCTAAATATTCCACAATGGCTCTTCTCTTCGCTTCATCCAAGCATCTTGCTCTTTTATCACTCACCCAACAATGTGCCCCACGTCTCCCTGAAAACACCCATATCATATTCTCAAATCCAAAATCTTCTCTCAACGCTTGATCTATGATCTTCGTTGCAACAGTAATAAAATTCCAACACTTTGTACAGATCTGAGTTTTCGAACAACATGTACGAATATCATCATAATCAGTTAAATCAATATCAAAAACCAGTTCTTTCTCTAAAGGTTTCATTGCAGATTTTGGTACTGATTTTCTATTCTTTGGGTTTACTGCATATACTGCACCAACTTCAAATCTAGTTGGGTTTGCCTTTATAACAGATTGTTTGAAATCCTCCAATGTCGTATAAGAATTATAACGCTGGTATGCCCCAGATCTATACTCATATGCAAATTCTCTCATTGTGAAATCAGGTTGTGGTTTTGGTGAATGATTGAGCCATTGAAATACATATCTAAATGGTAATAGTTTATCATAATAATATGACATGTCTGCAGAAGATGGAGTTTTACTTTGAGAAATCACTTCTTGAGAATCCTGTGTAATTGGAGCAGTCTTGATAGCATTTCCTTCAGGAATTGATAAATCACCAATCTTTCTTAACACTGGTATAGATGTAGGTCGAGTGGGAGAAGATATTAGATCTTTTTGTCTCGACGTGTGGTTTGGGTTTATCGGTGAGGATGCTGAAGAGGATATCTCTGGCTGTAGTACCTCAACCATTTCATTG
This sequence comes from Wickerhamomyces silvicola, assembly GCA_030570795.1. Taxonomy (NCBI): domain Eukaryota; kingdom Fungi; phylum Ascomycota; class Saccharomycetes; order Phaffomycetales; family Wickerhamomycetaceae; genus Wickerhamomyces; species Wickerhamomyces silvicola. The sequence continues at coordinate 60,723 of JAJLWN010000003.1, read as the reverse complement.
GCAAAGGCAGGCATCCTTAATAGCTTAAGATTATAAGCTCAATATTAAAACGCGACTTTGTTGATGTTAACCTCTTACGCGTTTTTCTCCAGTGCTCTTAACCAAAATTTTATATATATTATGTAATATGTTATGTAATAATATTTTTTTGATTTTTATCACTGAAGTGCCAAAAGTGAACAAAATTAAAGAAGAAACAGGAATCTAAGAAGTTGGGAGTCAATTGAATCAATAATAGGAAGTGTAATATATCAAACAATTTTACATTCTCTTTAATATTTAAGTGCTTGTGAAAAATTTCAGAAAAAGATGGATATTATTCTAGGTATTAAGGTAAAGGACTCTGTTATTATCGCCACTTCTAAGGCAGCTACTAGAGGTATTTCAGTGCTTAAGGCTGATGATGACAAGACAAGACCTCTAAGTGATCATTCCTTGATCGCCTATACAGGGGAATCTGGTGATACAGGTGAGTTTATTCCAATTTTTTTTCAATTCTACGAGAAATTGCCACTAACGACTAAATAGTACAATTTGCTGAATATATTCAAGCCAATATACAGTTATACGGTATACGTGAGAATTATGAATTAAGTCCAAAGGCAATTGCAAGTTTCACAAGAAATGAACTAGCCAAGTCATTAAGATCAAGAGTAAGTTTTCACCCATTTGTCGTTACTTCTTTAATTGTACTAATCTTGTATAGAAACCTTATCAAGTGAATGTATTAGTCGCAGGTTATGATGATAAGAAAGATGAACCCTCTTTAAACTGGATAGATTATTTAGGAACTAATGTTGAACTACCTTATGCTGCCCATGGTTATGCTGCCTTTTATACATTCTCATTATTGGATCGTCATTATAGACCCGATTTCACAACTCAACAAGGATTAGATCTATTGAAGTCATGTATCAAAGAACTAGAGACCAGAATGCCAATTGATTTCAAAGGTGTCTACGTAAGTAAAATTATTCGAAAATTTATGATTATGAACAAAATTAGCTAACTTTTTTTCTAGGTGAAAGTCGTTGACAAAGATGGTATAAGAGAAGTCAACTTTTAGTAATTAATCTCTGTATAATGCACAAAAGATAACATTTTCCTGGGTTTTTGTAGGTTATTATAAACTCTGTCTGTATATATGGCTGGATTTGCTGACATAAGCAGCTTACGCCTCATAGTTAAACTTTTAATAGGTTATTAAGCATTTAACATAAATTATATTTAACAAACTTATCATAAATGACTAATAGTTTTGCAGACTTAAGGAAGGAAATCCTTAAAGAAGCCGGTGTTGATGATGAAGAAGTAGCAGATTTTGTCATAACTCTTCACAAGAACTCTTCATCATTTGAAGATTTTAGATCATCGCTCGAAGAGATGGGCGCAGAATTTTCTATAGAATTTCTAAATCATGTACATTCAACGCTTGCAGAGCTTAGTGGGCCAAAAGTGAAGAAAGAGGATCAATTTTTTAAGATTCCAGAAACGGTGGGAGATCAGAGGATAAAATCTGTGCTATCACTTCCCAATGATCAAAATATAATAGAGAACGAGGATGCATATGATGGTGAAAACTTGCTGCGTGAATGGAAAGACTTCAAAGAAGAGAAAATCACCTTCAAACGATCTCGTTCCAGAAGTCCTATAAGGAATACTCTTCAAAACAATGATTATAGAGATCGACCTAAGTTAGATGAGTACCCAATATTAGATAAAATATACCAAGGTAGAGTTCGAAATTTGACAAATTTTGGTGCATTTATTAGATTATATGGAGTCAAAGGTTGGATTGATGGCCTATTACACATATCAGCTATTGATAAATCAAGAATCAACCATCCTTCTGATATATTGAAAATAGATCAAGAAATCTATGTGCGAGTTTCAAATATTGATGGACATCGAGTGGGTTTATCTATGAAAGATGTCGACCAAATTACTGGTGAACCTGAAACATTCAGTGAACCTGATCACAGGGGTAGGAAGCTACACGTTTCGAATAATCTCAAAAGAAGATTAACGTCACCTGAACGTTGGGAAATTCGTCAGCTTATTGCGTCAGGTGCTATATCAGCTGAAAATTATCCAGATTTAAATGAAGAAGAAAAAGAAGATGATGAAGGTAGTGAAGGTGATGAAGAAATTAATCTTGAAGTCAAACAAACTGTTGCGCCATTTCTTGTTGGTTCCAATTTTGAAACTGAGAAAGCAACACCAATCAAAGTTGTTAAACTACCTGAGGGCTCCTTAAACAGGGCTGCGATGTCGGGTTCATCACTAGCAAAAGAAGTTAGGGATCAAAAGATTAAAGATTTTAAACAAGAAAGAGAACGTAAACTTAAGGAGAAAAATGTTGACCTACCAGATAATCAATTAGCCAGCGTAGAAACTTTGGCGGAAGACAGACTTGAACGGCAAAGACTGGAAAAGAAAAATGTTGCCTACGGTAAAAGATCAAATCTCAGTATTAAAGAACAAAGAGAATCACTACCGATATTCCAAATGCGCAATCAATTACTTCAAACCATCGATGAAAATCAATTTGTTGTTATAGTTGGTGAAACTGGTTCTGGTAAAACAACTCAATTAACACAATATCTCAATGAAGCTGGCTTTTCTCGTAATGGTGTTATAGGCTGTACTCAACCACGTCGTGTTGCTGCGACGTCTGTTGCTAAAAGAGTTTCAGAAGAAATGGGTGTCAGATTAGGGCAAGAAGTTGGCTATACTATAAGATTCGAGGATAAATCATCTTCGGTGACGCAAATCAAATATATGACTGATGGTATGTTACAAAGAGAAGCTTTAATAGATCCAGAATTGTCTAAATATTCCGTTATTATGCTTGATGAAGCACATGAAAGAACCATAGCTACTGATGTTTTATTTGCATTGCTAAAAAAAGCTGTACAGACGAGACCAGATTTAAAAATTGTTGTAACTTCAGCTACGTTAGATGCTAAAAAGTTTTCTAAATATTTCAATGATTGTCCAATATTGGAAATTCCTGGAAGAACTTTCCCTGTTGAAATATTATACACAAAAGAACCTGAATTCGACTATTTGGCTGCTGCATTAGACTCAGTTGTTCATATCCATATATCGGAGCCTGAAGGTGATATCTTGGTATTTTTAACAGGTCAAGAAGAAATTGAAACTTCTTTTCAAGTTCTTGGTGAAAAGATTAAAGCATTAGGGTCTACAGTGCCTGAATTAATAATCTTACCAGTTTATTCAGCATTACCTTCTGAAATGCAATCAAAAATTTTTGAACCAACTCCAAAAGGTTCAAGAAAAGTAATTTTAGCAACGAATATTGCAGAGACTTCTTTGACTATTGATGGTATTTATTACGTTATTGATCCAGGTTTTGCGAAAATCAATGCTTATGACCCGAAGCTAGGTATGGATTCCTTAGTTGTTAGACCTATTTCACAAGCACAGGCAAATCAAAGAGCCGGTAGAGCTGGGAGAACTGGGCCTGGGAAATGTTACCGACTTTATACAGAGTTGGCATATAAGAATGAAATGCTACCAAACACGATACCTGAGATTCAAAGACAAAATTTAAGCAATACTTTATTAATGTTAAAGGCGATTGGAATTAATGATTTTATAAACTTTGAGTTTATGGATCCTCCACCAAAGGAATCAATAATGTTGTCGTTAAATGATTTATATTATTTGAAAGCAATTGATGATGAATCAAGGATAACAACAATTGGTCGAAATTTCGTTAATATCCCAGCAGATCCAACCATATCGAAAACATTGATTGAATCGATTCATTACAAATGTTCTGATGAAATGATTACAATATTTGCAATGATTTCTAGTCCGAACATCTTTTATAGGCCAAAAAAGCAACAAGAGCTAGCCGATAGGAAGAAGGCGAGGTTCCATCATCCACACGGTGACCATCTAACTTATCTTAATGTTTATAATTCTTGGGTTAATAATGATTATTCAAGACAATGGTGTCAAGAAAATTTTATACAAGAGAAAGGTTTGAAAAGAGCACAAGATGTGAGAAAGCAACTATTGCAAATATTTAAAAGATTTAAATATCCAGTAATAAGTTGTGGTTCAAATACAAATTCTGTTAGAAAAGCATTATGCTGTGGTTTTTTCAAAAATGTTGCTAAGAGAGATCAACAAGAAGGCTATAAGACTTTAAGTGAAGGTACCCAGGTTTATCTTCATCCTTCAAGTAGTCTTAAAAATTCACCACAATATGTCATATTCAATTCGATTTTAAATACCTCAAAAGAATATCTAGTTCATGTTACAGCAATAGAACCTAAATGGTTGGTGGAAATTTCACCAGAATTTTTTGAGGTAAATGGACATAAAACAGTTGCTAAAAAGAGAGAAGAAAAAATTGTACCATTATTTAATAGATACAGTAAAGATCAGAATGATTGGAGATTACAACAGCCTGTTAACGATGATGATAAGACAAGGTTTAGAGTTAAGTAGTTTATAATCATATGTAATAGCTAATTTCTTTTAAAATGTAACCTTTTATATAGGTATCATAAGTCACATGATAAAGTTTTTATTGTACCATAGATATTACAGTTGTTTAATTAAATGTCACTTTAATATCGAAAAGATAATATTAGTTGACTAATTTACATATTTAGTTATTTTTTAAATTTTATTCTTTGGTCAGAAAAATTGGAATATTATAAAAATCTTACAAAAATCTGTTAAATATTTTAAAATATTTCAAACAACATTTAATTTTATAATCTAATTGAAACATTATACTTCAGTGATATATTATCTGTTGTCAATGGTAACTATTCATAATTCATAGATTTTTGTTAAAACAGACATGCGTCAACGTTATAAACCGTTATGCAAGGCTCTCTGATGACACGCAGAACAAAAACGGTAATAAAAGTTCTTAAGGCAAGTCGTCGCTACCTGAGGAGCTATCTGAGAGGAAAGATAAACGATTCTGCTGTATATTTGTAAATTAATTGCCTGCTAAACTACTGCTAGGAACTGAAAATGTAACAAATCAGACAGATATGTGCTTGAGGAAGTAAAGTTAACCACAGTCTTGAATACGATTGAAACAGGCTCAATATTCATGTACTTCAGATTTGTGGCTCTACTTACAGTTACTTAGTTTTACTAGTTAGTGAACATTATTAAACCTCTCTATAAATATCGGTCAACTTCCCCCATTAAATGAAGCCTAGAAACAAATAGAGCTTCAATGTTCTTTCATACTAAGTAGGTGACTCGAAGCTGCTCCAAAATTTGACATTTTTGGATGTCGGTGCCAGTAAGCCTATTTTCTAATGAAAGATTTCAACTATGATGCATTTTTCAAACTGTGATCTAAACAATAACATGATAGGAGACACCAAACCCTTAGTCCTTGATGGGGCATTGGGTACCTTACTTCCTACTGAGGCTCAACAGCATAAGCTATGGTCAACCTATGCTGTCATTAAATTTCCAGAGGTTGTGCAATCGATTCATGAAGCTTACATAAAACGTGGTGCCCAGATAATCCAAACTTCAACTTATCAGACTCATAGAGGTCTAGAGGATTACTTCAATATAACACTCTTAGAAGCTGTTAAGAAAAGTATTGAGATAGCTTACAGTGCGAAGAAGGGATATGACGTTTTAATAGCTGGAAGTATTGGCCCGTATGGGGCGTCTTTGTCGAATGGAGCTGAATATACTGGAAATTATGGTGATATAACGGAGGAAAAATTAATTGAATTCCATAAGGAGAGATTAAATATATTACTCAATGACCCAAGAGTCGATCTGATTGCATTAGAAACAATTCCGAATCTACTAGAGATTCAAGTACTACTGAACTTATTGAGAACGAGTATTAAACCATATTATCTAAGTTTAAGTGTCGGTCATGAAAACCTTGCTGATGGTTCCACTTTAGAACAAATCATATCAGCCATTGAAGGTTTTAGTTTGGAGACAATTGGAGTTAATTGTTTGAATCATCAAGATTCACTTAAATGGTTGGAAAGACTGGAGGTATTGAACAAAGGATTAATAGTTTATCCGAACTCAGGGGAAATTTATGATCAAGAAAAAAGGGAATTTGTTGGAGATCCTACAGAAATATCATGGAGAGACTATGTTGAGAAGTTGAAATCAATCCCCAACATCAAGATTATTGGTGGTTGTTGTCGTACAAATCCTGAAATAATAGGTGAGATTAGGAAAGCTGTGGATGAATTTTTTTGAGCCGAAACGAGCTGGAGAAGCGTGATTTTAAACAGAACTAACCACCCAATTTGATATTTAAAAAGAAAGGAACCAGATATATATAATCCGTTGGCTCAATAAGAACTCATTTATGAAAATAAGGTCAGTTTGGACATCATTAGCCTGACAAAAAATTTTTTTTTCCCACTTTCCTCATTTCTCTATGTGGCTAGTGTCATATAACGAATATGTGGCTTTGAAATAATCATATAACGGAAGTTAATCCATGACAGTTTAGAAAGTATTCTTGTAGGTTGTTATATATTAAAACCCGTTCTTTATGGCTTTCAACGATATAAAGGTTAATGGGCGTTCCAGTTCAAATGATTCAGACGAAACTGATCGACTATTAAGCACGAGAGCCTCAATAAATAACTTGAGGAAAAATAATTCAGAAATTGATATAAGTGAATATGAATCGTTTCAAAAAGATTCAACAAATCCATTTGTAGATCCAGTTATTGCTGATTATTGGTCGAATATATATGAGAAATGTCAATATGAATGTCGGTTTCATTTTGATCCAGATTTTCAGTGGAGTAAGCAAGAAGAGTCTACAGTCTTGAAGAAGTTGGAATGGAGGGTGACGTTATTAGCGTGTTTTATGTTTGTTGGGTTACAAATTGATCGTGGTAACTTGGGTCAGGCGTTATCAGATAATATGTTGGAAGAATTGAATTTGACAACAACTGATTATAACATTGGTAATACAATATCTAAGGTATTTTTCTTATTAGCTGAAATACCATCAGGTATGATTTCCAAAAAAATTGGACCTGATATTTGGTTACCTTTCCAAATGGTACTCTGGTCAATTATTGCAATGGCTCAAGGGTTTATGACTGGTAAAAAATCATTTTATACTACAAGAGCTTTAATTGCATTACTAGAGGGGGGGTTTATACCTGAAATGGTTCTTTGGTTATCATATTTTTTCACATCAAAGGAATTATCAGTCAGATTAGCATATTTTTGGTCATCATTATCACTTACACAATGTTTCACAGGGTTTTTAGCATTTTTATTATTACGCATGAGAGGAGTTTTAGGATTAGCTGGATGGAGGTGGATTTTTTTAGTTGAAGGGTTTGGTACCTTATTAATTGGTATAGCATCATTTTTTTTAATGACACCGTCAGCAGTGGAGACTAAAACTTCATGGAATCCAGAAGGCTGGTTTACTGAACGTGAAGAAAAAATTGTTGTTAATAGAGTTTTAAGAGATGATCCATCAAAGGGTGATATGCATAATAGACAAGCTATAAGTATGAAATCTTTATGGACTGCATTAGTCGATTTTGATTTATGGCCTGTCTATCTTATTGGGTTTATTGCATTTATACCAGTTAATACTGTTACAAATTATCTAACGTTGAATCTAAAAGAAATGGGATTTGACCCATTTAATATTAATTTATTAACTATACCTTATAATATTTTCCATATTTTTTTCTTGCTATTAGTGACTAAAGCTTCAGAATATTTTGATGAACGTTCTTTAGTCGAACTAGCTTCTCCCTTATGGGCAATCCCATGTTTGGCGATTTTAAGATGGTGGTCTGGTAGTATGGTTAATAAGTCTGTTACATACATTGTTACAACTTTATTACTGTCTCAGCCATATATTCATGCTATTAATGTTTCTTGGGTTTCAAGAAATTCCAATTCTATAAGGACAAGATCTATTTCTTCGGCTTTATATAACATGTTTAACCAAGCTGGTGGAATCATAGCAGCAAATATCTATAGAGAAGATGATGCACCAAAGTATACGAGGGGCAACGAACAATTGTTTTATCTATCAATTCTTACTGCTGTTTATATATTATGTACAAAGGGATATTATATATGGAGAAATCGTCAAAAGGAAAAAATCTGGAGTCAATGGGATTATTCGCAAAAGGAGTTTTATATAAACAATACAATAGATGAAGGAAATAAGAGATTAGATTTTAGATTTGCTCATTAATATAAATCTTATTGAGTATTTTGCAGCCTTTCAGCCAAATACACCTGGAAAAAAAATTGAAGCCTAAACATCCAAATTGACCACACTTCCTGCTTCAATTGTCATAGTTAGGGGAATCAGTTCCTGAAGTGTTTTATTGTTCGAGGATCATGATAAATGATCGATAAGTTACCGAATGAGATTTTAGTATCTGGGCTAGTTAAATTTTGTGATGAAGACAATGCACCTAATTTAATGTTGACAAGTAAAACGATGTATAATGCATAGAACGAAGCCAAATTTGATCAATAATGATAATCCTATTTATTTTAATCCTCATAGAACATGGACTTTTACGAGGAAAGGAAACTGCTCAACTACAAACTACTATTATAATTATCCTGTGCAATATAGACCATATAAACCTATAAGAATCACCAAATTATGAAATTAGTGCTTAGTAGAAGTTGCATCTAAAGAATTTATATTTAATTTAACTACAAGTTATAAAAAACAGCCATACTTATATTAGAGATTGTACATTTTCTAGTTTTTCTAGTTTTTCTTGTTCTTCCCTCTGTGATTTTTTATATAAATAGGTTAATGGTGGTAATAAGATCAACATCATTGCATCCAGTGCAATATTATATGCATAACCTTTCAAATATCTTGGTGCATCTTCAGTTCTCCAAACAAAGATTGGGACCCAAACACCAAAAGTATTACCTAAAGTATTCATTGTACTTAAAGTTAAAGCTCTACCTTGAGAATTACCTGAACAAATAATGTTTGCCCAAGAATATAAAACTGCCGCAATACTATCTGCAGTTCCCGATAAGAAAAATGCAAACATTATACCACCTTTACCAATGTTATACCATACTGTCAATAAAATGGAAGAAACCAAGTTCAAAACTGCAACATAAGCAATAATGTAAGGATGGGAGTCATCCCAACAATCCACAATTACACCATTCAATAACGAGAAAAATATAGTAACAGCAGGAATAACCGTTGTTATAGTATTAACTTGATAAACTGAGTAATTTTCTGCTTTTAACCAAATTGGAAGACCATTATTGGAACTAATACCATCAGCCTGTGAGAAAAAAATCGCAAAAATAACCAACATCCAAAATTTCCAACCTCTTAAAATACGAGCAAAAGTTTTAAGACTCATTTTATCATTTGATGGTCTACCTTCTCTAATCATTCTTAATCTTGCCAATTTTAGTTCTTCTTTAGTTAATAATTTTGATTTACAATTTTCTGGTACTCCAGGTAAAGTCCATATACCATACAATGCAATCGGAACAGTAATTATAAAAGCAAGAATATAAAGCCATTGCCAACCTTTCAAACCATGTAAGCCATTTAAATTTTTATAAGCACCAGCTTGAATATAACCTGCAATCATACCACCAACTTGTGAAGCACAAAAATACAAAGCAGATCTTTTGGTCAACTCATATTTTGTATACCATGAACCTAGAATATATTGACAAAATGGGAAAAAGAATGAGCCTAAAAATCCAATAACAAAACGAATTGCATATAATTGATGATAGTTCTTAATACTAAACAATGATAATGTGAAAATACCCCAAATAGTATCCATAAATGGTAAATAATAACGTATAGGTAATTTTGTCCCTAGCATAGTTAGTGGAATTTGACCAACTATAAAACCTGCCATATAACATGAACTCTGATAAGTAAGTTCATTCCCGTACATTTTTAAATCTTCTTTCATACCACTAACATAAGCATAACTAATAGCACTTGAATCCAAAGTTTTAACAAATGATGATAAGAATAAATAAACTAAGATTAACAAATCCAATTTAACTAATAACAGTCTTTCAGCTTTTGTATCTGTTGAAGAAAACCATTGCCAAAATCTTTGAGGAGTTTGCTTGATCAGTAAGAAATCGTAGTCTTCTTGAGTTAATACTTCAATTAAGTCATCTGGTATTCCAAACCTTTCAATAATTTCTTCTTTAACAATATCTTCACTCTTTTCAGACATCTTTGAATATAACAGATTGCAGAGGCCTCTATATACTATTTATAACTGGAAATAATTATACGAACAAATTATGAGATGACCTATTAAATTTCCAGTTGCAACATGCTCCAGGGCCAAAAGTGGTAAACAATGAACATACAACCATGCAAGTAATAACTCATAAAGCCACATCAAAAAAAAAGGGTTTATAGAAGTTTCAAAGGCAGGTACTATTGATACTATTAGGCTCGAAATCTCATTTGAGGAATTGTTAATCAGCTCTTAATCAAAGTAGACATCTCTCTAAACCATATAGTTTAAACGGGTTTTACCAACTCATTGTACTTGGAATATTTGAAACCTAGACACTTTGCTTGTTCGTAAAAAAATCTTGACTCCAAGGAATCCGGCAGTTCCTTTCTTTAACATACAGACACCGGCATTTGCTTTGGGGGGTTTGGAGATGATGGCATAGAATGAATTCTCTTTCGACTGGGCCTCGACAAACTCTGAATAAATCTTAACATATGCAACAGACCTGCAAGTAATTTAGCTATTCCGCTTCTAAAATCTTTTTTTTTTTCACCGTTTCCGCTATTTTGTTGCTGCATTGATACTAGTTTCCGCTTTATCTCGAGACGTTATGGCACTTCAACTGTGTATTGTCTTAGCCATCGGCGAAGTTGTAGTAGTCTATACCAAGTTATAAGTTTGACTATAATGGGACTTCTACAAAGTAGAATGCACTCGATGTATAGGCTCCACTGTATGAAGATTGAATAATTTTTTTCCTTAAAGTCACTACCAGAATGGTTTTCTGATCAATTAGAGATGCTTCATAAATCAACAAATCCTGCCTGACATATATTCATTCTATATTTGAGTAGACACATACCAGCCATAACCTCTTAAAGAGTACAGAAGCTGACTGTCACACAAGAGGTTCGTAGCTCATCACTAATTAAGCAATTCAATGACATTTCTTCAAGCTTCAACTAAGATAAATGGTAATCTTTACATGTCAGCTGAAAAATAAACCAGATCAGTTGACACAATTAATCAAATGAGAATCATATATTCCACTGATTTCATGGAATCTTATTCAAAATGATAGGAATATTTGTTGATGTCAACCAGCTGCTTCCTATGAAACGGATCATATTATAGGCGTTTGGTAATAACCCTCTATAATAGTTTAGGAATGTCATGGCTACACGGCTGAAGATATCTAGTTGGTTTGTCTAGCGCTCATAAGATGAATATCTAAACTTGTAAAGAAGTTATTTTGTGATTATTTACTGAAATAGAGTAGCACTTTACCCCACGGTGTAGCCTTTTTGGTATCAACATTCTTTAGATTTGGAACTAATTGGTATTCTAGTATTGTATTGATTTTCCAACAACGTAAAATTTAAATATTAAACCAACATTTATAGAGCTTCTTCAATTTACTATAAGTTAACAGCTAAAAATTTAGATGATTTCATAGGTTAAAGTGTCGGAAAAAGTATCTTCTGTTTTATGGTATTTACAAATACTTGTCAACACTTATCTACCAGCTACGTTCTTGTATAATATTTCATCATTAAAACCAATTAATATGAAGACCATCATATAAAAGGCCAGATGATGGGTTTCAAAAAATTGGGTACTTGAAAACATACAATTCAAAATTTCAATAAATAAAAAACATAATCATTCCAAAATAATAAATAGAGCCAATATAAATAATGAGGTTATATAAAAACACACCAAGGCAAAAAAATAAATTCGTTAAAACTCTATCAGATCTATAAAACAACCTAAAGACAACCTAGTTGGAGAAACTGCTTAAAATTATGGGAGACTAGTTACCATGTTTAAAACAGCACCTATTTCCATATCTACATGCACCAGTTTTTGTCCAATTTGCACAAGGTTTTGATCTCCATTTAGAACCTCTTTCAACTATTTTGAGTTCTTGTTCACCATGTGCAAATTGACATTTACTTCCATATGGACATGTACCAGTTTTCATGAAAGTTGAACAATACTCTGTCTTATATAGTTCAGTGTTAACATGTTTGTTATCACTTGAATGAGAATCTGTTTTATCAGGGTTTACTTCTTTCGAAGGTGTCTGAGTTAACTTTATTAAGTTTTCTTGTGTTAAAGGAAGTTTTTCAGCTTCTAGCTTTTTGGAATTTAAAAGTTGATTTGTATTCTCAATCTGTTGTTGTTGAATCTGTAATTGTAATTGTAACTGTTGTAGTTGTTGAGATACTAACTGAGCTTGTTGTTGTAAGAACCATGGATTTTGTAGTAGTTGTTGTTGTTGTTGTTGTAACTGTTCCAAATATACTTGTTGTTGTTGATAGTTCTGTAATAAATTTTGGGTGTTATTAAGGAGTTGGTTAGCCGATACTGAAGAAATCGCGTTATTTGTACCAGAATTCTGTTGTTGACATGGAACTTGTGGTGTAGATGATGGAACGGCCATAGGGGTAAAGTGTGGAATTGGGGGTGTTGTTGAACTAGGAGTTGTTGAGGCTGTATAGGTTGCATTATTATTACTAATAGAACTGTTATGGAACTTCATATCAAAGATACTTTGAGTACTTTGTGAATGATTTAATGTTTCTTGAGCTTGTTCAACTGGATACCACAAATCATTATTGTGTGCCTGGTTAAGCAAAAATTGGCTCTCTTCTAAAGTATTATTTAGCTTCTTTTCCCCCCAGAAATTTGGGGGCAGGAGTTTGGCTTCGACTTCAGATTCTGTCACATAGTCGTTTTGTGTGGCCATATTGGATCCAGAGTTTATAGATTCAGATGAACTTGATGAAATTGAATCAACGAATCCACTAAGGCAGTGCGAAGATAATTCAGTATTCAAATTTCCTTTCAAACCAGTTGGAGAATGCAAATTTGTACTATAATTGAAGTTATACTCCCATGACATTTTGGTTATTGACTGTGAATTTTTAACCTTTAAAGCTTTGAGAGGGGACTAGATTTACACCAATAAGACAAATTGGTTCTTTTTTATTTTTGAGATGCTAACAACCCACTTTTGTTATGTTTATTTTAATGAATTTGTCAATACTAGTTTTTTAATTATAAATATCACAGGACCTCCCGTTATATTTAAATATCGTCACTCGAAACGCTGGAAATTTGTGCACACCAGCTATGATACATTTGTCCCAAGTTTTGGTTTGTCCGAATATTATGCGCTGTTGAAAATTTCTTTTTGCGATGAGGTTTGGACACTTCCCACCTACACTAAAAGGAAGACTTCAACCTATTATGCCTACGGCTATATAAAGGAGGCCAAGGGTCATATCAATCTTTATTATTTAAGCAAATACTATTAGGCAACTACGGCAAGGAGTAAGTCTATACAATATACCAGTTTATCCAGCTCATAGTTTCCTTCTTTTAGTATCGTTAGTGTGATGTTTTAATTTACATAAAATTACACCCTTTATCTACTCGATCAGTGGTAACCGCACTCTCTAAAAGAAAGAAAAACACCCGGTGCGAAGAGGTTTTTCGAATAGCCTTCCCAATAACTGTAGTACATGTCTCTTCTTTTATTCTACTTCTGTGCACCTGCTTTTAATCAATTCGCACCCAAATCTGATACAATATTGTACTGCCCAAGCTATCTCAAGAGATGGCTAGCTATTAACTACAATAGTATGTCGATAAAGGTATACGATTTTTCGGACATTATTACGATCAACTCTCTAGTAGTACAATTTCTCGTAAACCGTGGTATTGTGCTGGGTGAATTCCAAGATATACAAACAACTCTCTTTTCTTCAATTAATATTAATCTTCAGATAAAAAATTAGTTTAAGCGGAAAGTTATAGCATTGCTAACAATTTTGAACCCTGAAGTATAAATTTTTAACCGAGACGGCTTTCTATTTACAAAATTTTTATTGTTACTACAGAACTGTAGGCAGTTAATCGAAATCGTTAATATTCAACTTCAAGGATTTTGATCATATTGGAGTTTCTCAATCAACTGATACAAATTTTTTATAGAAAGATATATATAATTGCCAAAAATGTACAGGATTATAACCAGACAGTTGGAATCAACGGAGGGAGGGAACTACACACACTAGAGATTTCAGAACTATCGCTAATTCTCGTCTCAAAATGGAATCCTCATGGTCCAACGATGAAAGAAGAGTTCTAGGTTCCCAGTTCCAAGTTCTAACATCCGCTGGTTTAAAAATCTATCTAAACTCCAAGTCCGGGATTCGGTGTTAGATGTCGGACGAACATAAACCTACCTGATAACTGATTTTGTCCAAATATTACCCAACCACTTCAGATGCTAGCCATAGTAGAATTGTCTTAAACTCCATCTCGATACCGGCCATACAAACTATATGTGTATAAAAACCTTATATCCAAAATACAAATAAAGAAAACTCAATCTAGATTTTGGCCTTAAACGAGAACGTTGTGAAACCTAAAATCGGGTGTCAAAGGCTGTAATTCTTTTTAATTCGTTCTTATTTTAGGAGATCATCTAGTGTGATTTGGCTTGTATTAAAGCCATCGGACAACTTTAAGAAGCTAAGTGACCTTGTCCTTTTTTGCGATCCTTAAACAGTGAGTACCCAGTATTCTGTGGTTCACATCTTTTCGGACCAAACGAAGCCAAACACATCGGTCGAAATACGGACATGCATAAATAATGGCGAATAGAACTTGAGGATTCGACTAAGACCTAGAAGAAATAGTTACACAACACACACATACGTAACGTTGACCACAAACACCAGGGACAGCAAGAGCAAACACACCTTGAAATACATAAAACCATTTTGAAACACGTCCGGAAAAACTGGAATATATCTACTCTGTGTTGTTATGAAGATCAGTCTGCACCTGATGTCTTGATAAAAAATAAAACGATTCAAGCACCCAATGCTTAATGGACAAATTCTTTCAAAAGATATCGGAACAGCCATCAGTATTCTGTAAGAGTGAACCTAGTTCTCATTAAATATCATTTCGTACTTAAATTTTGCTTTTAACATAGGAGATTTTGAATTTCCGTTTGCGGAGGCCTATAGCTTCATGACGAAAAATATTTGTAGCGTGCAGCCAAATTTGAATGGGTACCGGTGGCAAAAGTCCTGTAAAGCTATCTTGAATTTCAAGACATATACAATTTCATTCTGGACAAACTTCAATCATTTATGATGTTTGTTGAAGAATACAAAATTTAGAATTTTTTTGACACATTCAAGCGGCTCTTGATGTATTTGTAGTAGAGGGGCAATTAGTGGGATGTTTTTAAAAGTGATCTGATTTCTTTATATACAATTTAAGTTTCTTCTCCTCAGTTGAATCAGCTCATTATAATTTTTAAATCACGCAGCTGTGAAGGGAAATAGTAGGAGCCCTTCAAAGTCACGTGAAATATAAATTTTCCGCGAACATTGCCTGTTAAAGTAATTTTTATATGATCTATGGTATTCGTTAACATCTAACATTAAACTTTTATGAAACTAGTCGGCTTATAACATGTAAGCAACGAAAATATTCAAACACTTTATGCTGTCTTTCTTTTTATATTTGTTGAATCTTTCTTTGTTCTTACTTTAAACTTATGTATTAAAAAATCATAAATAAACACATTTAAATGATTTCAAATATAATAGAAATGTTAATTTTATTTGTATTTATTCTATTAAGTGTTGCTTATTTGCAAATAGAAAATTTCTAGGAGCACTAAGCTTCTAAAACATCAATCCTTCTCTTTAAAGATTCGGTTAAAGTCTTGGTGAACTTGGGTTAAATTTGATAGCTTAGAAATAAACTCGTAGGCTAATAGATAGTAGTTGAGAGTTAATAGCTAGCAAATGTATTCAATATTACACAATTGATTACAAAGGAATCGGGAATTTGTGAATCTTAATATAGAACAAGTGCGCACATCCACTTCGATAGTGCCGTTGTTTAACAATAGACGTAATATGCATTTCAAAAATCAATAGAAAGTGGTGACTTTCAAAAAATGTATAGTGAACTGCGAGCTGGTTCATTTATTTTTTGACGACATATTTTAAATGAAACGAAACTGTCTAATCTCATATAATAGAGTTAGAGCTTCAATGCCTTGGGTTATCCCAAATTGAACTTTGCGCCGAGAAATCGTGGCCCTAAACAAAGTTATATTCTTTCACCAGATCATCAACTCCCGTGAATAGATCTTTTTATGTATCCATTCTCTTTGAGCTATTTCTTAGTAGCATAAACAATTCGTTCATCCATACGGGCTTGATCTGCCATTGTAAATAAGCATACACTTAAATTAATGACATAGAATTCCGCCCAATTATTGTTTCGCGAAGTAATTATTTTTGGTGTCAAACGCCTGAACTAACGGGAAAGTTGAACCACAAGTGTACTTAGTTTCCCTTTTGGGATTTATACCTGAGAAACTGAGAGAAGTTATGCTGTATTTAAAGTCTCTTATTAACACATTACCTTGAGAATCGATAAGTGGACAGAACTTCCAAATGCAGTAATGATAATAGAAATATGTGCGATACTCACAAACTTACTTCATTCCGATAAAGAAACCATAACCACTCAATCAAACTCAATCTCACAATCAGTGATATTGGATTCTTAAAAAATGTATAAATAAATTGATTCCACACAGCCAAATACTATTTTCTGTTTAACTTAATCATAAAATTTATATTGTAATGGAACGTTTACAGCAAATCGCATCTCAAGCAACTGCAGCGTTACAACCACCGCCATTGGCCGCTCATCCACTAGACCCATTATCAGTAGCAGAAATCAAAGCTGTTGTTTCTATTGTTAAACAAAAATATGATGGCAAAAATATTGCATTCAATGTTGTCACTTTAAAAGAACCAACTAAGAAATCATTCATTGATTGGAAAGAAAAGAATGGTCCAAGACCACCAAGATTAGCTTTTTTTGTTATCCTAGAGGCTGGTGTCACTGGTGTCCAAGAAGGTGTTGTTGATATTGGTAACTTATATCTTACTGGTTTGAAACATGTTGAAGGAGTTCAACCAATTTTGACTGTTGAAGATTTACAATCTACTGAAGAAGTTATTAGAGCAGATCCTAGTGTAATTGAACAATGTATCTTATCTGGTATTCCTGCGTCAGATATGCACAAAATATATTGTGATCCATGGACAATTGGTTATGATGAAAGATGGGGTTCAGCTAGAAGATTACAGCAAGCTATGATGTATTATAGAGCTACAGAAGACGATTCTCAATATTCACATCCTTTAGACTTTATTCCAATTGTTGATACTGAGGAGAAAAAGGTTATTTTTATTGATATTCCAGAAACTAGAAGACCACTTTCAAAACTTCCACATACTAATTTCTATCCATCTGATGCAGCTAAAAAATATGGCTATAGAACTGATGTTAAACCAATCAATGTTACTCAACCAGAAGGTGTTTCCTTTAAATTTGATGGTAACGTCTTAGAATGGTCCAATTTCAAGTTTCACGTTGGTTTCAATTACAGAGAAGGTATTGTTTTATCAGATGTTAACTATAACGATCATGGTAATGTACGCCCACTTTTCCACAGAGTATCTTTAGCCGAAATGGTTGTTCCATATGGTGATCCAACTTTTAGACATTTCAGAAAACATGCTTTGGATATTGGGGAATATGGTGCTGGTTACATGACTAATCCATTGGCATTAGGTTGTGATTGTAAAGGTGTTATTCACTATTTGGATGCTCACTTTGCTGATAGAGCTGGTGACCCAATCACTGTCAAAAACGCAATCTGTATTCATGAAGAGGATGATGGTATCTTGTATAAACACTCGGATTTCAGAGATGGTTTTGCAACAACAATCGTTACGAGAGCTACCAGATTAATTATTTCTCAGATTTTCACTGCTGCCAATTATGAGTATTGTATTTACTGGAACTTCTTACAAGACGCTTCTATCAGATTGGATATCAAATTGACAGGTATATTGAACACTTATGCTGCTAACCCAGGTGAAAAAACTAACCCATGGGGTACTACTGTTTACCCACAAGTAAATGCTCACAATCATCAACATTTGTTCTCTTTAAGATTGGATCCAAGAATTGATGGTGACAATAACTCTGTTGTTCAATCAGATGTTCTACCATCATCAGCTCCATTGGGATCACTAGAAAATCCATATGGTAATGCCTGGTTTGGTCAAGGTACTACTTATAAAACAGTTGCCGAATCTCTAGCCCATGCAAATGCTGCTACTTCTAGATCTTGGGATATTATCAATCCAAACTCTATTAACCCATACTCTGGTAAACCAGCTTCTTATAAAATTGTTTCATCCCAAACTCCATTAATGATGGCCAAAGATAATTCAATTCCAGCAAAGAGGGCTCCATGGGCTAAGCATGCCATTAATGTTGTTAAATATGAAGAGGAAAGATTATATCCATCTGGTGTCTATGTTCCGCAAAGTTCTGGTGATGGTCCAGTTGGAATTAGAGAGTGGATTGGTGATGGTTCAGATAAAATTGAAAACACTGATATAATTGTTTTCCACACTTTTGGTATTTCACATGTCCCAGCCCCAGAAGATTTCCCATTGATGCCTGCTGAGCCAATTACTTTGTTGATAAGACCAAGAAACTTTTTCACTCAAAATCCAGCACTAGATATTCCTCCCTCATACGCTGCAACGACAACTCAAGCAAGGGCTAATGGAGCAAAAGAAGTTGTGTCTAAATTAGATAGCACTTCGAGATTAGCTTTCTCTAAGACTTCTGCCGGGTTCGAAGGTGCCTTATGTTGCAAGAAATAGAACCATTTCTAAGCTAATATAATTTCAATTCTTAATACTTTTATTTATGTTTGTTTATAGTGATTAATCAGATATTTATCTCTGGAATAATGTGTAATCTCTTAGGTAGTACTACAGATGTCTCGAGTTTTTTAGTTTTTAGCTGATATCTCTCTCTCCTTGCTAAAATATGCATTCTAAAAGACCTCAAAGAGCTTCAAATTTTGAGCTTGTATGGCAAAATTCTCATAATAAGCTATTTATGATACCCTAATCAACATTCAAAGAATTCTTTTCGATTTACTGAGATATCTTATATGAGTTCCTTATCTGTTGAATAGGGCCCTATTCAGGTTATCGTGCGCGACCGATACTAAATGGCAGAAACGCGGTAAAATATACTAGAAGTATCAAGCCTATAAATGTAGAAAAAAAAGTGAGACTCTAAATAAACAAACTCTTTGGCTAAACCTTTTATCTATTTTAATTCTCTTTGCTAATTCAAAAGTTCTCCTTGCTATATTTTGACTGGCGGTTGATTTTTCCAAATTAAGAAACAAATAAGCTAATTAGGGATCTTGATAATAAGGAGATATGTTTTATTCAGAGAGCCTTCTGTCGAGGGAAGGACCCTTAGCACAGGTTTGGCTAGCAGCTAATTTGGAGAGAAAGCTTTCCAAACATCAATTTCTGCAATCTAATATCGTTCAATCAACTCAAGCAATAGTGAAAGCCACTTCTCAAAACGAGGAATCAGAAGCACTAGCACTTCGTTTATCGGGGCAATTGTTGTATGGTGTAGTGAGAATATACTCAAGAAAGGCAAAATATTTACTGGATGATGTTTCAGATGCTTTATTAAAGTTAAAGTCTGCATTTAGATCAAGCCAGAATACAGTTACTCTACCAGTTAACGCAACCATAGTGCCTTCGGTTAACCAATTGATTTTGCAGGATACTATCACTCAGTCTGATTTGTTATATCAAGAACCTTTGGTGTTCGATGATGATATTACACCAGGTAGAGCCTATGCAGATTTTTTTGGTCAAAGTCAGGCAGCTACTAACCAAGATTTTGATGATTCGATTGAAATCCCAAGAAAAAAATTTGATGAATTGGATGATCTACAAAATGAAGATGATTTTGATATTGACTTTAATTTTGATGTTGATGAGGATGTATTATCTAAAGGTGAAACACATAAAGAGATTGGAGATGAATCTATTGAAGTTGGTAGAGCAGGTGATGATTCCAACTTATCACATATTGCAAATCAGACTGATAATGACATAGAAATAGACTTTGACGGTGATATTGATCTTGGATTTGGTGAAGGACGTGAAGAACTTCTTGAGCCACTAGATGTCATAGTAGAGAACGAAGAACTAGGAGAGCAACCAGTTGCTATACCAAATAAAAGAATAAAAAAAGAGAAAACAAGAGCCATTACTGCAGGGCAGCGTAAAATTATTACAGATCGTGAAATTGAAATACCTGTTAGAAACTTTAGTAATACTGAAAGTATTGTAAATATTGATGAAGATGCGGAGGAAATTGACTTCAACTCCAAAAGGGCTTTCATTGATAACTTGTTAAGAGAAAATTTTATCCAAGATGATATTGCACAGCTCTTGTTCACCACGAGGGCTACAAAACGCCAAAAGAGAATAGCTTCGCCACCACCAGACGATGAAGTTCCGGAGCTTGAACACTCAGAAGAAGAAAATTCGAGAATTTTTCAAGCTGAAGAAGAATTTGATCAAGGTATGGATATGAGTTTTTTTCATGATGATGATAGGACACTTGAATCTATTGCTGAGAATGAAGAATATACTGAAGAAGAGAGGTTTGATGATTTTGAGTCTTTAAATGTAAATGATGGTGTTTCTGAATCTACAATTAAAGTTTCTACTTACTTGAGAGAACTTTTTGTTGATAATGGCTCTGTTACCTTCACTCAAACCTTGGCGAAGGATGCGAATGCAGAAAAATCACTATCTTCTTTACCAAAAAGTGAGGCAACAAGAGTGTTTTTCGAATTGTTGGTTTTAGGGACTGGTGATGCTGTTGAACTAAAACAACAAGAACTATTCGGAGAAATTGAAATCCAGTCTAGAGAGAATCTTTACCAAAAGTTTTTATAATGGTTTAATATTGTTTTGGTTTCGTTAGGTTATGGATATAGGGTATCGTTTACCGTATAAATTAGTTGTAATATTTAGTAATACAATTTTATAAAAATGTTAATCTAGTTGTAGAACTTTTCTACCTGAGTATTGATAAGAGTGTTCATTTATATGCATTAAGTTTGCTCAAGAACAAACTCCGGTAAATTTGCTTCTTCTCTATACGACAAAATATCATTCCAGATAGAACCAAATGAATAACAGACTGCACCACCTCCAACAGTAATCAAACTTTCTTTATATTTGAGTAATCGGAAGCCCACAAGTAATGGTAATTTCTCCCATATAGTGTCTGGAAGTTTAATTGGAGTTACTGTTTGTGATGCCAAGTTAATTTTAACCACAGTTGTAGTCTGATCTAATAAGAACAAGTCACTAACACCACCAAACAACAGAAGTTCGTTCTGTGAAATGAACTCAACTTGTGCACCATATCTATTTAATAGTGGGTGCCTAAAAGATAGACCAGAAAGAATATTTTTCCCTTTTATTTTGAAAACATGAAGAATATCTTCGATATTCCCTGCAGAATTTAACCCACCTACTACTACACCTTCTGATCCATTATATGCGACAGCTGCTGATATTTTACTTTGCAAAGATTTATCAGTGTATATATTCTCCCATCGCTGACCTGTAAAGGTAATAAAAGGTGGTGCTTCAAAATTTCCTCCGTAAACGTAAACCTCTCCATTGCTAGAAAACGCGGAATGCCTCGACCTTGGGGCTGGTAGATCATCTGCTTGGATCCAGCTGAAAGAATCATCAGTATTTGCTAAAATCCAGGTCTCAGATAAAACGCTATTAGGTGAAGTCCTACCACCTACTAACAATAGTCTATTTTGGTCTAGATAGGTCAAAGAATGAGCAACCCTTGCTTCCAGATTATGCTGTTGGATAACGAATGAGCCCGGATCCTTGGAAGATAGAAGCGATGAATTTAACCTTGAAGTAGAGGCACCCCCATTGATGATGATATCACCATTAAGATTAGCTGCTGCTAGGAATTTTCTTTGAAGATGCTCACTTTTTGATTGTAAAAAGAATTTTTCTTTTATTGGTTCATCAAATGAATAAGTTTCACGACCTTTCAAAAGCTTTAGATGTTTATCACTAGCATGCAGGATCAGGTAATGTTGCGCAAACAAAATAAATTCTTCAAGTTCATCGAATGCCTCAACTTCAGCAACTTTCTCTTGGATATCTCTAGGTAAATCTTGCCAAAACGTATTTAAATCTTGAGCTTCTACCGTAGTAGTATACCCTAAATTTTTAAAACGTTGAATCTGCTTCGTTATTGTAGGATACGCTGAAACTGATTTCAATGACGAGTTTAACTTGTTGAAATGAAATAGCATAGTTCTTGCAAAACCTTGATGTGGACCAGCTGGTAATAATTGTTCTAAGAGAAGAAAGTGTGAATTAGGTAATTGTGATGTAGCTTGAATAACTGGGTCCGCAAACTCTGGAAGCATATAAGCAATTGAGACCTCGGCAATATAAATTTTTGTGATATTTTCATCATTTAAATCGAGATGATTCAACTGTTTTAAAAATAGATCTATATTCTTCAGGTTACACGATAAAGCAGTATAGTTCTGCGTCTTCAATTCAACTCCCTCAAAATCAGATGGCTCTTCTTCTCCGATTATTTTCTTTAGTTCCTCTGAGTTATTGATCATTTCTATTTTAATTTTGTTTAAATCTGGATAATCCACATCAATGAATGACAACATGCCTTTATAGTCATTGTTTTCTGGATTTAATGGATCCAAATATTGAAACGCCAAAGGGTCATAACCTGCACCTAAGTTTATCACGACAACTTTCTTACCATATGCAACGGATTCTTTGATTATTTGATATGATGTTCTTTTTATAGCTTCCATTCTGGTCCAATAGCCTCTATTGATAGCAGGTGAACGTCTTTGGAATTTTTTCACAAAATGCTGGAAATAATGGGGACTATCTTTACTCAGTTTCGAGGTATAGAGTTTTTCAACTGATCTCTTTGACACAATTGAGTAATCATTTGTACCTTGGACTGCAATATCGGAGTACTGTTTCCTCCTCAAGTCCTTCTCAGCTTTCCGACGCTGAGCTTCTAGCTGTTTAGTAGATAATTTCTCAACCATACTTAAAAAGTTTAAGTATTCAACGTCTCTCTTTTCCTATGATTCTCTTGAGCTTAGATACAAAATTTGTCTGAATGACTATAATCATCCAGACACCACTCTATATGAAGATATCGGATAATACTATAAAATGTTTGCAGATTTCTCTGTAAAATTTCATTTAGTTCAGATATTATAGAGATTAACATATTTAATAGATTTTTGGAAGCTCAAAAGAGTTTTTGAGTAAACATTGTTAAACATTGATCGTGCAATATTTGATTCTCAATCAGTTATTAAATTTTTTCCGAGCATATTTCTTGAAATTAACTGGTTTAACTCCTCAAGGCAATATCATGAGTTATCTAGAAAGGAAAATTTTAACCCACTTTATACGCAGTTGACTTATTTGTTAACTTTTACAAATACAAGGTAAAGTACCTAAACAATAAAAATATCAGTGAATAATGAAATCCGAGAGGTCGGATATCAGTATAATAAGCATTTATCACATGACCGCTGTACTTACCAAAAATAATCCCACCTTTTAGATAAACAATGTGACAAGAACTTGGAGATTTGAAAGTTTTTAGTATTTTATTTGTTATGGAGAAGGAAGAATCTCAAGAGCAAGATGTACCGATTATTGAACCCGATACTACCTCACAAGTGAATCCAGTTGTAATTACGAATGCAGCTTCTAAATCGAGGAAATTGATATTGCAGAAATATACGATCTATGAGACTGGTACTAGAGTTTATATTGTTGGTAGTAATGGGAGAGAAACGATGTTTAGAGTATTGGAGATTGATATCACTGTTCCTGATGATGAACTGTCAATAATCGAAGACAACGTTTTTTTCACTAGAAAAGAGATCATGAATGTTCTTTCGAAACTGGAAGAGACGAACCCTGAAGGGTTGACAAAGAAATTAACCGGATTTGGTCTATTAGGGTTTATACGATTCACTCAATGTTATTATTTATGTGTTGTAACTGAAAGGTCTCCTGTGGCAATATTAGGTGGGCATTATATTTATCATATAGATGATACTGAATTAATACCCATAACTAATCACTACAAGAAACCTCACAAATATAGCGAAGAGGCTAGATTCCTAGCAACTTTTGCAAATTTAGATCTATCAAAGACATTTTATTTTAGTTACACTTATGATATTACAAACACATTACAGCGGAATATGCTACGAGAAAAACAGAAGGCTTCAGATATTCCAATTACTGAAAAATTTGGTGAACAGTATAATGAGATGTTTATTTGGAATAGTTCTCTTTTAAAACCAATAATTCAGACGTATGAAAGAGTATATGATTGGTTTCAGCCCATAATACATGGATTTATTGATCAAGCTAACGTTACAATTTTTGATAAAAAAATCTATATCACAATAATAGCCAGAAGATCTCATCATTTTGCAGGCGCTAGGTTTTTGAAAAGAGGTGTAAACAATCAAGGAAATGTTGCAAATGAGGTTGAAACTGAACAAATTGTTTCTGATTTGTTAACTACCAGTTTCCATGATGCTTATTATGGGTTTTTTAACAATCCTAGGTATACTTCCTACGTACAGCATAGAGGCTCCATTCCATTATACTGGACCCAAGAGGCTACAAATTTGAATCTAGCTAAACCACCAATAGAAATTGATCTAGTTGATCCATTTTATAGCTCTGCTGCATTACACTTTGATGACCTGTTCAAAAGATATGATGCGCCCATATTAATTCTTAATCTAATAAAGGTTAAGGAAAGAAGGCCCAGAGAGACGAAGCTACTGAAAGAATTTGAAAAGTGTGTTACCTATTTGAATCTTTTTTTACCTGAGGATAAAAGATTAAAATACACGAGTTGGGATATGAGTAGAGCATCTAAGTCTGATGGACAAGATGTTATTGAATACTTAGAAACATATGCTGATGAAACTTTAAAGGCTACAAATTTTTTCCATAATGGTATAAGTCTAGCAACCACCCAATTACAAGAGGGAATATGTCGAACTAATTGCATTGATTGTCTTGATAGAACCAATGCTGCTCAGTTTGTAATTGGCAAAAGAGTTTTAGGGTATCAGCTACATGCTTTAGGTATTATTGAAGATGTCTTCATAGATTATGATTCAGACGTTGTGAACATTTTGACTGAAATGTTCCATGATCATGGTGATACGATTGCTTTACAGTATGGTGGTTCACATCTCGTTAATACAATGGAGACTTACAGAAAAATTAACCAATGGTCATCACATTCCAGAGATATGATCGAAAGTATTAGAAGATTTTATAGCAATTCGTTCGTTGATGCTCAAAGACAAGAAGCTATTAATCTATTTCTTGGTAATTATGTTTGGGAAAGAGGAAAGCCAATGTTATGGGATTTAAATACAGATTATTACCTTCATAATATCCAATCCTCATCAAAACAAAAAAGAAGTTACAGATACTGGTGGATAGAGTCAAATCTTCTTAAATTCTCAGAGACATTTGATGTATCAAAGGACGAATTTCCAGTAAAAAGACTGGAGCCTTATCAGGGATTTTTTGATAACTATTGGAATGAATATTATGTTCCAAGAAGGTTGACTTTTTTCGACAAGTTATTTGAGATTAACATGAATTCAACAATGAGATATATTACACCGGCCTCAAACCTTAGAGAAGCATTTGAAATATCTCCTTTTAAATCTAGAAAACAAACATCAATAAACCTTAAATTAAGAAAGAAAGGACAAAGGAATAAGAAACTCGTATTAGCGGGAGAAGCAAAGACAACTAAAGTTGGTTTCGAAGAGTTTGAATCCCATGTATCTATGAAACAATTAGAACAACTGAAAAATACCTCCAGAGACATCGAATCAATCATTCATCATGATATATATAGTCTGGTATCTAAGAATATTGTTACTGACCACGATTATGTCGAAGTAAATCCTGATGATCTCTCAACTAGTGGAATATCAACGCAGGGATCATTAATCGATGACTCTACTAATTTTGATCAAAATGAATATTTTCAGGATATTTTTATCAAACCTGACAATAAGAGATATTATGAAGATATTTGCTCATACAATCTATTGAAAGACATTAATTCTGAGTCAAAAGTTGACAAAATTGAGGTTCTACATATACCTGATGTTACAACAACAGACTATAAACTCTATGAGAGTATTACAACATTAGAAAACATTAGTGATGTATTCAATGAAAATGGAATAACTTTATACTCCTAATCCTCAAATTATATACCTAGTTCTTTGAACGTAGAATTTATAACTTTATTAAATTCATTTGATGGAACAGATTGAGATTTTTCGATTGATTTAGCAGTAGCTAAAGTGTATTTTAGGTCATCAGTTTTAACCCAAATTTTACCGTTTAAACCAATTGCAATTTCAAACTTAGACTTTTTAACAATTAAACTTAATAATGGATGATCTCGATCGAATAATAAAGTTCTTGCAAAGGCTAAGTTAACATCAAAAACATAACCTCCTTCTAATAGTCCAAAACCTCCATCTTTACCTGTAGTAGGGTCTAAACATTCAATTTCCACATCAACCTCGGGGCTAGCATTTGAAACTCTTGCATATATTAAGTTACCAATTTTTAAACTTGGTCTATTTTTCTTTGTTGCATTTGGGAAAGCCATTACTGATAAAGATACAGGAAAGGAGAAATTGGATAATGAAACTCTAAAAGTATCACCAAATACACCAGTTATTATACCGATAACATAATCGTTACTTGATGGAATGTACCTTCTTGAATATGATTCTATATGTATAGATTTCCCACTTTGTTCAAGTATACCAGCATGAATGGGTATTATTTCCTTTGTTATTGCTTTAGAGTATAGCCCTGGCCCTATAGCTACCTCCGTATTATCTATTGGTAAATCATCACCTGGTATTACAAGAGTTGACATCCTGTTTAATTTCACTAATAGCCTTATACGAAACAAATTTTCTTTTTTGATCAAGAAGCAAAAAAGCACAGGGGCTTCACAACCATCTCATCGCTAAAAGAAAATCAACTAACATGTTAAATATCAATAGATCAGCCTATTTAACGTATATATATTCATGGCTTTGTTATGAGTGAGCCAAATCAATTCGTGAGTCTAAAATCGTCACCAGTCCAGGCTTCAGATTCGGAATCAGATGATAATGTCTTGGTTAGTATTGAAAAAAAGATACATGAACGAAGCGAGCAACTTTATCATCCAATGTCATCACCTGTAAAGCGTAAAGAGAGATTCAAGTCAAAGTCATTAGCAGGGAAATATACACTACGAACTCGAGATTATATACCTTTTAACCAAAGGCATCGAGGTGCAAAAAGAGCAGAACGTGCATTAGAGAAAAGAGGTGGTAATGCAGAAATGATACGGTTCTTACAAATACAAAATGAAAAAGAAAATAGACAAGATTTGAACGAAGAGGCTAATTCTCACATGTTTGATATTGAAGAATTGAGTGAACCAGAAGAAAGCGATTCATATGCCCAAGAATTAGAAGAGATGATACGGCTAGAAGAGGAGGAATTAGATTTACTTTTGAGGAGCTTAAACTTGAATTAATGATATAATGCCCATGACGCTTAAAAGAATACAGTGTCCAGATAGAGTGGTACACACGTTAAATAACTTTACCTCTCTAGAAAACCCACTGAAATAAAAAAACATTATCTAAATTGTATATACATTACATAGAAGAAAATAGACAACATTTAATCCCTATTGATTACATAATAAATTAATAATTTTCTTCTTCTTATTATTAGCACATCGCTCATAATACATATTGAATTTGCTTACATAATCATAATCCGATTCCCGGCCCCTAATTTTTATCAAAAAAGTTGCCAATCAAATTCGTTACGAAAACAATCATCTAAAATTTCTTTCTTTACTCCAGACTTATTAGTTTAAAAAATGTCATTAACAAGATTAGGATTATCATCAAGAGCATTTGCTCAGAGTAATGCTTTAAGGGCCTCTTTGCATACCTCAGCTGCAAGAAAATTCGATATACCTTTTTTGAAGCAAATTCCACAACCTCCAGGATATATTGTTGGTACTGTTAATGATGCTTATATTCCACCACATGCTTCCAAGTCTCATGGTTCTTTACATTGGACTACTGAAAGATTGATCTCTGTTGGTTTAATCCCATTAGCAGTTGTTCCATTTGCTGCAGGATCCCTTACCCCAATCTTAGATGCTACCTTTTCCACACTAATATTAGCTCATTCTTGGATCGGGTTCCAAGCTTGTATCATTGATTATATTCCAAAACGTGTTTATGGTAAAGCTTATGATTATGCTATTTATTTGTTATCCTTCGGCACAGTTGTTGCAGGTTATGGTATTTATGTCCTTGAAACTAAAGATGTTGGTTTAACTGGATTAATTGGTAAACTATGGTCAAAACCAGAAGCCAAAAAAAATTAAACTAAAAGAGAATAAAACATCAATTATTTTATTACATATTCCAATGGGTGGGGACATAAAACATCAGAGTCTTGAAACTCTTCATATTTAGCTTTTTATTCACAAATATTTTTTTTCAACAAACTATGTAGATATATATCACACTATTTATTTTCAATTTTCCTCTTTCTTGTGTTTGAACTCTCTGGTGTTTGAGTATCTGATCTTGATTTATCACCCTCTTCATCCTGATTCAAACCATTATTAATCTCATTTATATAGTCAAATGCTCTATTGATTCTTTGACTGAACGTTTGAAGATCATCTATTAGTTTTGATATCGTCTTAGATTCCGAATACTGAGAGTCTTCATGTATTAATACATCACGACCAAGACTTGATAAGACCCTAACGTACTCTTCTTTGTTATATAGCTTCGCATCAATGATTTTAGAATAGATGGATTCTGTTATGAATTTTTCAAGCTCTATTGTTGATGATATTCCTGTTTTTAATTTTAGCTCGTCATATCTAAGTACCTTTGGATAGTTAGGATTTATCACTTATAGAGCCAAAAAACTAATACTTACATTTTCCTTCAAAGACTCAGAGATGAGTGTTAATTGTTTTAATTTAAACAATCCGTCATCTGATAATTCAATGTAATTCTCTCTATTCTGTATATAGTCCAAATACGTTCCGAAGCTAAAAAGCTCTACAGTTTTTTTCAGCTTCTCATCTTCGAAGGCCTTTTTATACTCCTTGTTCAATCGTATCTCATTGAATCCAAAGGTAGCTTTATCATCAAGCTTCTCTATAATCCTTTCGCTCATAATTGGGTTGAAAAGATGTCAAGAAAAAAAAAGACACATACACACATAACATATACACATTTTTGTAAACCCTTTCGAATGACATCTGAAATACGAAGACCGAGGCAAAGAATTGTGAAGCTGAAGGCCTTGGGCAGAACATCTTCTAAGATCACTCCAATTACTCAACCATTGAACAAAGAACAAGAGAGGAATTTTGAGAAAGAATCAGCTGAGTACTTACAGCATCTTATAAGGAAGATTTTCTATCCAAATGTCAATTGTAACAACTATCAAGATATATTACCGGTATTAACATCATCCAATAAAGTAGATACTCAGTTATACTGTTTAGTCGGTCTCTTATTCAAATCATTCATTCATAGATGGTATACTCGTATTACAGATGATCAAGAATTTACGAACGAATTAATATTATTGGTTGCGCATATAATGCGGAATCTTCAAACTAGGCTCTCGGCAGTTGATATTGTAACAGTGTTATTCGATGATATACCTTTGATATTGGATGAACACCTGTCGGCATATAGAAGAGTACGTAAAGAATTGGGATCATCATTCTTACCATATGATACGATTGATAAGGCATTTGATCATCTATGTGACCACAAATCATTAACTAAAAATGAACGAGATCAAGATTATTATTTGAAGATTTTGGGCAAAGAAATAATAAATCAATTGTTACCTCAAGATGAAATTAAATCAAATTTAGTACGGCATTTTGTTAATAGTTTATTAAGTGATTTACTCTTGAAGAACGTTTTGTATAAGGTGATTCAACCATATCAAATATTTGAAATTATAAGCATGATTTGTGAATTGTTATTAGGAGAAGCACCTAAAGAACCGAGCATTTCCACTTACGATAACATTCAATCATTTTTCTCATCAATAAGTCATTTAATAGCAAATTACACATCAATAAATAGCACCAGTGAAATCCAAACCAATCTATCAGTGTTAAGAATATTCCCATTCTTGAATAATTTTTTTCAAATTAGTTTTCATAGACCTTTTCTTTATGCAGTTTTAAAATCTTTACACCAGATTCTGAGAATCGATAAGGCTAATCGTTTACTATCAAATCTACTTCATAATAAGGTCGTCTCTATATTCCAAGGAGATTTATTATATGAAAAGATTATAAGAATTTTAAGAAATAATCTTTTCCCAACTGATGATGAGATGGGACCTCCAAGGATTGAACCAGATGCTGAAGAATTTGAACAAATAAGACAAACAGCAAAAATCAATTTAAAAACTGTTTGTCAGAAATTTAACTTGTTAACTAAACTGGTGATTACAAATGACGGTAATGAGCTAGATGACATTTTGGATGATTTTCTGACTGGTTTTGAACATAAAAGAGTGAATCAACACCTGGCTTTGAAACTACTAGATTTAATCGTTCTAAGATTATTTCCGGAAATGAGTAGAGACTATGAGGTATAAAAAGTACATTTATTCTTTTATTGTCATCAATTGACACCTAGTTATTAAATAACTATATAGTGTAAGTGGTGGATCTTTTTTTTTTTTGACCCACATGGTTCACGGTCTTCAACAGCTTTGTTACTCGAATTGTAGTTCTTTGAAACCTCTCTTGTCAACTGGGCTCCCATAAAATCAACCTACTAAGAAGAGAATGGAATTATCATGATTCCCCTGGTCGAAATACGCGATGAGCTAGCTACCCAAAATTTCCTTTTCCGGTTTAATTGAAAAATAAAGATCAACCTTAGATCAACAAGGTAACTTGTATCCGAACCAAATAATGACAGACGAGAGCCAATTACCTGTTGATCTAGCTGAGGCGCTAGGCGCGACACCATTGACTTATCTTGTTCCCACTCAAAGATGTAGGTATGCCAAAGATGGGAAAGAGAAAGTATACTAACATCAAGCAGTAGCACCGCTGACGACAATCACTGGGTTTGGGTTTCCTATAGAAGATGAAAAAGACAGAGACGAATACGAAATGTACGCGGCGGACCTGAAGGATGCTCTTGAATCTGATGAAGTTTCACAGAGCGCGCTACGACAGACTATTAAAGAAGGACTTGGTTTACAGAAAGAATTTAAAGAGTCGAACCTGAATTTTGGCGTTCTAGATAGTAAGTTAGAAGATGATAAATCTTTGAATGAAGCAAGTTCCCTTTTTCATGGTCTGAAGGGTTTAGCTAGGGAAATTGCTAATGATGTCTCGTTGATTGATGAGAATAAACTTATAAGGCAAACAGATACAGCTTTAATCCATAATAAGACTGAAATAACTAAAAGGTCAGCGGATGTTAAAGTTGAAGATAAAGCCGTTCAAATAAAGAAGAGGAAATCTGAAATTGGAGTTCAACATTTACAACTAGAGAATATATCGAATCAAAAACTAATTAGATTACTGACTGATAAAATTGGACTTAAAGATGAAGAAGCTGAGTACGAATCAACTGATTTATGGATTGAGTGGCCCAATACTGATCATTCTCTTTCTGATAATGTGTTGAGTGGAATCGAAGAGCATCTTTCGAGAATTTTTGGAACGCCATTAATTAATGAAATTCCCTTAGAGATCTTAGAAAGAATCGAAATATTGGCTTTAAGATCTGTTTCAAATGCTAATGATTTGGATTGGACAGCGAATGAAACCTCTTTAGAATTCGCAATAAACGGGTTGAAAGCTGCTTCTTTAATCTTAAGTATATTCATTTCAAAGAGAGAAGAGAAAAAGCTATATCTTGATTCATACTTAAATGATACAGTGTCATTCTTATATAAATTTTCAGAAGATTATGTTCTACGTATCATTAAGGAAAATGTTATAGCAAGAGAATTGACAGCGCTGATGGATATTATTGGAAAAGTACTAGGATTATTAGCCATTTATATTCCCCTTAACCAAGTTAATGATACTACCATAACAAAGTTAGAATATCTTTCCTTATTAATTTTATTTCAAGATACTGAGAAAATACATTTCAATTTCAAGCTTTTTAACTTTAATTTACTATTGACAATTTTTAACTCAAAGGAAGATCAGAGGAGGTTTATTATTGATGAAATTTTATCTAATTTTGATAAATTGCCAACCCATAAAGTGAGCTCGAGACAATTAAAGCTTTCCAGAGGAACAAGCGTTCAATTATTTACATCCCTAATACTGAATCTTGTTCAATCGTTAAATATTGGCAGCTTACTTTACTCTAATGATTTATCAGTTATAGCTCCAAAACTGAGTAAGGCAGAACAACAAGAGAAGGAAAAAGAGAATGAACGATTTGTCAATGATGTTGAAAGAAAGAAAAATGAAAGACAACAAATACTTAGTAGTATTGCCTCATCTCTCGTTACTAAGGTCATAAATAACCCAAACTCAACAAAACAGTTATTTGAATTGTTGATACAAGATTTATTAAGTATACTTCCATCACCAGAGTGGCCAGCGGCTGAGCTTCTATTAAGTGAAATCTTGAAGACCTTGATGTACGTTTCAGACAATCAACCATCGTCTATTGAAACTTACTTGTTAGAAATGATTGGAATCATAGGATCAACAATGTTAGAATTTAGAGGTCCAAATGAACCGCCGTACCTTTCTATTTTAGACTTAACAGCAGAATATAGTCAGGTATTCAACTATTTGGTAAATGTTAAAAATTCATTGCACTACAGATATGCTTCTGACTCCTTCATCACTAACTGGGTTGAAAACTTGATATTACAATCAACTTCAACTGATGGTATAAGAACAGATGACAACAATGAATCTTTCGCACTTCTCATGAATTTACTAGCAGGTTATTACCAAAAAAAACCAAATGGATTATTCATAAGAGATGAAACTGATTCCCATAGTCTTGAACTTTTATCGAAAACTTCGTATCAGAAAATCTTACTCTATAGCAACTTCATGAATTTATATCAACACTTCTTGAACCACTTGTTGAAATCTGTTGATCATGCTAAAGTTAAATCAAGAACTAGAGGATTGAAAAACTTGGCTTTACTTATCAGCAAAGACCCAAGGTTGCTAAATGTCCCACAGCTCAAGCAATCACTTTCCAACAAAATCAATGATCCTTCCCCACTAGTTAGAATTGCAGTTCTTGAGATATTTGATCAATATCTTTTACAGAGACCTGATTCTATTCAGGATTTCTACCAGGCAATTATCCTTACTAATGATAAGTCAACTTCAGTTAGAAATAAATCCATAAAGATTGCAAAAAGAGTCTACTCCAATACAACTTCAAAAGAAATCAAAGTGTTTGCACTTGAAAAAATTCTTAGGAGACTTGAGGATGACGAAGAATCCGTCTTAGAACATACCAAGTCAACTTTAACTGATTTACTTTTCTTAGACTTGGATGATCCAAATAAAATCTCTAATTTCCTATCTGTTATTCTTGAATTGATTGGCAGAGGAGAAAAAAATTGGGATTACTTTGAAACATTTTTGTTTGAAGATATTATTAAGCTGACTGACTCCAATAAGAACTGTCACGAAGAATTGCTTAGGATATGTAGAAGGCTTGTTGATACTTTATTTTCTTTTGTTATAGATCATATGGACACAACACTTCAAAAAGAAGTTGAAGAAAGTTTAGGGTTAATATCAATATTTTCCAAATCAGAAACACCATTTATTGATCAGGAACAATTACTGTCTTTGCAGGCTTACCTAACTGTTGATTCCAATATTTCAAGTGAAACTCTCTATTACACTTTAGTGATTTTAAGAAATACCTTATCACATACAACATCACTTAGGGGTCAATTTTTGATAGATTGCCAAACATATCTATTGAAGCATTTGACAAAATTCAATACAAGAGAGCTTGAGCAAGCCATGCCTTCCGTATGGATCTTGTCTGTGATGAAAAATGATACTGCGAGAATTGCAAATGCTGCATTGTCCTGCTTATACTTTATAAAACCATATATCGAGAGAGCTTCGAAGAATGATTTAACAAATACAGACCCGAAGCTTTTGAGGTTATTATACTTGATTGGAAGTTTTGGTAAATTTTGTGACCTCGAAAGAGATCGAGCTATATTTCTGAAAGCCAAGAAGCTAAGTTTAAAAGACAAAGAAAGTGTTCTAAGTTTATTTGTCAAGAACATATTGATATTTACTAGAGATAATATTAATAGACAAATAAGAAGAGTCGCAGTGAGAAATTTGATTCATGTTTGTTCAGCACATGCTAAATTATTTATGAGTGAACCAATTTTCAGAGTTTTAGATAAAGAATTTGCAGGCACAAATGTAGACTTTAAGGAGATCATGATCCAAGAGTTACTAAAATTTCTTGAAAAGGAAGAAAAAGAAGCAAGAAAAAGGAGTGAAGATGAAGGAAAAAAGAAAGGAAAAAAACCTTTGGACGTTAAAGTTTTCCATGGTGATTCTAAGCTTTTTGAAAATGATGGAATTTGTGCTTCATTAGTCCAAAGATATATGGAACCTGTGTTAGATTTATGCCTTTATGATGATTTTGCGAATTCATTCCTAGCAGTGAAATATTTAAAATTTGTTGTGAAGCTTGGTTTTGCAAATCCAAAAGTTTGTATTCCTACAGTGATAGCATTAGAAGCATCACCTGTACCTTATATAAGATCTTCTGGTTTAGAGCTACATAAAGACCTTCATGCAAAACATGAAACCTTGATCGACTCAAGCTATATCCAAGGGTTCAAATTAGCTGTCGAGTACAGATCTAAACTGACGTCAAACATTTTGATGGAAACTCATCAGTTTTTACAGAAGTTTTATAAAGTCATTGAAGATTCCAAATCTTCAAAGAAAAGAATTTTAAATCAATTAGTCAAATCTTTCGTTTTCAATATTGAAACAATTGATATCGCAAGGGTGAAGTTTTTATATAACTATAGCTTATTTTTTGCACCCAATATCGCCGAGTGTGAATTTGGGACAATTGATGAGGTTGTTATATTGATTGAAGGTTTTGAAACGATAGTATCAGATCAAGGTATGTCTCTTTTGAGCACTATTTCTCAAAAGCTAACCACAACGAGTGCGGATTTTAGAGACGAAGAATTTGTAAAGCTGGGTTATTTGAGTTCAGTAATCATTGTGTTACAAAAGTTGATTTTTAATTTAAGAGTTACATATCGATTACTTGAAGGTTTAGATAAGCATGATTTGAATTCACATAAGAATAAGATTGCAGACAAAGCACCACTTGAACTTGTTACATTTGATCCAAATCTCCCAAATTCAGAGGTAATATTCGAGACATTGCGTTTGCTATATTTATAAAGGTTTATCTTTTCTCTTTAATGATAATGATAATGATATTTGAATGCGCATATTAAATTTCGCGATGTAAATAAAAACGGAAACTTCTCTAACTGAGGATAACAGTTGCAAATTCAAACATGGGTTCTCAAGTCAATTCTAGAGGAATAATAGTCAGTACTATATCCTTTTTCTTGTGATAGCCAATTATACTAACATCTCAGCTAACTGGTGGTGATATAATCAAGTCGAATACGGTAATAAAATCAGGTAAGTTTTTCCGATATATCTTATAAGTTATTCAAACTGATGACTATTCAGCTTCATTCATATTGGCTTTTGTGTTGACAGTTCTATTCCACTTTTCAGAGTCACTATCGGATGAGTTGACCAAAAATGAGTTGTATGTATTAAGACACCTTTTGAGATATTACTTTTGGCTAACGGAATAAGTTTACCTTCGGTTTTAGATGTCATAGCTGGGTTCTATCCAAATAAGGCTATATTTCAAATTTTGATAGCACTATTATCTTTCTTTCAAGTAGTGTTCTATGCTACAATATGTCTAATCGTAAGAACAAAAAGTAAATTTACAAGCCTATTGCTTGGAATATTGGGAGGATCAAGGCTTCTATCGTTATTATTCTTCACATATTTTACATTTGAAGACAGTCCAAAGATTAATACAGACTCATATGCCATATATATAACCTGCACAATGGGGTGGATTTATTTCACACAATCAAAGATAATAAGCAAAAATTTACATATTAATAACCTACGTTATAGAATCAGAAGTTCATATTTAGGAGCAATCGCGTTATCAATAATCTTTTTCTACAGACATCAAGTAGAACAAAAACAGTATGCTTATTCATTTAGTTCATTATTTCAGTGGGTATTAATAATCTTAGATATTCATTACGATAACCTGTTCAAGATAGAATTTAGGGATTTAAGGATTACTATTGAATTCCCAAACCTGGATCTGCATAAACAGCTAGTTTAGGATTAACTAAGATACAAATACATATACATAATTGTCATAGTTTGTTGATTTTAGGAGCTTTAAAAGGTTCTGCAACAACAACGTTATCTCCAAATTTAATTTTAATTATAGGACCAAACTTCTTTACTCTCTTTTTTGAACGCTTTTGCTTTATTTGCTCCACTGTCATACTATTCTCCTCTTCATCGGTATCACTATCACCTGCGTAATCAAATCTATTCAACCTGGTATATAATCGTAAATCATCAGATGGTATTGGTATTGAAGGAGAATTGGAACGATTTCTCCCGAATAATCTGTCTTCACGCCTCTTCCAATCATCAACTTTTGATAATAATGCTTCGAGAGAAGTTATCGTCCATTGTCTTTTATCCTCCATTTCGTTAATATTTCTCTGGTCTCTAACAAAAGTGATAGAAGGCAATGATTTGTGCCAATCATTTTGTCGTAGTGATACTAATTGAGATCTCATCAAGTCGGCTTCCGAATAAATCTTCTCCCTTTCACGATTGAACATTTTCTTCTCTTCTCTTTCCATTCTCCTATTATATGTAATGTATAAGTCTTCAGGTAATGGATCTTTAATGTTAGCCTTTTTCATTGTGGATTTCCTCAATGACCGTCCCTTTAGCTCACTTTCTTCAATCTTCAAAAGATTTGTCGTGAAGTTAATTGTTTTGTCACCAACTTGTAGGTCAATTGACATTGGAGTTCCCTTATGTACATCAACTATCACGAGTTCTTGATCTGGGTCTACAATGTCTGGATTCTCCTCAAAGTTGAACAAGGAGGAATCAATCCTGGGACTCTCTTTTGACCTCAGTTGTCGACTCACTGTATCATTCTTCTCTCCTCTCATAACCCTTTATATCACTCTAACTTGTTAGTATGAGTTGGGATGGCCGTTTCCACGTTTCCGGGTTACGCTTTAAAAATTACTATAATATAATAAATAACAAGCGATTAGTGTATTTTAGCTACCCAAAAAAAGCTAAACAAAATATTTACTGAATCAATTCAGTTTTTCTCATTTAAATTTGTTTACATTTGGTTAACCTGAATGGATTGAGCAATGGAGAGACCATCAACTCCCTCTGTTATAATCTCTGAAGAGAATCCAGAAGATAGACAATTGGATGAGAAAGATACAGGCAATCCACAAGAGGATTTGGTCCAGGCTAGTGCCAAAAACCCTAGTATTCTTTTAGAGCTGGATATGGATGGTACTGTTCTCCATTTGAGTAAATCATGGGAGTCTGTGGTCGGTACGAGCATATATAAGATATATGGGCGTCCAATATCAAATATTATATTGGGTTCGGATGAAGATAAACGGGTATTTACAGATGCTATAAGTATAATGATGATTGATGAAACCAGTTACCGTGTAAGATTTGTTGTTGCAGCTAATGATGTCAAACCTGAGAGTGATGATGAGGAAATAAATGATGAAACGGAAGATGTACCGAACCGATTTGATCTAGATCAAGACTCATTGAGTTCTTTATCGACAAATGGAGAGATGATTGAACTTGAAGGTCAAGGTATTCTAATTCATAATGGTAATCATATACCCACACATTCTATGTGGATTTTGAAACCATTTATTGCGAACTCTTTGAATGTTCAATTGCCATTAAAGTTAGCTGAAACACTAGGATTTGGAGCTGATATTTTCACATCTTACCTATCTGCACTTTCTGATGCTGGAATCATTAATGAAGAGGAAGTTCAGCCTCCACCGCAAGTCTTATGTCATATTTGTGAACAGCAAGTACCTTCATGGTGGTTAGAAAAGCATTCTCAGCTTTGTTATAATGAACATAAGTGTGAAAGTGATGTTCAGATAGTTCACGATATACTTTTAGAACAAAAGCAGGTTATAACTTCAATTACTGAAGAATTAAATAAGGAGAGTTATGACGTTGATACTGGAGTTTTAGATTACAAAGGGTTACCACTACCTAAAATTTCTCCTCCAGTAGAACCTTCATCAAGAACCGGAACATCAATAACTAGAAGAGGAAGATCAGGCTCAATATTTGGAACTTTACGATTTCCTTTTAAAACGCTTGCTTTATTATCAGAATTATGTGAACGTGCGATTCAAATAAATACTAGTGAATATAATAGTGACAAGAATACTTATGAATTTTCCCCCAATACTAAAGAAGCATTAGATCACATTATCTCTTCAGAAATTCCATCTTCATCTGACCCAGCAATTAATTTACTATCAAGTGATACGGAAAAGTTAACTAAGGAAAAAATCGATGCGGTTTCCAGGTTAAACAGTTCTCTTTTATACTCTCAAAAAATCAAGAATGAAGTTGATGACCTCATATTATCTACTATCAAGGAAACTATCAAAACTATAAGGAATCAAACTTATGATGTGAAGTCGTCTGGTGACTATCGCTCTTATTCAGGAAGTCAATCTTCAGGGACTATTCAAGATCGAGACAATAAAGATCATATGGAGTATCCGAAACCAACTACTGTACAATCAAATATTTTTACAGATGCTTACCTTGGAACAGATTCATTACCAAGTCCTATTGTTCATAATCTATCAGACTTTAGCGATAAAGGTAGATCTTCACCATCTAGGTCAATAACCCCAGCTGAGTCTGTAGCGAAGGGAAATTTTGATAGCGAAGTGTTCACAACTTTTAACGACATGCATATAAAGAGTCCATTGTTAACACCACATAGAAAGGGATCACCTGGAGCTGTTACAGGATTTCAAAATACACCAATGAGTTCAATTCAAAGAAATACTAAGTCACATGGCGGATATGAAAGTATAACTGGAACTCCTATTGCCTCACCTTTGATATTAGCACACGATCCCTCAGGAAGTTCAGATAAGAGACCAAGTGGTGATAATTTACTTTCTGTGACTGGAAGTCTCAGTAAGCCACCGCTCTCGCCGCTATTAGTCGCAACTCCTGCAACTAAATCGACACCACCATCAATCAAAGATTATGAAATATTAAAACCAATCAGTAAAGGTGCATTTGGAAGTGTTTATCTCGCAAGACGTAAAGTTACAGGTGACTATTTTGCTATTAAAGTTTTAAAAAAATCTGATATGATAGCCAAAAATCAAGTAACTAATGTTAAAGCTGAAAGGGCAATCATGATGGCACAGTCTGATAGTCCTTATGTTGCGAAATTGTTTTCAAGTTTCCAAAGTAAGGATTATTTATTTTTGGTTATGGAGTATTTACCTGGTGGTGACTGTTCTACGTTAGTCAAGATGTTAGGTACGTTACCAGATGAATGGGCAAGACAGTATATTGCGGAAGTTATCGTTGGTGTTGAAGACCTTCATCAAAAAGGTATAGTCCACCATGATTTAAAACCTGATAATTTATTGATCGATTCAACCGGTCATTTGAAACTAACAGATTTCGGTCTTTCTCGTATGGGTCTTATTCATCGTCAAGAACGACTAAGTAAAAACATACCTGTTTCAGAAGAATTATTTGGCGATATTATTACCACGAGACCAAAAAGAAAAGACTCAATCAGTGCACTTGCTCTTTCAGCAGCAGGAAGTCCTAATGAGTATCTAAGTTCAGCATCAAGTCCAACCTCAAATTTCTTCGAAAGCATTATCAAAGGTGAGCAGAGAAAAATGAGTAGATCTGGTTCACAAGGAAGTGTTACAGATTCGCCATTATTGAAACCATTACATAAATCTTCATCTCAAACGTCTTTCATAATGCCTGAAGAAGACAGTGGATCCCCTTTATCAATAGGCTCAAAAAACTATGCTCTATTCGATCCTGAGAACACATCAAAAAATAAGAAGTTTGTTGGAACACCTGATTATCTATCACCCGAAACTATTAAAGGTATCGGCGAAACTGAATCTGCAGATTGGTGGTCTGTTGGTTGTATATTGTTCGAATTTCTATTTGGATATCCACCATTTCATGATTCAACACCAGAAAAGGTATTTAGTAATATCATACGCGGTAAGATTGACTGGCCTGATCTATCAAAAGAAGAGGAACTACGTATTTGTTCACGAAAGGCAAAGGATCTTATTAAGAAGCTTTTAATAATGGATCCAAAAAAAAGACTAGGTGCTGGTGGAGCGCGAGAAATTAAGGAACATCCATATCTTTCGTCAATTGCATGGGATACTTTATGGAACACTGATGGTTCATTTGTGCCAGTTGTTGAAGACCCTGAAAATACTGATTATTTTGAAAACAGAGGAGCAGATATGAATGATTTTCCAAGTGATAGCTCATCTGATAATGATGTATCCGATTCATCGAAAGCTGATTTAGATTTGAAAGCCAAAACGCAATCCAATGTGACGACAGCTTTAGGTTCGCCATCAACATCCAACTCTCCGACCCAAAAGCATTTGTCATTGGCAATACCATTACATATGAGAGAAAGAAGACAGAGTAAGCTGAATGACAGTCCAAGTGAATTTGGATCGTTCCAATTTAGAAATTTACCTGCTTTAGATAAAGCTAATAAAGCTGTTATAAATAGAATTAAAGCTGAACATTTGGAACATAGAAACAGTTTTTCAAGCTCTTCTTCAGAATCTGGTACTTCAAGATCCAGAAATTATTCTATTGCTTCGCCTATAGCTTTTAAAAGGTCATCATCACCATCTTCCTCAATAATAAGAGGACAGTCTCCAGGAAGGGTAGGCTTTAGTACATCTAATACCTTACAAACTCCAAATTCACTTTTCGGAAATTCTGCTGATGATTATATGTCCCAATATTTTGAAAATTCTGGAAGGTCCAGTCCAAGTACTGATTCAGGGTCTCCTTCAACTAAAGTATTTGCAAAACCTCAGACACCTATTACTCCACAACAACACCATCATCATTCAAGAGCTTCGAGAAGTAGTCTATTTCATAAAACCTTTTCTGAATTTTCCCCATCAAGTTCGGATACTGAAGATTCCAGATCATCTGCTTTAGAGAGAGTTCGTAAAAGAAGACAAAGTTCTAAAATGTCGGAATCATCAAATACAAGGTTACAAATAATGGATATTCTACTCTGTGAACCCATCCCAATCCTAAGATATCAACTAAAAAAAGATTTAGAAGCATTAGGGTGTGCTGTAGTCGCTATAGCTGCTGGAGATGAGCTTGTTAGACGTGCCACAGGTGAAGTTAAATTTGACATTATTATGACAGCTTTGAAGGTTACAAAACTAGATGTATTTGATATTGTCAAATTATTAAAGCAAACATCAAGTCTTAATTCTGATACCCCAATAGTAGCTGTAACTGCTTATTATAAAGAGGCAATTTCATCTAATATTTTTTCAGATGTTTTAGAGAAGCCTGTTAATAGGAAGCAACTACAAGAGATTCTAGAAAAACATTGTTCCTGGAAATATGCACAAGCAGAAGAAGCAATATCTGACACTGAAGCATTATCAGATGCTGATAATACAATTAAGAGATAAATTTTATGAAACCTAAATAAATGATATATGACCAATTTCAGTTTGTAATTAAAAGAAATTCTATAATTTTTATAATGTTATACCAAATCTTCATCAAGACGAGCAGCTGGGTTGGTTTCAATGAAATCCAAACTAACTTTATGACCTAATAATTCTCTGATATTACTAACGCCATATTTAATCATTGTTGGACGTTCTAAAGAAAGACCCCAACCTAAAACTCTCAAATTTTTAGGCAACCCCATTGATTCTAACATTTCAGGTCTAAACATACCAGAATTACCAATTTCAACCCATTTAGCTAAACCTTCATGCCACGAATAAATTTCTAATGATGGTTCCGTATATGGATTATAAGTTGGCTTAAATCTCAAATCATGAACACCCATTCTTGCAAAGAAGTCTTCCATAAATCCAATCAAATCCCCTAAAGTTATATCATATTCAGCTAAAACACCTTCAATTTGATGAAATTCTGCTAAATGTGTCGCATCAACTGCTTCATTTCTGAAAACTCTATCGATTGAGAATAATCTTGCAGGTTTTGGATCGTTTGCCAATTCTTTTAGCATACGAGAAGAGATTGCTGTTGTATGAGTTCTTAGAACTAATCTTAATGATTCTTCTTCTTTCCATGGGTATCTATAACCTATTGAGCCAAATCCACCTTCTTCATGAACTTTCTTTACTGTTTCAAAAAATTTCAAGTCTTCTGGTTTACCTGCAACTAAAGGATCTTTGATATAAAAAGTATCTTGTAAATCACGAGCTGGATGTTGTTGTGGAACAAATAAAGTATCAAAATTCCAAAATCCTGTATCAACGTATTGATTTGATGGCATTTCTTTAAAGCCTAAAGAGAAAAATATTTGTCTAAATTCTTCACGAACCTTATTTAATGGATGTAAAGCACCAGATTCGGGGAAAGCACCTTCAGAGTTAAAATTATAAGATTTAAATTTAGCAGATTCCCAAGAGCCATTAATAACCATATCGCTAGTTATATCAGTTTCTAATTTTTCAATCTCTAAACTAAACTCAGGGCCCTTCTCTACTTTGAATGACAAAAGTTTTGTCACTGAAATTAATTTACGCTTTTTCAATTCTGATAATTTTTTAGAATCTTTTAATGTACCAGTCTCTAAGATTTCTTTTAATTCTAAAGCAGTTTCATCTAATGGTAAATTTGATTTATCTAACTTATCATTTAAAGTTAATTCATCACCATTTTTACTAATCCAACCATTTTTAAATGCCTTTGCTTGACCCACTCTACCAGCTGGACCTAGAACATTGCCAACTTCTGAAATCTTCAAGTGTTCCAATTTCAATACTATTTCCAACAATCTATATTCATGAGAACCTTTATCAACAATTTCTTGAGCTTCTTTACTTAAATTCCATTTCTCCTTTTCAATAGATTTATATGTGATTTTAGAACGAGCTAATAATGAATTTAATGCAGCTTGAATTTGTTGGGAATCTAAATTTGGCAAACTTTCTGCAGTATTTTCAATCACACCTTCCTTCCCCAATATTTGGAGGATATTCAACTGCAATTCAGACATACTAAGAAGTAATACAACTAATTCTTTATATACTCTTTTGGTATTCCCCATTCAATTCAATTCTTTTTTTGGCCGGTAATAAAGGTCGAGTTACCCGGAGTTTTCAATAGATATTTATTCATGAAAATGACTTCAAGAATTAAAAAGCCTTTTTTGAAACCCATTTAATCTAATAAGAATTAATCTTAATCATTTCCTTGTAACGAATCTTTTGATATATCTTCCTCTTAAATTGGGATCAAAATTTACCTTAAAAAACAAATAATCTTTTTTAGGTAATAGTTTCTATATCCGGGTAACTATCCTCCCCCAGTATAAACAGAGCACACACATTGTGTATATAAATTAATCAACTATATAATACTTTTTGAAAGAGAGAAGGAAGATACGATGGACGTCAAGGATTTGACAAATGAAGCTAATGAGGATGGGCACTTGTCTTTAAAGTCTGTGATAAATAATGTTCAATCGGAAGTTGTCGGAGATGATCAATTACAGAGTTATTCACCAAAGAAAGCTAGTTCTAATTCTTCATTTCTTGGAGGTGCTGATGAAAGTGACTCAACACTGTCTGACGAAGGTCATGAGACCGAATCAGAATTGTCAGATATAGATTTGGGAGATGAATCAAGTGAAGAACGAGCTTGTAAATGGAAAAGTTGTGATTGGGTTTACAGTGAGATAAATAACCTTACACAACATATATTAAAGGAACATATAAAAAATTCTGTAAAATGTGAATGGGATTCTTGTTCTAAAGAAGAACATAATGAGTTGTTACTGATTTCACACGTAAGAAACCATATTCAAGATAAACCATACTT
Organism: Wickerhamomyces silvicola; assembly: GCA_030570795.1. NCBI lineage: Eukaryota > Fungi > Ascomycota > Saccharomycetes > Phaffomycetales > Wickerhamomycetaceae > Wickerhamomyces > Wickerhamomyces silvicola. Next base: position 15,985 of record JAJLWN010000003.1, on the reverse strand, counting down.
TTGTCTGATACCTGATTGTCCTGAACAATTTTCTGGGGCTGATGCATTATCATTACATTTAAAAGCAGCACATGGCCAATTACCAGGAGAAAAAACTGCCTGGTTCACATTTATTAAAGAATTACCAATTTTTAATTTACCACCATATAACAAAGCAAAATCCATTAAAAATTCTTTAAAAAGATATAGCCATATAGAAAATGACAACCAACTACAAAAGCTTTTCCAAAAAAATCAGATTGATTTTGAAAAAATTCAAAATGTAAAATTAGATGATATTGTTATTGAACCAATAAAGAAAAAGGGTAGAGTTGTACCAGCTGATTTAAACTCAAGTTTAAAAATTGCATATCAAGAGGAGGATAGATCATACAAGTCATTAATTGCTGAAGCATCAAAAACAGCATTTGTTCAATTAGAGTCAGTAGAGGCATTACCAGCTGATGATAAAATTGATTCATTAGCATTACATGACTTAAAAGAACTCTATGATTCATTACAAAGAAAATTAGTTTGGGGCATTGAAGTTCAAAATTTAGTTAAAGGGGAATTACAGACGGCACAAGGAGAGGAAGTGTCATTTTCATATAGAAAGGAAGCCCTACTAGATTCAAATATTTTACTTGATATTCCAAAAGATGATTTATACCTGTACAAACCACAATAAATTCTTATCTATTACGTATAATTAAACACGTAGAGGCTTCGGAGTCATTGAAAGGTTATTTTCTCTGATGATACCATCAGAATTGGGCGTCATGGCATGGCCTCTAAGTGAATTTTTAAAAAAATACTTCTATGGCCTCTTTCATGGCTTTCCTCATGCTCAGACGTAATACATCAAATCGAGTGAAATCTGGAAGAACATGCATCACAAGTAATGATTTCTCCAGTTCATTCCTAGTTTTGGGAAAACCCCCAGTCATGAAAACACTGGACTAAAGATTTTAAGAGATAGAATAGTGTTTCATCATCCTAGAAGCCTAACTCCATATCGTAACGATCCTAACCCTAGGAACCCAAACAATAATAAATTATTTATTAAACAAGCCAATTTCTTGCTGAAGAAACTAAATATAATCTAAAACTCAAGTAAATGACACTGCGTCGATCTCTTTACAGAGACTTCTATCTAGTTTAAACTAAACACTCACATTAGAGTCCCCATCTCTTACTCTTACGGTAATTTTTATGCTGTAACTTCAACAATGTTTTCTCATAAATAGAAACTACATCACTATTCAGTCTATCTTTTTAAGCAAAAACTAAAACGAAACTGTTTAGGAGAAATGTTATCAAGTTATACTGATCTGTCAAATTAACTATTGATGATTATATAAGTAGATTATTAGTGCTTGTATGATATTGATTATGTAAGTCATCACTATAAGAAAAAAAAAATTTATTATCAAGTGAGTTAGTTCCCAGACATAATAACAATTAGGATAAAGAGAGAGAGGGGTTATGATGGTTTCTAAAGAGGACTTAAATCTTTCACCAATTCATGAGACTTCTACTACGGCTAGTTTGACAGATGTTGAGGAGGCTGGATTTGATAAACTTGAATTAGACCAACTATTTGATGAGTTAAAGAAAAATACTAAAACTCTTACAAGAGAAGAGAGTGAAGATGAATTTACGAAGATTAAGAAATCTATTGCGAAACTACCGAAGATTAGAGAGACCGGAGAGTTTTTGAGCGATGTAACAAAGAAAGATAAGAGTCAATATTTATTAAGTGCTTCAACGGATAAAATTGGTAAATCAATAGTTAATATTAATGATCCAATAAATATAACCAAAAAGAAAAAAGAAGATAATAATTCTGGATCCAAGTGGTTTGGTATGCCCAAGGGTGAATTAACGGAATCTGTTAAAAGAGATTTGAAAATTATAGAACAGAGAGCTGCATTAGACCCAAAGAGACATTATAAAAAGGAAAAATGGAAAACCCCTGAATATTTCCAGATAGGTACGATAGTTGAGAGTAAGGCAGAGTTTTATTCATCTAGATTAAAGAACAAAGATCGTCATCAAAGTATTTTGGAGAGTGTATTAAATGATGCTGATACAAAACATTATTTCAAAAGAAAGTATGATGAGATTCAAGTGAAAAAGACATCTGGTAAGAAGTCACATTACAAGAAAGTTAAAGAAGCTAGACGTAAATTTTAATACAAAAGGACTCTTTGCATTTTAAGATAACTGTAGATGAAAGAGCTCATTATGTAGCAATTTGAGATATAGCAAAAACGGCCCCCAAAAAAAGATTTAGAATAAAAAAAAAAGATCCACACCAAACAATTCACTCTCCCAACACACTTATCTTAATTATATTAATCATAATTACCTATGAAACTCATTCATTTTAGAATACTCAAGTATTTAACCGAGGGCCTTGTATACTCTATATATACCACCGGAATATTCCTCTTTGGGGAATTTACAAACAAAAACAAAGCAATCCGGTATACCTCGGTTTTTTGCTTCTTTTTTTTTGCTTTGTTTTGGTACCTTTTTTTTTTTTTCTTCCAACAAGTTTTAGGAATAAATTGATCATAATTCATTTCAATAAGATAGTCTCTTTTGAAGATTTGTTTATCGTTGAATCTTGAAAAGCTTAGCGAAAAGAGTACCTGTAAAGATTGAAGCGTTAGTTCTTGATTTCAGGTTGGATTTTATTTTTATTTTAGAAGTTTTTATAAGGTGATAATCTGATCTATTGAATTGCTATAGCACTATATTGTTCTTGAATCTTATAAATAGTAAGTATCAAGGAATTGAAGGAAGAGGATCTTGATCTCTGAAAAATTTTTAGTGAAAACTAACGAGGTAAAGGGAAAAAATGGATATTGGTCAAGTATTAGAGAATGCGATTTTAAACCCAGACCCAGCACACCGTGCTGAAGCTGAGGCGCAATTAAAAGCCTTATCAAAAGAACACTTTGTTATGTATATTGGATTGTTAACTCAGGCATTAGCGAATGAATCATTAAAAATCGAAGTTAGAATATTGGCTGGTATTACGTTGAAAAATGAATTGACTTCAAAGGACTTACATAAAAAGAGAGAGCAAGCAAACCGTTGGATTGGTTTAGATCAGGCTGCTAAGTTGGAAATCAAACAAATTGCTTTAAAATCATTGACAACTGAGCATGATAGAGTTGCTAATGCTGCTGCTCAATTAGTTGCAGCTATTGCCGATATTGAATTACCAAGAAAGGAATGGAATGAATTAATTGGAATAATAGTAGAAAACACTAAACCAGAGAAACCAGAACATATCAAACGTTCTTCCTTATTAACAATTGGTTATATTTGTGAAACTGCAGATCCAAATGACGAAGGAGTTGTAAGTCAATCTAATGGTATCTTAATTGCTATTGTCCAAGGTGCCCAGTCTTCAGAAACTTCTAAAGTCGTAAGATTAACTGCCTTAAATGCATTAGTTGATTCATTAGAATTCATTAAATATAACTTTGAACATGAAGGAGAAAGAAATTATATCATGCAAGTTGTTTGTGAAGCTACCCAAGCTGATGATAACGAAATTCAAGCGGCCGCCTTTGGTGCTTTAGCTCGTATAATGGCATTATATTATTCTCATATGAGTGTTTACATGGAAAAGGCTCTTTATGGTTTAACAGTTGCCGGTATGAAATCAGATGATGAAAGGGTTGCTTGTATGGCTGTTGAATTTTGGAGTACGGTTTGTGAAAATGAAATTGATATTTCATTAGAAAAGGAGGAATTCCCTGATTCGACTTCAACTTTATATAACTTTGCATTAGTTGCGATTCAAGATATCCTACCAACATTATTTGCCCTATTGACTAGACAAAATGATGATCCAGATGATGATACTTGGAATGTTGCAATGGCTGCAGGTGCATGTTTACAGTTATTCGCCCAGGATACTGGAAATTATGTTGTTCAACCAACGTTAACATTTGTCGAACAAAATATTTCAAGTTCTTCATGGAGAAACCGTGAAGCTGCAGTTATGGCATTCGGTTCAATTTTAGACGGACCTGATAGAGAACAACTAAAAGTTTTAATTGGCCAAGCATTAGTTCCAATTTTATCTTTGATTACTGATGAGAATCTACAAGTTAAGGAAACTGTTGCTTGGTGTATTGGTAGAATTGCAGATTTAATCATTGATGCTATTGATATCGACCAACATTTACCAAATGTTATCCAAGCTGTTATACATGGACTAAAAGATCATGGAAAAGTTTCTACTAACTCTTGTTGGACTTTAATTAATATAGTTGAACAGTTAAATCAAAATGCTACACATGAAGAGACAGCACCGATATCCCAATATTACTCAGCATTAGTCCCAATTTTAATTGAAGTCTCTGGTAGAGGTGATAATGAATATTCAGCAAGAGCTTCTGCTTATGAGGCTTTATCAACTCTTGTTTTATACAGTGCTAAAGATGTTAGACCAATAGTTAATAGTATTGCATCTGAAGTTTTATCTAGAATTGAACAAACTGTTGTTTTACAATCACAAGTCGTTTCTGCTGAAGATAAATCAAATCTGGAAGAACTACAATCCAATATTTTAAGTTTGTTAACTAATGTTATTAGAAGAGTCGCTGATGAAGTTAATAATGTTTCAGATAATTTGATGGAATTGTTCTTAAAACTGTTACAAGCGCAACAACAAAATTCAATTATTGAAGAAGATGTTTTCATTGCAATTAGTGCACTTGCTGGTGCAATTGAAAATAATTTTAGTAAATATATGAATGCATTTTTACCATTCTTAACTAATGCGTTGAATCAGACTGACTCACCAGTTTCAAATACTGCAGTTGGTTTAGTTGCAGATATTTCACATTCATTAGGTGGAAATTTTATTCAATATTCTGAAGGGTTAATGAATATTTTAGGCTCGATCCTATCAAATCCAAATGTCAGAAAAGAATTAAAGCCAGCTGTTTTATCAGCATTTGGTGATATTGCTTCATCAATTGGTCCGGCATTTAAACCTTATCTACAAGTTGTTTTCACTATTTGTGCAGAGGCTCAAAATTCCCCACCAGAAAATTCTTCTATTGAAGCAATTGATTATACATTAAGTGTTCGTGAATCTGTGTTGGATTGTTATGTTGGGATTGTTGGCGGATTGCATGATGAACCAAATTCGATCTATCCATATGTTCAAGAAATCTTTAGTTTATTATCGATTGTTAGTGCTGAATCTTCACTGACTATGTCAGATAGTGTTTCCAGATCTGCTGTCGGTTTAATTGGTGATTTGGCACAATTGTATCCAGACGGTAGAATCAAACAAATTTATTCACAAGACTGGATTACTCAATTTATCAAAAAAACACGTACAAATCCAACATTCTCACAATCAACCCAGGACACAGCAAGATGGGCAAGAGAGCAGCAAAAACATCAATTAAACTTATAGAATGTTCTTGCTATATTTAAACCGTTATTTTTTCATTACCTTTTAGCATTTTAGATTTTTCCCCATTTTTCTTTGACGTCTTTTTTTACGGATTCTCTTCCTAATTTTTTAGTTTAACATTTTTACTCATTCCTCCCCATTTTTAATATACCCCTTTTTTATTCTCATTTTATCATGTCATTCTTTTTTTTCCATTACTCTCTGCATCTTTTATGACTTTCATCGCTTTTAAAACAACAACCCTTTTAAAGTGAACAATAAACGTTACGTTTAAATCAACGGTAAGAGCACACATGAAAACAGTAAGAAAAGAAAAAAAATTATCAACGAAACCAAAATGAGCTGCTGATTGATCATTGGAATAGGAATGGAATTGACGTATATCCCTGTGCCGTTTGATGAGACGTATGTACTTTATAATCCAAACGATACGTTATCATTTGTGTGTGCTGCAACGACACTATTACCAATTGGGATTTTGGTGTTTTATTTATCGTGGTTTATTACATCTAGAGAGATTGAGCCTGTAATAATGGCAGGCGGCCAGGTTATTAATGATATAATAAACAACATTGTGAAACTTAGTGTCAATCAGAGTAGGCCTGTTAAATTTGATAGGTTTCAAGAGGCTGGGTTAAGATCTGGTTCAGGTATGCCTAGTGCACATTCACAATTTATGACATTTTTTGCATCATATTTGTCATTAAGAGTTTGGTTACAGTGGAAAGGGTTGACTACTTCAAGGAAGATCTTAGGTTCAATTGCATTATTTGTATCAGCATTCGCGGTTGTTTTTTCAAGAGTGTATCTATACTATCATGATGTTCCACAAGTATTAGTTGGATCAGGTATTGGTTTGTTTCTTGGTTCCACTTATTTTTTTACAGTTTCTATTGCAAGATCCGTTGGGTTTATTGACTATATTTTGAGCTGGAATGTTGTTCGATTCTTTTCAGTAAAAGATTCAGTATATTTTGAACCATTAAGCTTAAAGGAAGAACGTCAAGCATGGTTAAAAAGAAGAGAATTAAGGTTGAAAAATGATTAATAAGTAGCTAGTTTTTAGAGTGGGGAATAAATTTTCTTCAAAAAATTATAGAATATTGATTAGTATAGACAATCCTTATGGCTCGACTCCCTCGATAACAAATCTTTTAGCAAAATTCTCATAGGGTGTATAAGAGATCTCAACAATTTCATTTCTTGGGAATTGTAAAGATGGAATCTCATAGCAAGAACAAGCCATTAAATAACCGTAGAGAACTCTTAAAGCAGACTCATGAGCTATTATTAGAATATCACCACTCATTCTTTCCATTTCAAGTAGTAATGGTTCCATTCTAACTGCTAAATCATGATAAGATTCAGCTCTTGGATATCTATGATGATAAGGATCACTTTTATCTTGTTCAAACTCATCAGGGAATTTTTCTTTGATTTCCGCTTCTGTCAAATCTGCGATAGCCCCAGGATTCAATTGATTCAATTGATAACGCTCTCTGACTGTGATATTTTTCCTTCTGAATGGATTAGCAGTTTCTGATGTTCTTTTTCTTGTTGCTGTCCAAACAACAAATGAGTCTTCATCACTACCATCGGCTGTAGGTGGTTGTCTGAAAGTGTGCTTTCCAAGATTAGTCAAGGTTTCATTACTTGAGTTTGAAGTAATTCCTGAAGAATGAATCTTTGATTTTTTTCTTTCGCCAACTCTTTTGAGTAATGTATTGGCAAGAATTTCTGAGAATTCTAAACCTCTTTCATTCAATTCTTCATCATCAATATAATTATCTAAATCAGATTTACCACATCTTGCAAAATAAACACAACCTGTCTTAATTTTGGAGTTCATCAAAAAGAAAACAATTCTATTGATTAAATATCCATATTGACTGTTATGTGAAATTAATCTTTCTCCAAAATTTATGAACTTCACAAAATGTAAATGTGATTCGTTTCCTAACTCATTAATTTGTTGATAAATTGGTGCATTTGCCTTAATTCTGTTTAAATAGTCTTCCTTCGCCAGAGTTGGCTCCCATCCTTCGTAATCTGGGGATGATGCAGCATTACTAACATTTCTTGATATTAAATCATCATCATCAACGATTGACTCTATAAATAAAACTTTTATATGTTTCTTGGTAAAAATATCTTGTATATGTAAACGATCTTTCTCTAATACGTTCAAGGCATCATAAATAGCAACTTGGCCTTTCTCCTTCTCAAAAAATCTAGATATACCATCTAAACAATCATTTAAAATCCTTTGACGCAATCGTATCCCTTCTTCAGTTTTTGGCTCTGCACTAAAATAATCTTGTGGAATATCATCTTCAAAATTGGAATAATTAGCTCTTCTATAATCACTTACATGAAATGGATGTGTTTTAACTCCTAGCCATCTCAGATAACGTGTAATACTAACAGCTAAATGAGTTTTGCCCCTAGCTGGAAGACCCACTAAAACTATCAAAACTTTCCCTGCATGGAAAAGTCTTCCTGATTCAGTAGAGTATAACTGAGCAGGAAAGACATGGTTAGGTAATAGATAAGAATGAACACCATCGATATTTGCAGAACCAGTACTATTGCGAGAAGACATTGACCATCTTTTCTTAGTTCTTGCCGAATAGTTCCCGGGATACTTTGGTGGTTGAATCATCTCACCGCCAATAATAGCAGCACTTAGATCTGATTCTTCATCAGAATCGACTATTGCACTCATTTTCTTTATGTTGATTGATATAAAGTCTTTGCGCAGAGAAAATTTTTGGTGATGAGGATCCGGGGAAATAAGCAGATTAAAACACCGAATTAGGAACTGAAGCTACAATTTAAACAAATCGGTTTTTTTAAAAATACATTTTTAGCACATATATATATATATATATGTATAATTCTCTTTAGATATTGATTGAATCTATGTGGTTTACTGGGGAGGGGATTTACAGGTGGAAAAAAGCACTCCAAATTATATTAGAAAATTAGTATATTTATTCAGCTTTACCACCTTTTCTAGCGATCAAAGCTTTACGGTCTTTGTCTAAGTGTAATTTGGTAATGACTAATTTTGATGGATGAACGTTGATTGGAACTGAAGCACCGTTTGATTTTTCTTTAGTTAATTTATCAACTTGAACAGCAAATTTTAGTCTGTAAACTGAAGAAATTTTACCTTCTTGACCTTTTTTAGAACCACGGACAACTAAAACTTGATCTTCTTTTCTAATTGGTAAAGCTTTGATGTTGTATTGTTCACGTAATTCCTTTGACAACGGAGCTGACAAAAGTTTACGACGAAGGGAAGATGGAGCAGTGAAATAAGCTTTTCTTGCTTTGCTTCTAGAGCTTGAAACGTCTAATAATATTAGTATAAAATTTTTATATTTTTTAAAGAAAAAGGCGAGGTTATAGGGTTGATTGGTCAAAAAGAAAAATCTGATGGTGTTGTTAACAACTTGCTCTGGAGCTAAAAACAAAAAAAAATTATGATCCAAACATCATATCACAATATCTATATCTCATTTACTTCTTTCTCTCTTATCAACGTCAAAGCCTGATTTTTGTTTACAATTTCTTGAAACTTTTTGAGAAATGCTTTTAATCCAGTCAATAAATCTCTCGACACTTAATGATCAGAGATAAACCATATAATATCCCTAACAACCTTCGTCCTCTCTCTCCCCCTCTCTTCTTCTATTAATTCTTTATATCTCTCACATACCTAATGATTGTTTAGCCATTGTTTCTATTTTAATCAAGAACCGGTATTTACAGGTATAGAGTGAAATATAAAAATTGTGTGTTGAGAGAGAGAGTCCCCTAATTATTTGGGACTTTTACGTAAGCGCTTTTGTTGTTGTTGTTCAAAAGTCCAAAAATTGTGGCCCCTTAAAAAAAAAATAACGCTAAAGCGTTATTTTTTTGGATTTGTTGTGGTGTGGTGTGGTGTTGAGGTGTTTAGACTATGCCATACAAAGTTCAATTAGGGTTGGTATATCATGTGATCTAATCTTAGGGCTTGTTTTTTTTCTCTCTTTGCTTTTAATGTTTCCCCAAGGGAAAGTGATATAAAAATAATCGATATCTATTTTACTTATTCAAATGGAGTTGCCAGAAAAAAAAAAAGGTCAAAAAGAATTAGAAAATTCTTACAACAATAGAAAGACAAGTCCATAATTACTACGAAGTTAAAAATTTTTGTTTAATATAAAGGGAGAAAATGGATATTATAAGCCCCTCCCGAGGATCGAACTCGGATCAGATTCTCCGGAAAAAACTATGCTAACCATTGCACTAGAGGGGCAACCTTTTCCCCAAAATTTGAGAGGAAAAAGTTTAGTAAGAAATAATACTATTATGTGGCCATACCGTTTATTTCTTCTTTAGGAAATGTAATGAGATTTGTTTTCATTTTACGCGTTTTTGATCTTAAGAAGTGTTTTAGCTAATAAAAACTCTCTTTTTTAATCCTATTTAATCAATGTCTTCTCCAGCGGTTGCATTTCCACCGTCATCTATTGCTGGTGATACTAGTCAACCTGGTTCAAATGTCAATGCCTTTAGTGATATCACAAATAATTTAAATGATATTAATACAAATGACGCAAATGAAGATAGAAATGCTAATGTTTTAGTTGAAAGAGTCAATAGAAGAAATCTTAACGCGATTCGTAAGATAATTGATAATACAGGTGAAAAGGTTAGTGAAGCTTTTGAACAGTTTTTAGAAGAATATTCTGAAGAATTATCACCAGAAAATGCAACTCAGGAACAAATCTTGTACAATGAAAAATTTGGTGGGAAAGTCTATTTGATTCAATTGGAGTTGATGAAACAAACTGAAAGGAATACGATTTATATTGATTATAAACATTTATTAACAAGAGAGAATGGTGTTTTAGCAACTGCTATAACTGAACAATATTATAGATTTACACCTTTTCTACAAAAGGCTTTGAGAAAAGTTATTAAAAGGCATACCCCTGGATTGCTAAGAGCTGGTTTCGTTGGCAATGATAACGATAATGAATTTGATACGAACTCAAATACAACAAGTGGTGCAGGTATTTCAGAAAGAATTCTTCAAATAAGTTTTTATAATTTACCATTAGTTCAAAAACTTAGGGATATTAGAACAGATCAGATAGGTTCATTACTATCAATATCTGGTACTATTACAAGAACTTCCGAGGTTCGTCCAGAATTATTCAAGGCAACATTTTCATGTGATAACTGTAGAGCAGTTGTCGATAGTGTTGAACAAATTTTCAAATATACTGAACCTACCAATTGCCCAAATCCAGAATGTGGTAATCAATCTTTATGGACTTTAAATATACCAAAATCTCAGTTTACCGATTGGCAAAAAGTTAGAATTCAAGAAAATTCAGACGAGATTCCATCAGGTTCAATGCCTAGAACTTTTGATGTTGTTTTAAGAGGTGATATAGTTGAAAGGGCAAAACCTGGTGATAAATGTAAATTCACTGGTACTCCAATTGTATTGCCAGATCTATCTCAATTAGGTTTACCAGGTGTTAAACCTGCGTCGATGAGAGATTCTCAAGGTTCAAGAAATGAGGGTTTGAATTCTGGTGTTTCAGGCCTAAAAGCGTTGGGTGTGAGAGATTTAACTTACTCGATTGCATTTCTAGCATGTCATGTTTCTTCCCTAGTTAGCAAAGATGGTAGTCTAGGATATGAAGACTATTCTGAAGAATCATTAGACAATGATCAAACAAAATTCTTGAATAGATTAACTGATGCAGAGAAAAATGAGTTAAAAGAAATGTTAGAAGATCCACATATTTACTCTAAATTAGTAAATTCCATCGCGCCAGCAGTTTATGGTCATGAAATTGTTAAAAAGGGAGTGTTGTTACAAATTCTTGGTGGGGTTCATAAAAAAACGATTGATGGTATTAATTTGAGAGGTGATATTAATTTGTGTATAGTTGGTGATCCTTCAACTTCAAAATCTCAATTTTTAAAGTATGTTACAACTTTTGCACCAAGATCTATTTATACTTCAGGTAAGGCTTCATCTGCTGCCGGTTTAACAGCAGCAGTTGTTAGAGATGAAGAATCTGGTGAGTTCACAATTGAAGCAGGTGCTTTAATGCTTGCTGATAATGGAATTTGTTGTATTGATGAATTTGATAAAATGAATATTTCTGATCAAGTTGCTATTCATGAAGCTATGGAACAACAGACAATTTCAATAGCAAAGGCAGGTATTCATGCTACTTTAAATGCAAGAACATCGATTCTTGCAGCTGCAAATCCAGTTGGAGGTAGATACAATAGAAAATTAGGCCTACGGGCCAATCTAAATATGACTGCTCCAATTATGTCAAGATTTGATTTATTTTTTGTTATCTTGGACGATTCTAATGAGAGAATTGATACTCAGCTGGCGACACATATTGTTGATTTACATATGAAACAAGATGATGCTATAAATCCACCTTTTAGTGCAGCTCAAGTTTTACGTTATATTAAGTATGCCAAAACTTTTAAGCCAAAAATGTCGAAAAGAGCGAGAGATTTATTAATCACCAAGTATAAAGAACTAAGAGCTGATGATGCTCAGGGGTTAGGTAGAAGTTCGTATAGAATTACTGTCCGTCAACTAGAATCTTTAATTAGATTATCAGAAGCTATTGCAAGAGCCAGTTGTTCAAATGATATTGATGAAATGATTGTTGGAGAAGCATACGACTTATTAAGACAGTCTATCGTTAGGGTTGATTTTGATGATGTAGAATTAGATGAAGATGAGGGAAATAAAAATGCTGATGATGATGATGATAATAATGATAACGGAAGTGAACCAACCCCACAACCAGAACAACAGGAACAACAGGAATTAGCTCCAGAAAAGACAAAGAAAGAGAAAATAACTGTTTCATATGAGAAGTTTGTTGAGATTCGAAACGCTATGGCTTATAAAATCTTTGAAGATAAGAAAAATGATGGACCAGGTTTAACTGCCAATGATTTAGTCAATGGTTACCTTGCTGAAATTGAATCAAATATTGAAACAGAAGAACAATATTGGTATGAAAGAAAGCTAGCTATAAAAGTTTTAAAAAGGTTAAAGAAAGATAGAACTTTCTTAGAGATGAAAGGTGATTTAGTTGAGGTTCAAAATGAAACTGAACTAGAAAGAAGAGAAAGACTAGCCAATATAAGAACAGTCTATGATATAAATCCAAATAATGCAATCTATGACTTTTATGGAGGTGAAACTGAAGAATAAATAATTTGTATGTTATATTAATTTTGTAGAACTAATTCGAGCATAGTTAGAAGAAAAATTTATATAAAAATTTATTGATCACCAAAACTTAACACAATCAGAAACAATGATAAGAGTTACTGGTTTCAAGCCAATTAGTCGTGTCATACTGAGTCCTTCTATACTTTCAATAAAATCAAAGGCTCCATATTCAACTGATTCCACTTCATCTCAATTCAAGGATACAAAGAAAAGTAATAAGCCTCCATTTTGGGCTCGTTTAAAGTCAGCTTCAACTTTTGCTATTTCTAGTACAGTTGTCATTGGTGCAGCTGGTCTTGCTGGTTTAGTTATATATCTTGTTGTGTCTGAAATAGTGTTGCCTTCTGGTGATACTCCAGTTTTCAATAAAGCCGTTGGATTAATTGAAAAAGATTCTAAAGCACAAGAATTGCTAGAGTTAAAACCTGGTTCAAGACTAAAAGCCTATGGTGAAACAGCAGGTGATAAATGGACAAGAAATAGACCAATTGCAAGTACTCGTCGTGTTGACAAATCTGGTAAAGAACACCTATTTATGAGATTTCATGTTGAGAGTAAAACCAAACATGGATCCGTTCAATTAGAGACTATTCAAGCAGATGTTCTACATCCAGAATACTCTTATTTGTATTTAGATGTTCCAAATGAAAAGAGACATTATATAATTGCTCCACCGAAACCAAAATTATTAGGCTCAAGAGATAAAGGTACTGGTTTCTTAGGTGTTAAATGGGGCCCAAAAACAGATTGAAAGATTAAATCTACAAGCAAATTGCATTTCATTAATACCATTCATGATCACCCATATATATTATTGTCTAGTTTTATTCTTTAACGAAATGATGATAAGCATTTTTAAAAATGTAGTAAATCAATATAATGATATAAAGAGAATAAAAATGGCAAATGAGCCTGAAAAAATCGTTGCTATATTGTTGTAAAATCTAATACTCGTTGCCCGATTACTATAATGTTTGCCATGACTTGAATTCGAACCATTGTGTAAATTATCTAAAGTTGAATTCTCTAATCTGAGTTTTTCAGTGTTTTTGACTTTATGATTTTTCAATATATCAGCACAAGTTTGACCATCTTCAGAAACTAATTGAGAGAGTTCTAATAAAGATGACACACTAGGATTAAGGCTTGCCAACCCGTTGAAATCACAGTTTTCTTTTACATCACCTGTAGCGAAGTATAGTTCATTGATAGCATATGAAGCCTTTTGCTTAGCAGAACAATCGGCAAAAGTGCCATACACTCCATTCTTACCATCACTATTAATCGAATCACAATTTGTTTCACCGCAAACATATTGGAAAACAGAAACTAATTCCGACTCTTTAACTTGTGGACTAAGTCTACATTGTAATGAACTTTCCATACACTCACATTTCAATAAGTCTGGAGAGTGAGGGAGAAAGGATGATGCTTCCCAGTTCTTTGAAGTTACTGGACATTGTGGTATCTTAGAGATCTTAATTTGTGAGTTATATTCTTTCAAGCTAATTCCTTCTGGCTCAGCTTGTCTAAATTCTTTTTGAAGATATTTAAAGTCTTCTAATTCATGAATTTCACCGTTTATAAGTTGAACAACTCCATATTGATTAGGTTCTTCAAAGTACATAAAAGCAATACCACCAGACCATACTTTATTCATTAAGCGACCATAAAGAGCTGTGATTTCTGTGAAAGGACGTGGTCTCTTAGAATTACAACCAAATTCTGAAAAGAAGACAGGTACCGGATAATTCTTAAACTCTTCAGTTCTTTCCTTATAGCCACTTGACCAGTAAGTCGAATATCCACACCATTCATACATATTTATACCATAGAAATCTACACTTGAATCACCGCAGGCAAAATAATCTGCTAAATTAGCTCTTGTATCAGCATCATCATTTGTGGCATAACCAACAGGGATCGCTCTGTACTTCTTCTTCTTAATATAGTTCTTTGTGTCTCTAATTGATGATTTCACAAAAGCTGAAGCAGCAGTGTTAGTCTTATCATTTGTGACTTCATTTCCAGCAAAGAAACCTAACAAATTATCATATTTGTGCAACGCATCAATAACTTTTGAATACCTAAGAAATAAGGTAGTATCCCAAGCTGGTGCTTCTCTAACCACACTAAGATCAGGTTCACTAAGGTCAGCCATGACATAGATACCAGCTTTTGCAAAAGCTTCAAAACATTCATCATGATCTCTTTCAGCATCAATGGAATACACCCTCACAGTATTAATACCTAATTTCTGTAAAAAAGGTAAGTCTCTGAGACATATCTTTGGTTCAGCAAAAGGATCAATGAACTTAACTCCATCATTATAAGCAAATTTTAAGTCACCAGCTGTTACACTGGGTTGATATGCAATTCCCTTTATGAAGAACTGCTCTCCTGTTTCAGAATTAAAAAATTTATTACCATGAACCTCAACTGGAGCGATTGGAGCGATGGAAGCGGAACTATTTGTGTGACTTATAGTAGTATTTGTAGTACTTGTCGGAGCCGTTAAACTTGGTATTACCAAAACTAAGCTAGACACAACATTATACCAAATCATCTCTAGAATGGTTATCTAGCCAATAGGTTTTACCTAGGTTTCACCATCTCTGTGTTGTTCGTAACTTCTTTGTGATGCCTGTTGTTCAACTTACACAAAAACAAAGTTCATTTTGTAAAATCAATAAAACTAAAAGAGTAAAATTTTGAGCTACAAAATTGTCAAAAGGTTTCCTAATATATGTATATCAAATGTATACCATACACCAAAAAGTATACAAATTCTCAAAAGTAAAGTTATATGTAAATAATAAAAAAATAATGTATGATCAATTTAAAATGTATTGACAAGTCTGTAATAAAGATAATGTCTCAGTAATTTTCCTAGTATAACCAGGATATTGAAGTTAGTTACTGAAATCCATCAACCCGGTTGAAAATTGTTGAATATTGCTATATTGAGTTAAAATGACCAACTATTGTACAAATGATTATATTTTTGTTTCCTAAATTCCATCAAACTCAAGCCTTAGTAGACCAAGTAGATAAAGATGGAGTCGAACGGAAGTGGTGTCCAGATATGGTTAAAGCACTTACACCAGTATCATTGTTATTTTGGTGTCTTGGTTGAATTAGATTTGTAAAGGCACCAGTCAAGGAACTACCAAGATCATCTCCAACACTACCTGAAGCAACAGCTGGACCAATGATACAAGCAGCAAAGATGATTAATATCAAAATGAATAATGACAAGTACTTCT
>JAJLWN010000002.1:600000-813327 GCA_030570795.1 Wickerhamomyces silvicola | reverse complement strand
GACATCACACACCCAGACATCACACACCCAGACATCACACACCCAGACATCACACACCCAGACATCACACACACCCAGACATCACACACCCAGACATCACACACACCCAGACATCACACACCCAGACATCACACACCCAAACATTTCTTTTTTCCGAAACTCAATTTGCATAATTTGCACGGATAGTATGACAGATTTTAATTAAACAACTTATTTAAACCAAACACCAACATCTTTCCCTCATTATTGTTCGGTTGTCTTATACATCTGTTAATCAGCTTGATACACAAACTTCCTGTAGTCTATTACCATTTCTGACTCATCTTTTATACTACTTTTATTACCTTCATTCTTTTATGTTTTTCATTAATTTAATATTGTTCGCGAACATGCTCGTCAAAAACTCATATTCTACTTTATTTTATATTTATTGTGAAATATTTATTTTATTCTCATCAAAAATGATCTTGGTATTATTTGAGAGATTTCGACGGAGTTACCCTCCGTATTGAACAACACCTCCGTTATATATACCGACATGAATCTGCACTAAATGTCGTGTTACTAACTACAATTTTTCTGGAGAACATTCTAAGCTGAATAGTCTAGGGAAAATATATCACACACCGAGACATTTTGTAATAAACCCTAGGAATACTAAGAAATAGCCGTTGTCTCAAAAGTCTTCGAGAAAGTAGTCTAACTAAGAATTTACCAAAGTAAAATCAATTGTGACAAATGCATTAAACTAAATCTACCATTAAGAGTAGCACCTTTTCAAAAATACCAAAGTTTTATGTATCCTTAAATCTAAGATACTTGATCACTCTCTATCAAAATATGCAATCATGTTTTCATCTTCTATACTGATATCTTAAATATTGTTCAGCTACCACTTATACTGGGCACATAACGAATTTTTTTTCGGGAAATGGTCGTTGGGCCACTTTAAGTAACACTAAACTTAATTAGCAACGAACAATTGCTATCAACTAAGAGAAGAAATGTATCAATAGGAAAGTGAGCTCTTTAGGTCTGAATACCACCCAGTCGATGACTATTTTGATACATCTACTAAGTTATCTTTATTCCTCAATATTTGACCATTTATCAGCAGTAACTACTTCCAACCTACAACAATTTGAACAATATTATATATATCACATAAAATACAAACAGATTATCCCTTTGTCATTTTCAAAAATAGAAGTGCACTTAAAGAAGTCAAAGTAAAGCGCACACAATGGTAATAAAAAGAAAGAAGAAACAAAAATGGTATCAATAGCATTGGAATGGTATCACAATGCTCTCAGTAGAAGAAGAAACCCATGACCATGACAACAAAAGTCAAAGAGAATGAGGTTTTTGTTGCAGCACCATTATAGACACTAACATTTGCGGTGCTTGATGTTGCTTGTGGTGAGACAGAGTTAGAACCTACGGCCTTTGGTGAAGAACCACTTGGACTAGAGCCACTTGGACTAGAGCCACTTGGACTAGAGCCACTTGGACTAGAACCACTTGGACTAGAACCACTTGGAGAAGAACCATTTGGATTAGAACCTTGTTGACTATTGGCTTCAGCAGTTTCTGTTTCTACCGAACCTTTAGTGGAAGTTCCTGCAATAGTTACCACAGAAGTTGTACTTGCTGTAACCTGTGATGGAACTTGAACAAGAGCTGTAATAACAGAGTCAGATCCTAGAGCATAGGATGTAGAAGATCTATGACAACGATCACATGACTTGGTAACAGTAACTGTTGAAAAGTCAGTAGACAAGCCTACTGCTGTAAAGCCAGCATTTGTAGGGACTTGAATATAGGCAGTAACAACATTATTAGTACCAGTAGCGATTGATGTTGAGATAGCAGTACCGGAACAAGGTTGTGTGACAGTAACAGTCAGAAGTTTAGTGATTTCCCCAGTTGGAGTTTCAACAACCTCAGTTACACTTGAATCTGAACCAGTAGTGAAGTAGGTAGAGGTGAATGTACCACTCCAAGGAATTGTTGTTTTCGCAATTGATTGTGGGGTCTCAACAATCTCAGTAACAACTGCATTAGGACCAGTGGTGAAAGAGCTGGTAATAAATGAACCTGTCCATTGAGTAGTGGTAGTGACAGTTGAAGGTGGAACCTCAACAACCTTAGTTGTATGTCCATCAGTACCAGTGGTAGTGTAGGTGCTCGTGAAAGAGTTAGTCCAGGTGGTGGTACTAACATCAATATAACCACTAGATGGTGTCTCAACAACATCTGTGACAGCTCCATCGC
This sequence comes from Wickerhamomyces silvicola, assembly GCA_030570795.1. Taxonomy (NCBI): domain Eukaryota; kingdom Fungi; phylum Ascomycota; class Saccharomycetes; order Phaffomycetales; family Wickerhamomycetaceae; genus Wickerhamomyces; species Wickerhamomyces silvicola. Next base: position 811,053 of record JAJLWN010000002.1, on the reverse strand, counting down.
TACCTGTTGTCAAGTAGGAAGTAGTGTAAGTTCCAGTCCATGGAGTAGTGGTAGTGTCTGTTGATGATGGAACCTCGACAACATCAGTGGTACGTCCATCAGTACCAACAGTGGTATAAGTACTTGTAAAAGAGTTAGTCCAGGTGGTGGTTGTGATGATAACTGAACCACTAGATGGTGTCTCAACGACATCCGTGACAACTGAGTTGGTACCGGTAGTCAAGTAGCTAGTTGTGTAAGATCCGGTCCATTGAGTAGTGGTAGTAACAGTTGATGGTGGAACTTCAATAACCTTAGTTCTATGTCCATCAGTACCAGTGGTAGTGTAGGTGCTCGTGAAAGAGTTAGTCCAGGTGGTGGTACTAACATCAATATAACCACTAGATGGTGTCTCAACAACATCAGTTACAACTGAATCAGTACCTGTTGTTAAATATGAAGTAGTGTAAGTTCCAGTCCATGGAGTGGTTGTAGTGACAGTTGTTGGTGGGACATCAACAACAATAGTAGAAGATGAGTCTGTACCAACAGTAGTATAAGTAGTTGTGTAAGATTGAGGCCATGTCGATGTAGTTGTTTCAATAGCACCTGAACTCTTAGGAGTTTCAACAACATCAGTAACAACGTCATCGCTGCCGGTCGTTAAGTAGGAGGTAGTGTAAGAGCCAGTCCATTGAGTAGTGGTAGTCACAGTTGATGGAGGCACTCCAACAACAATAGTAGAGGAACCACCGCCACCAACAGTAGTGTAGGTACTTGTGTAGGACAGAGGCCATGTCGATGTAGTTGTTTCAATAGCGCCTGAACTCTTAGGAGTTTCAACAACATCAGTTACAACTGAATCAGTACCAGTTGTTAAATAGCTAGTTGTGAAGGAACCAGTCCATGGAGTTGTTGTGGTGACGGTTGATGGTGGAACATCAACAACAATAGTAGAAGATGAGTCTGTACCAACAGTAGTATAAGTAGTTGTGTAAGATTGAGGCCATGTTGATGTAGTTGTTTCAATAGCGCCTGAACTCTTAGGAGTCTTAATAACATCAGTAACAACTGAATCAGTACCAGTTGTTAAATAGCTAGTTGTGTAATAGCCAGTCCATGGAGTTGTGATAGTAACAGTTTTACCTGGAGTCTCAACAACATCAGTCACTACTGAATCAGTACCAGTTGTTAAATAGCTAGTGGTGTAAGAGCCAGTCCATGGAGTTGTGATAGTAACAGTTTTACCTGGAGTCTCAATAACGTCCGTAACAACTGAGTTGGTACCGGTAGTCAAGTAGCTAGTTGTGTAAGTTCCAGTCCATGGGGTTGTGATAGTAACCGTTCCCCTTGGTGTAGTCGTAGTATTATGGTAACCACTGAAGGTAGATGGTGTCTCAATAACATCTGTCACTATCGAATTTGTACCAGTGGTCAGATAGGATGTTGTATAGCTTCCTCCCCATGGGGTTGTTATAGTAACTGTCTTTTTTGGAGTTTCAATAACATCAGTAACTGTGTGATCAGTACCGGTTGTTAAATAACTAGTTGTGTAAGATCCAGTCCATGGAGTTGTGATAGTGACTGTAGCAGGGTTGGAACTTGATGGAGTCTCAATAACATCAGTGACTACTAAATCAGTACCAGTTGTTAAATAGCTAGTGGTATAAGATCCAGTCCATGGGGTTGTTGTAGTGACAGTTGATGGTGGGATATCAACAACAATAGTAGAAGATGAGTCTGTACCAACAGTGGTATAAGTAGTGGTGTAAGATCTAGACCATGTTGATGTAGTTGTTTCAATAGCACCTGAACTCTTAGGAGTTTCAACAACATCAGTAACAACGTCATCGCTGCCGGTCGTTAAGTAGGAGGTAGTGTAAGAGCCAGTCCATTGAGTAGTGGTAGTCACAGTTGATGGTGGGACATCGACAACAATAGTAGAAGATGAGTCTGTACCAACAGTAGTATAAGTAGTGGTGTAAGATCTAGACCATGTTGATGTAGTTGTTTCAATAGCACCTGAACTCTTAGGAGTTTCAACAACATCAGTTACAACTGAATCAGTACCAGTTGTTAAATAGCTAGTTGTGTAAGAGCCAGTCCATGGAGTTGTGATAGTAACAGTTTTACCTGGAGTCTCAAGAACGTCCGTAACAACTGAGTTGGTACCGGTAGTCAAGTAGCTAGTTGTGAAGGAACCAGTCCATGGAGTTGTTGTGGTGACGGTTGATGGTGGGACATCAACAACAATAGTAGAAGATGAGTCTGTACCGACAGTGGTATAAGTAGTTGTATAAGATTGAGGCCATGTCGATGTAGTTGTTTCAATAGCACCTGAACTCTTAGGGGTTTCAACAACATCTGTAACAACTGAATCAGTACCAGTTGTTAAATATGATGTGGTATAAGAGCCAGTCCATGGAGTTGTTGTGGTGACGGTTGATGGTGGGACATCGACAACAATAGTCGAAGATGAGTCTGTACCAACAGTAGTATAAGTAGTGGTGTAAGATCTAGACCATGTTGATGTTGTTGTTTCAATTGCGGCTGAACTCTTAGGAGTTTCAACAACATCAGTAACAACTGAATCAGTACCAGTTGTTAAATAGCTAGTGGTGTAAGAGCCAGTCCATGGAGTTGTGATAGTAACTGTTGCTTGTGTAGAGCTAGAAGGTGTTTCAATAACATCAGTAACAGTGTCATCAGTACCAGTTGTTAGATAGCTAGTGGTATAAGAACCAGTCCATGGAGTTGTAATAGTTACTGTGTCAACAATTTCACCTATTGCTAAATTAGTAATATCCCATATGTTTCTGATGAATTAACTTACTTGAGCCTTCTCCTGTTGATCCTGTGCTACCGATAGCACCTGTTCCTGTGTGAAAATAACCGGAATCTGTGGTACCATCGACACATTTGGCTTGGTAGGTTAAAATACGAGCACCTGAACCACTATATTTAAAAGGACTTGAAGACCAAAAACGCAGTTTACCAATGGCGCCGAAAGTTACTGTATAGGTAGCATTGTCGCTGCTTACCACTATATTCGAATCAGGGAGGTCCTCATAACTTTCAGGATGGCCAAATGCATTGTAGTTGGAAAAATCTGGTTCAGTCATTGCGACTTCGATATCCCCTGGAATAAAACGAGATGATCCCGCCTCCGCCTTAAAAACTCCACTAAGAGTTCCACCATGATCGTTACACTTTGGTGAAGCCAGAAAAAAGACAAATGAACCCCAATCACTAGCTATAGCTTCGGTCTGGTATGTATTTTGTGCAACGAAGTCTACCGTTGCATTTAAATTTCCATTGAAAACAAGTGTATTTGCTCCAGCAACCCAGTGCTTTGAGTTATTTATTGTCTCTTTTCTAAAACCGTCATCCAAAATGATATCAAAAAGTAAAGTACCAGAAAGACTAGAATATCTGGAAACTGATTCCGTTAGAGTCACAGTTATTAATGAAGGATCATATGAGCTACCATAAGTCTGTGAGACAGAAATGTTACCAACAACTGTTCCATCGTCCAGCTTCAGAGTAGATGGAGCTCCAACCTGATTGACATATGGCATACTTAAAGTAAACTTGTCTCCAACATTAATGTCAGCGGTATCTTTAATTTCCCAAGTTGCAGTCATATTCAACAAACCCCATGGTATTGGAGGGGTCGAAATGGAGTCTACTTTGATCCCAGTAAAAATATTTTCAAGATCTGTAGCAGAGACTAAGCTTGCAAGAATAATTGGTATGAGTAGTGTCCAATGAAACATTCTTGATCTTATGAAATGGAATAATATAACTTAGAAGAAATGTTTCGCCCTTTATATAATTTATTCTTGGAATGGAGTTTTTAAAATTTGAAATCAACATATGAGACTTTTGATTTCTCTTATGAAAATGCGCCTGTCGATTAATCAGATGTTTACCACTAAGATCATCAAAAGTTACAGTCAGAATAAAACATGCATTAATTCTCCATGCTGAGATTATATCAATGGTTTTTGAAGATGTCTGAAACTTAAAAATTTTAGACTGATGAAAAAAAATCGCAGTCGATCACAATATGTTTCACAGTAATGTCCCAAAGAACAAATATGGCTACTTATGATGCATGCTCGATCCTTAAAATCTCATATAGGTATTATAGATAAAAACTTTAAGTGCAGTTTTCGAATTTAAAGTTTTTTTTTTCATTATGCTTTTGTCTTTTTTGTTTTATTGAGATTTACAACAATTACATGCAACCACTGCCCATGTATTATCCAAATGTTTCAGACAGAATTGAGCATATCTTCCTTAGACAATCACTAAAATGAGGCTCAGCTAAGCTCAACATTCGTCTCTAAGAGCCTATCAAAGATTCCTATTTGCTTTTGACACTAACTGGATTGGGTATATCCTTTAAGCTCCACTTATTGTTGAAACTATTTTTAATGCAGAATTTTGATACATACAAAGCTAAAAGCCATAGACCATTAACTAAAGCCTCTTTTTGGCTTCACAGTCAATCATTAATTTCTTCTAGCAGCATTAAAGTCTACTGCTCTCGAAACACTAAGATCACTCTGATCATGTCTTGCAATAAGCTAATCAACTAAATATAAAATACTACATCAAGTCAATTTAAGATAATAAGTTCATTATACTGATTGTGTTTATACAATAAACTGAGTTACATAGAAAATAGTTTATTTTCGGAAAATATCCCTAAATAGGCTCATGGACAGATTGAGAAAAGAAGATTAATCCCTAATATAGTATAATATAGTTAACTTGGAGATCTTTTAAGGCAACTGTTATAATGCTTTCTTGAGTGTAGTGATTGATTAAAAAGGCTGCTTAAATTTTACGCTTTGCTCATCAAACTGTTTGAGACAAGTCATTCTTGCATCTTGCATATTGTATAAATTACAAATAATTAAAGGGCAAACACAGTGGAAAGTACCATATATGTTATCCTTATTTTAACAACAACTCTTGCCTCAATCAAAGTTTACAAGTCTTCAGACATTATATTAAAAAGATAACATGCTACAAAATCCTTGTCTAAATGTTCTTATGATAAGATTTAAAGATTAAAGAATGTGAAAAGGATAGGGGGAAAATATTGACTCGCAACGCTCTCAAAAGTTGATTTCTTTTTGTAAAAAGCAAAGTGAGACAAAAGATTTGTTAGACTTCAATTACCCTTTGCCATAATATTGAGCGAAAAATTGTAAAAACTTGGAACTTTTTAAGGAAGATTTAATGTAACGGTCTCAAACTTAAACGAAAGCTCGCATGTGTTTCTACACACAATTATGATCACTCAACTATGTAAAAGAGTGAAGAACTGGTCCGCCACCGGCAAGATTTATTTTGCTGCTACAGATCCTTGGGAGAAGGTTGATGCGATTTTGGAGGAAGAGTTGGGACCAGAATATATCAAAATGGGTTTAATGATATCCATAACAAACCAATTGCTAGTGCTAGAGTTGCACAGGCTCTTAAAACTGAACTGAAAAATGGTGATCAGTGTCGGAGATTTGAGTATTTATTCTCACGTTGGCCGATAAACCTTGTTCTTTTGTAAACAACCTTCATTGTTATATTTGAAACCCCAAAATCCTAACAACTGTTAATCTTCCTTTACTGTTATCATGAAGGCTTTAAAGAGAGTTTATGATCAAGCTATTTTTGTTCAATTTACACATAACCTTTTCTTAACTATAGAATCATTCGATTTTTTTTCTTCTAAATGTGATTAAAAATATATTTAACTCAGTTAAAAGAGTTTTCAGAAGCTTTATCACTTCGAAAGACAAGGCATAAAAGAAGCCTCTAAAAAATTTATCTTTCTGGAGACTCCACCAATATATGCCCTAGATGCCGTTGCCCAAAGTTTAATATGAAAATTCAAAAAGCTCACTGGAATCTGATAAAGCAGATCCAGTAGAATTCTACATCATAGTATGCCTATTTCAACAGTATATTCAATCTCTTTCTAAATATTTGTTAGAGAGGTAACAGTTTTCACTGGCTCAAGTTAGATATCCGGTTTAGACTATTCATCCTTAAAGGAATTTAGTAGTCCTTATCGCCTGAAAACTGTTTATACTTCAATAAATACTTCTATACTGAATGACTTTTCTTTCATAATATTGAATGCTAACTTATAATATACCTTTAAGAGATTTTGAGCTTTTTCTATTAATTTCATAGTCTGGTTCGAAGCTGTATTGAACAGAACTTTTGGGTTATGTGAATGGCGCCAGAATCAATAATGATTAAAAACTATCGTCCAATTAGATAATTATGGCAACTGCTGTCCTTTAATTTGTACTTATTTATCATTGAGTACCACCCATATTTAATTGAATGTCTGATAGGTAAACTTACTACTCTTTTCTTCTCAAACACGTCTGAGTTTATATCTATTCTATAACAAGAGAACCAAGTCCTTATAATCATGTTTCTGACATGCCATTTGATAACCCATTATTGACTTCCAGTTATAGCAGCTAGCTACTTATCAACAATCACTTATGCTAACTTAATTTTTTTTTTCCTTTCGAGGCATTTTAGAAGCGATATCTGCATAGTACACACCACACCAGGAAATAGTTATAATACTTATAGTCCCAATTTGAGTCAATTGCTGTGATAATTACTGTATAAACTTGAAAATCCCTTGGTTTCAAACATTTGAATATGAGCTGGGTCATGGTCTCTTGGACTAATTCCCTAGTTTAGTATGTTTTTGCTTAAATTAATTAATTAGGAGCTACGAAAGGAAGAGTCTCGCTACAAAATTTTAAGGTATGAGTGAAAAAGCAAGGCTGGTCTGAAGAATAGAATTATTCACGTGTTACTTATATTCTCTTAAAAGGTTGATAATTCTCTTTAATGTAAGTAGTATTTCCTTACTAAAGAGAGAATTAGAAACACCAATGCTAGAACATGGTAATTTCAAAGGTTTTTTCAAAGGTTGAGTCTATTGGTATATCTATCTATGTTGATTATGCAAAAAGTTTTGTTATACATCGTTACGTCAAAAAGATCAACTTTTATACTATGGTCATAGTAGCATCAGCGACAATTGCTTTTAAAGGTGGCTGGAGGAGAAGTTCAAAGAGATTGAATCTTTATTGTTGGTAATAACTAGGATGTCAGGGTTTGTGCAGGAGAAAAACTCAATAAGAATCAAGAGCTCGTACAGATCAGAAAACAGTCAACAAAAAAAATGCCTTTACATAAAGTAGATTATGTTTTTCCGCTGGGCGTGGTTGGAGATTAGAGAAACCTATTATCTGAAAGCTTCTAAAACTATAAAAACCACTTGGAGACTCAATCTCTTTTTTGTGAAACATCAAAGTGAAAATGAACAGCTTCATGAATCAGAGATGACTAACTGCATGTTTATGGCTGAGGTTCTGTGATTAGTTTGATGGGGCTTTATATCTATTAAACTACCACTTTATACGCTTTTTTTGTCATCTACAGAAACACTCTATTATTGTACCTTTTTGCTGTCAAGCTCTGTGACTTCTTCTGATGATTGTGTATGAATCGCATCATCTATATCAAGGACCTTAGATGCTTCTCTTTTAATTTCCCGGTTTCGATTATGAAGTTTAGCAGCATACCAGAAGACCCATGAACCAATGAAACCAAGTACGAAAAACATTAGAGAGATCTTATAACCATAACGATAATGTGGAGTTTCCGATGTCTTATAAATTCCTAATGGAAGAAAGGCATTGAAAGCGTACACAATAGTATTTCCAAGACCAATATTAATAGCTTTCAGATCAGGCTCGTCATAGAATGTTTCTGCAAACCAGCTGATGGCAATAGTTTGAGCACTGGAACCACCTCCAAATATAAAAGCAAATATCTTTGCACCAAATGGAACATTCCATATGGACAAAATTAATGTAGATATGAAACCAACAGTTGTAGCTGTACAAAGTAGGAGAATTCTATTTCCTGTATAGTCACTGATGGCACCATATATGAAAGCACTGATGAAAGCAAACCCATTTTGAGCTGTTGGGATCAAATTGATTTGTTGTATTGTAAATCGATCCAAACTTTTCAGATATAGAGCGAAATAGTTTTGAAACATACAGCCAAGAATACTAACAGCATATGGGAGTAAAAAAACCCAAAGTTTCCAACTTCTGATAGCTTTTACAAAAGTTTTTACAGTCATTGGTCTTGGTTTCACCCTTTTATGAATTTTAGCTCTAGCCAATGCGAATTGTCTATCTTTCTTTGTCATCCATAAAGCTCTAGTGTTTTGTGGAAAGTCTGGTATACAGAAAAAGCCTAAGAAAGAAACAGGAATACTGATAAATCCATCAACTAAGAAAACCCATCTCCATCCCGGTATACCTTTTGGATGATGGTTAACGGCTGAAGCCTGAATATATCCTGAGAACATACCTGCAATACTTGAAGTAGCATTCATCATAAACATCTTCTTAGCAAGACTTTCTACCGAGTAAAACTCACCAATTAACATTGTCAACCCTGGAAAAGAGGAAGCTTCAACAACACCTTGAAGAAATCTCAGAGCAAATATAGTTCTCTTTGTTTTTGCAGCAGCTTGAACCATAACTATGATAGTCCAAAGGACTTCACAGGTTGGCAAAATGATACTTGGTCTGATTGTCTTTACTAATGTAGCCATAATAATAGAAAATGAAAGGTATCCGATATTGAAAAAGGTCGTTAACAAATTATAATCATTACTACCATACATATGCAACCCTTCTTTCATTCCACTGACATATGAATTGTTAACAGAAGACTGATCAAGATATTTCACAAAGCAAGCCAAAACAGCATAGATAAAGATGAAAAAATCAACTTTTAGTAAGTAACGTCTTTCACTTGGTGGTAAAAAGATAGGATCCCACACAAATCCAACAATCTTTTTCCAAGTTGGTGCATTTGCCTTATCCAATCTTTGATCACTTTCATATTCTAGTAAAGTGTCAATAGTGTATGGCTCACCATCGAAAATAGTATCATTATCAGGATTAGCATCCACATTCAATATGCGAAATCTCCATTTGGAGAATTTCTTCTCTGGCAATTGCACAGACTCTTCTCCCACTGACTGGACTTCGAATTCGACCTGTTCTTTAATCTCAGTCATCTTTCGAAGTATCTTTGTTTGATCCTTTTTTTTTTCAATATAATAACTCAGGTTCACAGCTTATATATATATATATGGATTCCTTATCCGAAGCCACAGACCATTAAAGAGTTATACATTTACAACCCTAAAACAACAACACAGATATTTATATACGCATATATGTATATATATATATATCAATAACAAGTTAGCCATGATCCTGATATAAAAGAAACCTTAACTCTGAAGATATTTCAAAGCCAAGCTCTGACTCGCGCTACCAAAACATAGAAGTAATTTTCTGTTAATTAGAAGCCACTACGGGCGACGGCTGTGATTATAGAAATTAATCAGCCTTTTTGTCTCGAATTAATATAAGCACGCAATAGGCAACGATTAACAATTTATTCTTAAAGTATTAATATATAGTCTATATCAGTACAGTTTCCACAGCTTGAAAGTAAGGACAAATTCATTTACATACTTTTTTACTCGCAAAATTACGATAAGGTACACACATCTTCAAGTTTAGAGGTAAGCATGGGGGAAACTAATAAAGTAGTGGTTTTATTAGAGTAGAGCAACATATACACAAATCATAACTAATTGGCAATTTTCTTCACTTAACATGGTCTGTGATGTGCTATCGTAGGATTAGTTGCAGGTAGTTTGCAAATAGTTGTTACTGTATATGCAGCTACTACTATATCTTATATAGTATCATCTTCATTATTTGCAATATCACCCAATTAGTTAGTATGAATCAAGTTTTCACTATATGTACTTTTGGTTATATTATTACTGACTCTTATAAAATTTCGAAAGACTGTACTTAATGTTAGTTATGTTAGGTACTACAGGTTGTGCTTTAAGTGCGGGTACCCCTTTGACTGGAGAAGGAACTGTTACGGCTTTTTATATCTAATTGATTCTCAAGATAGTTTATTTATTGGTACATGACAAATCACTTATAAAGCTGGTGGGATCATTTGTGTTGAATTTTCTCTAGCTTTTGAACATTAACGCTAATAAGGCTCTTGTTCCTCAACTACATATACTGTCTTGATATCTAGTGTAATTAAACTAAAATCAAATAGAACGAATGAAACACTGTAGAGATCTAGTTTCAAAAACTTTGATAAAAAGGAAAGTTTATAATAAATTCCACTTTTTGTACCAAGTTTTTCATTTGAGACATGGCAATCCAACTATGTACAGATCATTTCTCTGTCGTAATTAGAGCCTTGAATTCTTAATTAACAGCTATAATGGAGCAACTGTTGGTAGGAAAAAATCGTACTCTGACACCTCTTACTTCTAGGAAACAAAATTTTTGAGTTTTTCTTAATACTATCAAGAAGCGTTTAGCTCGCTTTCTTTTCAATCATATATAGATCTATCAGCTTCCCCAACTAAAGCACAAGTTGCAAAAGGTTGGTGGATTGAAAAAAAAACATAGCTTGATCAGTTTTGCAGGAAGAAGTAAAGTCTAGTGACAATGACCAGGAATATTGAGAATCTGACTTAACTACTGTTAGCTTCAAATTTGTAACCACAATCAACTCAATATATAATAATTTTCCAGAACAGCAATCAACCACAGAACATGTATGGTATTCATTACCATCAGCTTTAATATGTCAAACTACTCTGAATTACTTATATCAATGCTGGATTTCAAAATTCATCTATTCAGATTTCTCTAATTGATTTTTTGGTCAAATTAGCCATTGGAAATTCAAAAAGTACTACTCCATTATTCAAGATGTTAACTTCACAAAATTCAATTGGGTTTTTTTTCAAATTAGGGATCAACTGACCGCCAACAGCAAATACTTTTGAGTTACTCAATGTAATGGTGGACCCTATGTTGCCAAGATATGATAATCCTCTACTGTCTTTGTCAGAGTTCTCGAATTTATGAAAACACTTTAAAACTAACCAGGTTTGAGTAGTTAAATCCAATACAAAGATTCTATGATAATATTGTGAGCTTTCCGAATGAACGTTCAAAGTTAGAAATAAGCTTGAAATATCCGTCAACTTATCACAAGCATTTTCAGGTCTGAAATTTTCTAAGTCTGATGGTATGATACCAGCAAATAGCATTAAATACCTGTCAATAATAAGACAACGATGCCCGGCTTTTTTGATTTGAATTGGATTAAACGGTTCTTTAAACCCGAAAAACTGCTTAGATTCCGGAAAGTATGTGTCAATTGAATACCAAGTTTCTTCATCGATATCAAACCACCATATATCCCCAAAGATTTGACGATCATCTGTTCCACCATGTATTACTAGCAATAAGTCAAAAGGCTCAAAATCTGATTTAAAAGACTTTATAGAAGACGACTCTGGAGATAATAATCGTGCGATTCCAGCCATATTAAGGTTAGTCCTATTTGGCTTATGCAAAATTGAGTCTCCATTCACTAGTTCTGAATCTATAATATCTGCGACATGAAATGCTCTTGCCTGAGGTTTTGGAGAATTTTCTAATGGGCTAGGAATTGGGGTCGCCAAAACTATTTCCCCAAACTCCAGATAATCATCCTTCCCTGAATATGTTACAGATAGTTCAACTTTCCATAAATCACTAATCGCTTCAAACCTTGTGGGACAATTTATATCTTGCTTATAACCACCCATTATAAAAATTGCTGCAGGGATTGAGCCTTTTCCTAAAGTCTTATGAAAATCTCTCGTCAAATTAACCGAAGATGACGTATGACCAAACCTAGGGATAGACATAGGGGACTTTGTAACCTCATTAGGATGTGCTGTTAATTCGAATTTTCGAAACCTTAAGGTTACAGTATCCAGCACATATCCACTATTATTTAATCTAACCGATTTAATTATAGTAAATCTATCTGTTCTTTTATCATAATCAACATCATCGATAAGCTCAAAACCACCATAATAGAATATGTACCTTTTTGTTATTTTACTAACTGACATGCATAATAATGATGGTGGAATATCACCAATTGTTTGCGGCCGCGAAACACTCATAGTATCTGAAGATATAACATATAGCTGCGTGTTTGGAATCATTGCAGGGTTATTTAATAGTTGAGATTCAATTGGAAGTGGCATATCAACTCCATTAACAACATAGTTTGACAAGTCGATATTTTTTTCAGCATTTTCTCCGTAGAAGCAAGTTATACCACCTAATATAAAAATTGAACCACCAACATCGCATGAAGTATGGTAAACCAATGATGGTAGTGGAGATTTTCCCACTATTTCTGGAATATGCATATAATTAATAAATCCTTCATATTCGAAGAGATGATCTAAACTTGGTTTTGTAATAGAATCGTTCCCTAGACCAACCTGATTAATATTCAAAAAAGGATGCCATATTTTGTGATTTTCGAGATAATCTGCAAAGTAGTCTTTTGATGAATTAATATTTCTCAGCAATAGGTTTTTTTCAGACCAAATTGCCTTACTTGCTAAGTTATTATCAGGTATGTCATGCTGACGTCTATATTTTTCAAGGTAAAACTCTCTCAGCTTTCTCTGTGTGATTGAAATATCAGCAACTGGAACATCCTTTGAAGAATAAGTTACTGGAAATAGTGGATATGAGTTCGTTCTGGACATCCTAGAGTTAATCTAGTTCATTGAAATAGTTCATTTGGATTGAACTTTTTGTCACCCTGAATTAGGAGAAGAATGCAACTAACTCGTATTTATTTCTCAAGCTACAGCAATGGGCATCGGTAGAGCCCACTGTTCCCCCTCTCCCTAGCAACTTACCTGTCAGAGACATCTTAAACGGAAACATTGCTCCTTCTAACCTATACTTAACTAGAAAGCTTTCTGTGGGAATTAAATATAATGAATCTAAGCACTTCATTTTCATCACTACAGTTGTGCATATAGTCATAAATCTTTATTTTTTGAATAAATATGGATGTAACTTTGGAGTGATTCATGTTTTGAATCAATACCTCAATAAATAGAATAACCAAATAAATAAATAAATAAATAAGTAAGTAAGTAAGAAAGTAAGTAAGTGATGAAACCTTCACGATGTTTAATAATCTATCTCACTTACGATACCATAGTCTTGTGACTTTAGTACTAACCATTTTTTTTTGTAATCTGAAAACACCGTACATTAGAGCTTCAGCTGTTGGAGGACATCCAGGAACATAAATGTCAACTGGGACAATTCTATCACATCCTCTAACTACAGAATATGAATAATGATAATAACCCCCACCATTAGCACAAGATCCCATTGAAATGACCCATTTTGGATCAGGCATTTGATCATAGACTTGTCTTAAAGCTGGTGCCATCTTATTGGTTAATGTCCCAGCAACAATCATGATATCAGACTGTCTAGGAGTTGCTCTAAAAATGATACCTAGTCTATCTTGGTCATATCTTGGAGTAGACACATGCATCATTTCTACAGCACAACACGCTAATCCAAAAGTAACTGGCCAGAATGATGACTTTCTAGCCCAATTTGTAACGCCATCCAGCGAAGTTAAGACATAATCAAGAGCATTCGCTGGTTTTTGATCAACAGACCCTAATGGGTAATTCGTTGGTAGGTCCTTCGGGGTAAGATCTGCTTGTGTTACCACAGTTCTCACCAAATTGGGAGATATTCTTTTTAGATTTGTAGTAAACGTAGTCTTGAGCATAATGCAGGCCTTGTAAGAGTATGTTTATTGAGTTTAGAATCCCCTTAAAGCTTTTCCCTTGAAATTTTAGTTATTTGTGATCCGGCCACTTTATTTAGTGTTTCTAATACTTTATTATGTAATGACATTTCTTACTTCGCTTATAATATGTTAAACTATCGATATTTACGTCGGGTTGACCAGAAAATCTGGCCTTATTTGTAAAGATTCGAATCATTCTTTCATAATTTTTGAAATAATTTGTAGTGTAATTAAATAATCTACTGGGAATGTACATGACATTCGCCATACATATGAAACAGTTAATTCAATAAGATGGGAACATACGTATAAAGTACAGGAGTAAAAATAATGAATTTAAAACTACTATACAAACTACTTATGCTCTGAATTCTCAGCATTGACACTGCGTTTCTTCCTCCTTTTTATTATCGATTGAAATGTCAATCACTATAGTGTTAGTACATCGGCATTGTAAAACAGAAAACTAAAACAAGAACTTACTTTCTGGCTTATCGTTTTTCGACTCTTCAAAATCTGGTAAGCTTTTAGCAATTTTCTTGAACAATGTCTTAACATTATAACCTAATTTAGTACTTGTTTCGACAAAAATCTGGCATCCTAGGGTTTTCGCCTTCTTTTCACCGTCTTCTATCGAAACCTGTCTCTTATCTACCAAATCGTTTTTATTCCCTATTAGACATAATACTACATTGTCACCCCTTTCTGCTTTAACATCCTCAATCCACTTGTCAACCAAATCAAAGGATTTTTTAGAAGTTATATCGTAAACAACAACAGCGACATGTGAGTCTCTTATATATGAGGGTATCAAGGATCTAAATCTCTCTTGACCTGCGGTATCCCATAGTTGCAATCTAACAGTCTTATCATCCAAATACATAGTCTTAGATAAAAAATCAATTCCAATGGTTGCCTTTGATTATTAGTAATTTTCTTAATATGATAAGAACGCTACACTTACCGCATAGTTATCATCAAATGTATCATACATGAATCTAGTAATCAAAGAAGTTTTCCCAACTACTATTTGTTAGAATTTTGTCTTTGTTGCAATGGAAATGATACCTACCACCTTGTTCACCTAAGAACACTATTTTATATTTACTCAATGAATTGTTCAGCTTGCTCATCTCTGTAGGGTTTATATACCTTTAATAAACAGGAAGCCTAAAATCAAACGAAACTTTTAGAAGCTTATTATATGATGAATAATGACTTCGGAAAATGGGTACCCTTCACTAATGAATGCGAGTTTCAAATGTATTTGTCGTCTTTCGCCTTAAAGATTCATATTGCCTAAAAATTCGATTTTTCCAATGTCGAATCTGATCTTCTGGCACGCTGATCAATGACAGATTATGTTAACTTGCAAATAGTAAGAAATGACAAGATAACTATATCATTGAAACTTACAGGATAGAATTTCGTAGAAACATTATTTTTGTTATTATATCAACAGTTGTTTCATCTTTATCTCGACCACTATCTCTTTTCCTAAACCAATGGGGCCTTTTGTCTTAAATAAATAATTTTATTTGGAATTTTATAGCTCATAATGTACTTAATTCATTGAAACTAAAAGATTATATCTTCAATTTCAAATCTGCCCTGACAAAGCTAAATGATTACATTTCTCCAGTAAAACCTTTAACACCTACATACATGTTTTTTTTGAGCGAAAGAAGTTAATAAAGGGAATGAGTAACTAATCTAGCATCGATAATGTTTGAAGAGTTAAATCTCGTCATACCCAAATGGTAAAATAAATTTTTATTAAGCTAGAGTTTGCTGTTACTTTTTTTGATTCTGTAATAAGTGGAACATAGGTTTGTAAAAATCATACAACTCTTAACACATAACAATACAAGACGGAGATATCGAGGCTAGATGAAGCAAAAAAAAAAAGCCCAGGCTTAAAAACTCATTCAATCGAGGCAGTTATTGCTAAGATACCCCATTAACAGTGTTGATTAGGAAAGAACAACCACTCTTATTATTTTGTTGCATTCACATTGCCAATATATTCTTTATTCTAGATACATGAGTGATTCAATACAAAATGAGTAAACACAACATGTCACTTTGGATCTTGGATGTTTAGAGTTGGATCTGTACTTTCCTTCGGTTTTCAACTCTTTTTGGTGATAGTTAAGACAACATTACATACCGTAGATAGAAGATTATAGATCTGACTTAGCTAACTGTTTTCCTAGTTCGGTCCGAAATTTCCTATTTGAGCTATTTGTATTTAATTTTTACTCAACATTACCTTTTTCGGATGTTTTCTTACTTTTTCTTCATCAATTTCCTAAGTAAGAACTCTCTTCTCGGTTTCCAAGGATGGCTCGAGAGGGATAATTCCAAACATTAGAGAGGCCAGGAAAAAAAAAATTATAAACAAAATCTTGACATTCATTCAACTTTGAAGTACATTTCATACCCAGTAATTATACAATGAAGTTCTCAACCTTATTAGCCACTAGTGCATTGTCATTAGCTGTTGTTAGTGCTGCAGAAGAAGAATCAAACACACTTCCAAGTTCTTCCACCCATAGTACTCACAAGTACGGAAAATTTAACAAGACATCCCGTACAACTAGTCCAAAACCAACTGGGGCTAGTAGTACTCACAAGTATGGGAGATTCAACCACACTTCCCGTACAACCAGTCCAAAACCAACTGGTGCTAGCAGTACCCACAAATATGGTAAATTCAACCACACTTCCCGTACAACTAGCCCAAAGCCAACCGGTGCAAGCAGTACCCACAAGTATGGTAAATTTAACCATACTTCCCGTACAACCAGTCCAAAGCCAACTGGTTCTAACAGCACACACAAGTATGGTAAATTCAACCACACTTCTCGTACAACCAGTCCAAAACCAACAGGTGCTAGTAGCACCCACAAGTATGGTAAATTCAATCATACCTCTCGTAAAAACAAAGATGCTAAAGTCGCTAGCGGTGGTGCTCCAAATGCTTACTCTGTTGGTTCTGGTTCAGTCTTCATTGCAGGTCTTGCTTTGTTGTTATAAGTTTATTAAGTGTTTCTCTGGAGGAATTGTCGTAAATGTTGTTATAAATAGGTTTCATAATAATGCATTTCGCTCTTTTGCATGAAGAGTTAAAAGCGAATCAAAAAGATTTACTGATAATAATTATTACAGATATAGAGTCATTATAATCAACCAAAAAAATTTTATCATTAAGCTGTGTTTTTTTATTTAATATAGATGTAGTAATAATCATAAACCCTTGAATAAATCATCATCCTCTAGGTTCTTATCTTCAAATTTGATATTCATTCTTTCCAAAAGACTCTTTCCAGTTAATGGATTTCCTGAGTTATCATCTCTCTGAGCACTCCCAATCCTAGAGAAAAGATCATCTGCAGAGTTATTATTCTTAGTTTCTTTATCCTCTATTTCAATACTGTCCACAGCTTTATTTGGGAACAAGTCAATTTCATCTTCAGATCTTCTTCTTCTTCTTCTTGGAAGTGAATCTCTATCACGATAAGTCGATCTCTTCGGTTTTCTATCTCTTTCTGATCTCTCATTTGTTTTTGGATTGAAAAGGTAATATCTTGAGTATTGAGCAGCATTTTTGACTTTTTTATCATTTGAATTACTTATCCTTATATTGAACACGAAGTCAATTCTTGATTCATCATACTTATGGGCCTCTCTTTCTTCTGTATTGTCAACTTCGATATCCTGAACTTTTGTTAATAACTTCAGTGCTTCTGAAGCCTCTTCATCTTTTTCGAAAACAATATTCACTTCAAAATATTAGTAAAGTTTTCAATATACAACTCTCTTTGTATTACATACGTGACACATCATTTATCCATTCCAGTTTAAATTCAGTTTCAATATATTTTCTCAGATATTGATTAATTTCCTTGGTTGATAAGTTGTCCACACCATGTAGCCAAATTGAATTAGGCCTTGGAATAACTTCTGTATTTGACTAAATGGAGGTTAGTAAAAGCATATTTTGTTTAAAAAGCAAAAATATATACGTCAATTTCCATTTCAGAACCATCTAAACTCATCTTGATATTATTCTTTGTTCACCTATACTTTTTTTTCAACGTTAAAACTCAATTAGCTAAAAACCGTTTTCGTAATTTTCCTCCGAATTAGTTCGATAATCATTAAGATAAATTATTAAAGTTACATTTGTAAGTGGTAAAGACATATATATATACATATAAATATATATAGAGAGAGATTATTTGAATAAAAAAATAATAAATAAAGATTCATCAAAATTATTTTCCGAAATATCTTCCATTGTTGACTCCAGAGTTATGTTCAGCTATGCCCCATAATCTATCCATTTTAATTCCTCCAACATTATCAACAACATAGAAAAGGTCATCTTTGACACGCCACGTGGCTCTCTTTGAGCGATCAGCTAGCTTCAAATCTTTAACCTTAATTAAAGTGTTATAGTAAGATCTACCGGTAAATGATATCTTCTCAGCAACGAGTGTTTCGTCATTTGTTAGATTTTCTAAAGTTTGTGGTTTCGTAGAGTCATATAACCTAAATATTCTAGAAACATGATATTGAGTATAATAATGGACTGCAGGCAATGGGACTAATGATAAGGCTGAAGCTAGATAACTTATATTCTCAGTGAATAATGGAGTTGCTTGCATCAAATGAGAGACATATAGCCCAATAAAGCCAAAACCAAGGCACGTCCTCTTCACAATCGAAACAAATTTATGAGAAGGTGATACATATAATGGACTATATCCAACCCTATATTGAGAGTCCAGAGAAGTAGATCCAAAGGAAAAGGGTTGAGAAACTTTGACAGATTGGTTATAGGCTAGTGAAGAAACATGAAAATTCCTTATACCAAGCTTAGATGCACAACTGAAACACCCATTTAATTTTATCATTCGTCGATCCCTTCAAATATCTAGAGACTTTATACTATGGAGGAAGTCTTATATTCTAAAATCGTTGCCTTGGTGATTAGTCTATTTTGGTTACCCTTAACACTTTGTCTTCAAAAGCAGTAAATTACTAGTTTTGGAAGTTTATTTCAAATCTCAGAAAAATAGTGAAAGAAAAAAAAAAAATGCTTTGACGCTTTTTAATTAGCTTTCCGTTTTTAATACTTTCCAACGCCAGATTTAATAGACTCAAAAAAGAATTCTTTTATCCAGCTATTTCTTGCGTATTAAATTGACTTTATTATCTCAGTTTCAGGAGAGAAGTAACAGTGGGAAAAGAATACTAGAAAGCAATAATGGATTCTGATTCAACAAATAAGTATATTCCTGATCATCGTCGTACAAATTTCAAAAATAAAGGTAGATTCAATGCCGATGAATTGCGTCGTCGTCGTGAGACACAAAGTGTTGAATTAAGAAAGGCTAAAAGGGACGAAACATTAGCTAAAAGAAGAAATTTCAATGTAACAGCAGAAGATTCAGATGATGAAGATGATTCGAAAAAAGACGATGATTCCTCATTCTTAAACCAGTTACAACAAGAACTTCCAAGAATGATGGAACAAATACAATCAAATGATTTTGATTCACAGTTAGCTGCTACAGTTAAATTTAGACAAATCTTATCAAGAGAACGTAATCCTCCAATTGATTTGGTTATTCAATCGGGTGTTGTACCTACTTTAGTCAACTTTATGGTTGATCAACCGGAAATGTTACAATTGGAAGCCGCCTGGGCATTAACTAACATCGCTTCTGGTAGCTCAGATCAAACTAAATTTGTTGTTGAGGCCGGTGCAGTTCCATCATTTGTGAACCTATTATATTCACCTTCTTTAGAAGTTAAGGAACAAGCTATATGGGCGTTAGGTAATGTTGCGGGTGATTCAGCTCAATACAGAGATTTTGTTTTATCTTGCGACGCTATGACTCCCGTTTTATCATTGTTTAACACTCATAAAATGTCACTAGTTAGAACTGCCACATGGACATTATCAAACTTATGCAGAGGTAAAAATCCACAACCTGATTGGAATATTGTATCACAAGCTCTACCAACCTTGGCTAAACTTATCTACTCAGTTGATGTTGAAACCCTGATTGATGCTTGTTGGGCTATTTCTTATTTATCAGATGGCCCTGCTGAAGCCATTCAGGCTGTTGTTGATGCTAGAATTCCAAAAAGATTAGTCGAGTTGCTAGGTCATGAAAGTACTTTAGTTCAGACGCCTGCTTTAAGAGCTGTTGGTAACATTGTTACGGGTAATGATTTACAAACTCAGATTGTCATCAACGCAGGCGTCTTGCCTGCTCTCCTTCCTTTGTTGTCTTCACCAAAAGATTCTATTAGAAAAGAAGCATCCTGGACTATTTCAAATATCACAGCTGGTAATTCGGAACAAATTCAAGAAGTCATTAATGCTAATTTAATTCCACCTTTAATTAGATTATTAGAAACAGCTGATTATAAAACTAAGAAAGAAGCATGTTGGGCTATTTCCAATGCTTCATCTGGTGGTCTGACAAAACCTGATATTATTCGTTATCTAGTTGGACAAGGATGTATCAAGCCTCTCTGTGATTTGCTCTCGGTTGCAGACAATAAAATCATTGAAGTTACACTTGACGCTCTAGAAAACATCTTGAAGATGGGAGAATTAGATAAAGATTCTAGAGGTTTAGCTGAAAACGAAAACGCTATCTATATTGAAGAATGTGGTGGTATGGAAAAGATATTTGATTGTCAAAATAATGAAAATGCCAAAATTTACGAAAAGGCTTACAACATTGTGGATAAATATTTTTCAGCTGAAGATGAACTGGATGATACTGGACTTGCACCAGAACAGTCCGGTAATACTTTTGCCTTCAATGCAGGCAACCAAACCAGTTTCAATTTTTAATTGAATCGATTCATACCCCACCTTTTGTCAATTAAACTGAAAACTTTTTTAGCTTGTGCTATACAGTCCATCACTCTCCAGAAAAATTGCATATTTTATTATCCCACTTAGTCTTTTCTTTTCTTTTTTAATAATTTTTAACTTGCATAGAGTTTATCTCCAACTCTTCCTCATTATTTTTTTGTCATTTGCTGGAACTCTGGAGAGTTTTAGGAACGTATATAATTTTTGTGTGTTTCTCATCCCCCAATTTATATGAATTTTTCTTTTCTCTTTTTTTTTGAGTGCTTGGTTATCATTAATCATTTTCATCTTATAAAGTTTCTGTTTTATCTCATTATAATATTACCTCCTTGTTTTGACGACTCTTTCACAACTATTCTACATACATTATATATCTGCAGAAGAGAAACTACACCTCATTACGGAAAATGAAAATCACTGTAGTCAAGTTTCTGAACCAATCTGAACTCTAAAGTTCAGTTAGATATCCAGCAGTAATACCATTGTATATATCAGTGATTGCACGAAGCTTAAAAAATAGTAAGTAATGAGAAAAAAACAACAAGAGAACACTTACTGATTCAACACCACATTCTACACCAGCGTAAATCATACCTATGTATCCAAGATTCTTAGCACCTGACCATGCTCTTTGACCCGTATCAGAAAATTGTGCTTTGATTTGTTGTTTAAAAGGTAAATCTGAAATATGAGCAGCAGCGTTGTTACCTATTGGAACATCATATGCCATCTATGATAACGTTAGTAATTTTAACTCCACTCATAAACAGTAACTACCTACACTGGTCATGAAAAGACCAAATCCACCACTTAAACCAAATCCTGTAACACTAGAAACCGCAGCTTTCCCAGGACAAGATGTCATAAATTCAATCATTTGTTTTGCACCTTCTTCAGCTTATTCTTCTTGAGACATCTCCGAATAATGCTTTTATGGAGCACCACCTCCTGCGTTTTCCAGTCCAAATCCTCTAGAAGACATTATTCCTATTACGATATTGATCCTTAAACTTTGAAAGTCTAATCTATATTGGTTTTTTCAAAGATAGCATCACTAGTGAGCTTCATAAGATTGCGCTCAGAAAAAAAAGTGTTTTTACAGGTAAAAAATGTTATATAGAATATTTCAATTAACAGTTATTTGTCTCGACCGTCCTTCCCTTTCAAGTGGTGGAACGTCGATATCTGGAGCTTCAGCAAGTGGAACACTTCCCATAAGTCCTTTACTTTCGGCAAAGGATGAGGATCTTGTGTACAGTGGATCTTCTTGATAGTATTCATCTTTGATAGGGTGTAAAAGAACAGTTTGATTTTTGATGGTAAGAATAGAATTAGTTGGGACTGCAATCCAGTCACCACGCTCAAATGTTAAAGGTTCAGAAGCTACCATTATCACACTTTGGCCACGGTCTAGTCTTTCCATTCTGTATTGATTTTTTTCGTATTCAACAAAACTGCTACCAGAACTAAAATGTAGTGAGGCAGCTTCTTCTGTCTTCGAAGTGATATATCTTGAAACAACTATGGATTTACCATCAGTCACTGCGAAGTTAAGCAACGATGGCTCTGATGTATCTTTAGTCCAATCTTTAATGTATTCTATTGTTTTCAATAATGCCTCTCGAAGTATATTGTGGCCAAAATCTTTACCCTTTGGATCATACCCCATCTTATCCAAAGTATCTAGAAATAGAGCAAAGCAGCATTCACTATCTGTGGAGCCTTGCAAGAATAAGAAATACTCATCTTTGATATGGTTAGTTAACTTTCTCTTAACAGACTGAAAGTTTGCAATACCACCATTATGCATGAACAGTAATGAATTATACGTAAATGGATGACAATTTGTTTCCGACAAAACACCATAAGTCGAAGCTCTAACGTGTGCAAACACTAGATTCGATTTCGTCTTCTCTGCGAGTCTCTCTAAGTTCATATTATTCCATGCTGGGGTGATAGCACGGAATACACAAGGACCAGATTCAAGCTCCGGATCAAGAGAGTAATAACCAACACCAAACCCGTCACCATTAATAGGACGTCTATGCTTGTTAGAATAAATCCCCACAATCCAAAAGACACTACTCACCTTTTATCTAGTCTTAATCTACTGTCAAAAGACTGGCTGCTAGTTGTTAGCTGATTGGTCATACAAATTTAGCTTCCCACTCACTTTATAATGGAATGAGCCGGTCTTGTCAAAAGATGCGACAAAAGGATTGGATCCTTTCCTATCAGCTTATTAGTTTAATTATCACAACCACCCAACTAACCAACATACCTTTAAATATTAGAAATCTACACATTGTTTTGGGGTCTATTTGAGGCTAGAAACTCGAATGCAGCTTCCTATTTGATGATATATTGGTAACGAACACATTTGGTATAGGGTCTTATGCGTAATGTTGGTCCATGCTAGAAAAACCAATAAACTTGTAGGCCTGTTGATCAATAATTGCTTTGACATTTCTATTAGGATATTAGGATATCGAGGATGGCTGCAAAGGTTGATACGGAGGAAGCTGAGTTGAAAGAGTCTTCAGAGAGGCGGCGCAGACCTAGAAGAAAGCACAAAAATTCGAAGTTAGGTAAGTGGGTTTAAAATTTTGAAATGGGACGTATCTAACTTTTATACTCTAGGATGTCTACAATGTAAGGAAAGAAGGATGAAATGTAATGAAGAGCTCCCCGAGTGTCGAAACTGTCGTATACGACAAGTCAAAGTATGTATGCAATCAGATAATGGAGAACCGATTTTAACCAAATCTAGATCCCGTGCAGTTATTTAGCCTTTACTGAAAAGGAAAAACAAGCATTTTTAGCTCAAAAGGCTGAAAATAATAATCCGAGTAACTCACAGAAGTCTTCTTCTTCATCGTCTTCTTCAGTTCCTCCTTTAGAATCTAGTAAAGGCGATGCTTCTCACAAGATCGAGTTAAAATTGGTACATCATATTAAGCTTCCCTTTCTCAAATCGCAGAATCTATCTTTTATGAGTGAGAATGATTTTACATTGCAAAGCCGTTTATATTTAACGAAATTCATCAACTCCTCATTTTTCAAGTTTCAAGAATCTTTTGCTTCCCATTTGGCAGTCACGGCAGCTTGGATACATCACCAGTTATCCCGAAAATACAGAGTCATGGTTGAGAATGATTTGCTATCTGAAAATGAATTAAATGAATACGAACGAAGGTTGAAGAACATTGAAAAGTTTGCTAGGAAAGCTAAGTCTGATTGTCTACTGTATTTGAGAAAAAAAATTCTTGCAATAATAAAAGCTCAATCAGAGAATGATTACAAAATAGCTGTTATGCACTATAGCGACATTGCAATTCCTACTTTTTGTCTTCAGAGTTTAGACGTTCTTACAAGAGAAACATTAAAGCTATATTATATTGAAGGATCTATGACAGCTTTGAAAGAATTATATTTATCGACAAATGATGCATCACCAATAGCGGATTTTGTTGTTCGATCTTCATTAAGCATAGTTAAATGTTTATTTATTCCCAATTATCAATATGATGTTCTATTAGAACTATCTGAAGTCATAAGAGATATGGAGGGTTTAATAATCACTACTGAAGATATATATCTGATTACTCAGTTCAATGAGTTGATCCTCTTTTTTGATGATTATTTGATCAGCCCATCAACTCAGTTACAATATGATGCAAGTCAGGTTTTCTCATATCCGGTGGACCGCGTTTACTCGATTTTCTTTCAATTCAATCAGATTATTCCAAGTGAAGCAATGGCTCTTGATTCTTGCAATTCACCAACACATAAAGTATTTTATGCATATTTTTTCACAGTAGCACGGGTGCTAGATAATATTTTTCCAGAAGCTAGATATATTACCAACTATCGATTTATTGGTCCTACGAATCTTTATCCCTATGATATCAAGAGTCTATTTTCTGGATTATCCAAGGAACTCTTCTATCATGCAAGTTATTCCCAAAGATTATTAGCTTTTTTTTCAAGAAGAGCCGATTTTTTCTCGAAATATATGAACATAGCAACGCTTTTCCCTGATGATTTAGCTGAGAACAGATTTTGCTCGAGGAAGACGAAAATTCAAGAAGATTATATTCAAAAATTTCGAAAATCTTTTATTAAGTGGAATAACTATCCAAATACCCCTGGTAATAAGGATAGTATAAGTTCTGGTAAATCCTTCTCTGCTAATTTCAATACAAATTTCTTTCTAAATTCAGATATTAGTTCGAATTTTGCCAAAATATCTTTTGAAGATGACCTTTCGACACGCATTCAACTGGAAGATAAATTCATAAACTTTGAACATGAAACTGATATTGATTTCAACGATGTGAGCGGAAATGGTCTTTTAAGAGGTGATTACGATCCTGTGGAATCTGAATGGCAAGTGAGCACTAAAACAGAAAAAGTAGATGCTATATCATTTTCAAAATACTTAGAAGATAGAACTATTTTGATAGAGCAGTTCATAAACTAAAATTATTTTTTGACCTAATAATTCACATCTGTTTGAGTATCTCTTGTAATATTATTCTCTTGGGTATTAGTAATGGTATTAATGCTAAATTTTCAACCTTTACTAGATTTTTAATTAATTCGTTTAATTGAGAGGATGATGTCTTCTTTCTAATTCATCGGGAAACTCCACTTGATGATTATCCATCAATTTGGTATTTATAACAAAGATGAGCTTTGTTCCTAGTCTAAGAGCATCTAAGATAGAGCCTGTACTAGCATGTGATATCACCAGATCGGCCTTAGCCAATTCAACATTTATGTCATCAATAAACTGTAAACCTTCCATTTGCAAGTCATTCAAAATACCCTCCCATCTATTACCAACCTTTCGAAGTTGTACGTTTCTCAAATTTTGAAGAAATATTTCCTCCCCTTAAGCTGGCTTCCCATATTGCAGCATAAGTTTCTCAAAGTTGAGTCTCTGCAGTGCTGATAGACAGTGCTGATAGAAATTCACTACTTTTCACTTGCTCAATTAGTTTCTTGAAAATTACAGTACCACCAGTCGCAACCTCTCTTCGTAGTTTTCGTCATAGTTAATATTATACCTCAAGTTAAGAAGCATTTCTGAGAAACTGACACAAATCCACCAAATAATCATACAAGAAATTTCTCAAGCCCCATATTTTGAAATGATGGAAATCCTCAAAATATGTCTCTTCCCAGTGGAGATCTGAAGAAAAAACCAGGTAAAGAGAATTTGTTATTGAATAAGCTCGTGAATACTTCGCTCAAGTTATTAATATTTTTAAACATTTTAGTGATTGTATCAATATTTATTGCGAAAAAAGTTATAGATTCATTTACCAGAGGTATTAATAAAGTGGTGTCTACTTGTTTGTCGGTGATTTTACTTTTTGCATCGGTATGTCTTGATAACTTGAGTAAAGCAGTTAATGTTGATCAAATACATTATACCGAGTTGGATTCGTTATTTTGGTCTAAAAAGAGGGAGTATTCTATACTGATAAGAGACGATTTTTGCTCATTAACCTTGGACGGTACTAAACCTAGGACTGAGGGGAACTTGCTCAATGACTCTCAGAGTTCCAATATTGATTTGATTTTTACTCCAACCGTAAGAACTTCTAAGAAACACCATAGAAGGCTACATTGGTGGAAACAGGATCTGCGTCCAGTGAATGGGATTTCTTCCTCAGCAAACGCAGATCAGGTATTTAGTAGTACCGTTTCGTTATCACCTTCATCAGAAGAAAGTTCTATATCTGACGATCTAAATATAATCTCAGGACCACAAAAAAATGCAGATTTACCACATCCTTTAAGCAATGGGTTTAAAACCGAAAATTCCAAGCTAAAAATGATATTAAGTCATAAAAATCCAAATTTATTTACTGAAGCTCTATCGAGGCAAATAAAAGACTATCGAAATTGATAGTTATTGAAACAGTGATTCAAAAGTAAATCTATTTAGAGACTACTAGAACTATGCTTGAAATTGTAAACTCAGTATATTGAAGAGCTGTAGTGTGGAAATAAAAAACTTTTATAGCTAAAAAAAATGTACATATTATAAGTGCTAAATGATAAGAAACCTGTCAAGCCTAACACGAAAGTTAACAATACAAATAGAGTCAATAAAAAGCGGCTGAATGATCGAATATTTTTATTTTCATTTTTTCTTCCAATTCCCAGAAACCATTAATAATTCCATTCTAAAGTGATACTTGTTACATCATGACCGATAAAAAAAACCTCGATATTGAATAAAATTAACTAAATGCAAATTGTTCATTCATCTTTGTTTCCAGATTCATCTTCATGTTTAACGTTAGATGATTCAGCTTGAAGTGGAGCATCAGCATTTTTTTCCTCTTCATGGAACTCTTCTACTGGAGCTTCTTCATTATCTTCTTGATGTTCATCTTCGCCACTCAATAATGCAAAACTATTTTGATTTGATTTTTTGGAGTTTTCTCTAGCAGTTAATGGACTACTAGTTGGAGCTGGAGAGGGTGAGCTTTCAGATATAACATGTTGGGATGATTGTCTTGATCTTAACGATTTAGATTTAGAAAAATTATTCATTGGACCCAAATTAGATGAAGAACTTGGTGTGCTGACATAACCAACTCTTTGTATATCACTTTCAGAAACACGGTTATTACCCCATGCTGCATTTCTGGAAGAGTTCGATCTTGAGTCTGATTGCTTTTGCTTTCTGCGTTCACTTTGAGCTCGTTGATCTTCTATGTTTTTTCTCTGTTCCTCTTCATGGATTTCACTCAATGTTTTTGGGCCTTTCTCAGCTTCACCCCCTTTCCAACGGGCTTTTCTTAAATCAACAAGATCAATCAAAGAAAACTGCAATCTTGAAGGAATCTTGGCCTTTTCAGACATAACAGCAATTCTAGAGAAAATTCTATTAAATCTTGCTTTACTTTGTTCATTACCATATGTATCGAGCTTTTCACCAACAGTCTTTACTAATTGAATTAGATTTTCGATTTCTTCTTCTGGTGGATCTATGATATTAGTAGTTAGTTTTTCCAAACAAATGAAAATAACAGGTTCTGACAATAAACCTAAAACAAACAAATGACCAATTAATCTAACTAAACCTAAACCTCTTCTCTTTGCTGCTGCTGCTTTATAATATTCGTCTGTTAGCATTTCTGGCTCTAATGCAGAACCATCTTCATTGGTTGGTAATTTGTCACCCCAACCTTTCTGATATTCAATTTGACATTTTGTTAGCAAGTATTTACGGACTAATGAACCACCTTTTACAACATTTCCTGATTTATCAAGAATATCAACATCTTTAACTTCTGGTGAGATATCTTTACACATCTTAGCACAGAACTGTGCATACATTGATGACCAATGAGGCTCATCACAAGCTTTATCAAATGTTGACTCTAGGACTAGTTTTAAAGTTTCACCTCTTTCTTCCCATTTAGATTGGTTAGCAATTTCAATAATCTCATCAGTAATAGGATCAAACAGTTCCAACGTCAACTTGTTTAATAGTGATTTTGTCTTTCTGTTGATGTCTTCTTCAGTTAGTAACACGGTAACTCCATCTGGTGCATATTGGACTTCAACTTCCTTCTTTGCTCTAGATTTTGGAACCCATCTAGTTGCAGATTTTGGAAGTGGTTCAACTGGTTCAGATGGTGCTTCATTCTCTCTGTCTCTATCATTATCTCTGTCTCTATTTCTATTTGACTTTCTATCACCTTTACCAGATCCTCCTCTTCTCTTGGAATTTTGTCTAGAATTAGATCTTGAGTTAAGATCAAAATTCTTTCTCAAGTTTGACGATGATTTATTTGAAAACTGGGAACCTTGAATTCCAGAAATTGCCCCTTGACCAAACCCTCTAAAATTACCAGTACCCCTGGATGAAGGACCTCTCTCGTTACGTGAAACATTTATGAATTTTGTTTTCTCTTTGAAATCCTCGTCTACTGGATATTTTGTTGCGTTTGCAAATTGTACTAAAAAGACAGGATCGTATCTCAATTTAGGAACAGCTTGATTACCGTCAGCTTTGAGTTTAGGATCAGGGCCACTAAATCCTTCTGGATAACTAAAGGAAAATGGATCTTCAATAGGCTTTGCTTTCTCTAGTTTTTCAAGAAACTTAGAGATAGTTTCGGAAAAGGTTTTAGTTGTATCTGTTTCCTCTTTTGGTTCTTTTGGTTCATCACCTTCTTTTTCAACATCAACAGATTCTTCAGTTGATGTCTCAGTTGGCTTTTCCTCAACCTTCGTTTCCTCCTGAACGTCTTTTTCCAAATATTGAGGGGCCTTAGATTCTTCAGTATTTTCTTCCTCCTTCAACTTAACTTTTTCTTCAGGTTCCAAAACTTCAGATGTAGGTTCAATTACTTTAACATTCTCAGTGAAACTTGGTTTATCCTCAACTGCAGGCTCTTTAACCTCAACTGTCTCTTCAGGCTTCTCTTCTGTGACTTTTTCAACCACTTTTTTCTTTGTTT
Source organism: Wickerhamomyces silvicola (assembly GCA_030570795.1). Classification (NCBI taxonomy): domain Eukaryota; kingdom Fungi; phylum Ascomycota; class Saccharomycetes; order Phaffomycetales; family Wickerhamomycetaceae; genus Wickerhamomyces; species Wickerhamomyces silvicola. Next base: position 781,845 of record JAJLWN010000002.1, on the reverse strand, counting down.
CAATTGGGGTTGGAGTAGAGACAACTGCAGGAGCAGGGACCTCAGTGTCAGTTTTAGGTTCTTCTTTTGAAGTGGCTGGTTGTGAAGCTTGTTTCGGTTTCTCTTCTGTGGGTGTTTCTGATGGTTGTTTTGCAGCCTTAGCTTTAGCCAAAACCTGTTGTCTAAATTTTTCTTTCAATTCAGCAGCTTTATTATCAGTCGATGGAGTAGATGGAGTTATACTTGGAGTTCTTTGATGAGTTTGTGGAGTTGCAGATGAAATTTTTGGAGTAGAAACATTTGATCTATTTAATGAAGAATGTGCAGACTTGGGGGTATGAGATTGATTTAAAGCCTTTAAATCAACCTTTTCACCACTTTGTGTTGTTAAATGGATTTGATGGTTAACACCATAGTCCTGACCTTGTCTTGGCTGATAAGCTGGTGAGCCAACATAGGACCCTTGATAATATTGAGGAGCATAATAAGCTTGCGGATAAACTTGTTGATAACCACCCAAATATTCAGGGGTGACATAAGATTGACCATACGGGTTAAACTGGGCAGCTTGTGCTCTGTGGCTTATGTTTCTCTTTGAATGGTAACTGCCATTGTTAGACTGGTTATTCTGGTTTGGTTGAGACATGTTGAATGTTAATTTCAGAACTCGCAATTATAATTCCCAGTATAGCTGATGACTATAACACTTAATAAGGCAAAAGTGAAGACTTCTTGAGAGATTTTTTATAAAATCTATTTACACGGATCTTTTTTTTTGTTTTGCCTCTTTTAGCTTGCTGTTGGTCCTTTTTTCTTCGAAAAGATTCACAACTTCAAGCGATTCCAACAAAGTTTCTTAAAATTACTCTGGTTGAATGAACTATATCTAAATGGAAGATTTAAGTTCTTAGCAATAAAATAAAAAATGCTAATTTAACAAGAAGTGATTCCTGTTTCGTATCCAAGTAGAGAACTTTGGATTTGATAAGTTTTTCACTATAATTTGTACGATCTTTTAGCTCTTTTTTTCTGTAACACGCGTTGAAGCAAAAAAAAAAATTCACTATATGGCCTAACTGTGCTGAAATTTACTACACTATTTGGACTGACTAGGCAGAAGTGATCTGCGTATATCTGGGCATTAGGCTCTTAATAATAAGTGTTTACCCGGCTGTTCTTATTAAAGATTACTTGTAAATGTATATATAACTCTATATTTTCCCTACTTCAATTAAGGGAATTGTTTATGATTAAGTGTCAATTTACATAACGTGTTGTGCGGTGTGCTCTAGCCCGTGAAGTCAGCATTATCACAATTGAACGTGGAAATGTATAATTTGCTTAATATGTAACTAAAAACTCTAAAATAACCTAACTATGGAGTGTTATATTATTATATTAAGAGACTCTTTGCCTCAGGTTGAAGAAAGCTGTCGGTATTCCTAGGCCCATCAGTATTCGGATACATATAATCATAATCTTTTGCTTACCTGGTATCTCTGTAAAAGCTTCTGACCGAAAGTTGCGTACCCCAGTAATCCAATTGTCACTATCAGGAATGTATATACGATGAATTGATCTTTTGTCGACTCTCTTTCTAATCGCGTTAATACTCTATCGCATAGAACCAAGAACATTTTAAACTTACGGAAACAGTACGTTGTTACTGACTCCTCCTTGAACCCTGAACATATTTCGAGGTCTAACCCTGAACAATAGCTCTTCGAACAGGCACTACAGCCTTTTTCAGCTAAAGATACTATTTGGTATCGCAGATCACATTGGCATCTACAGAACTGTTCATACGCATTTGCCGTCGAATTTACCACCAAGATGGCAATCAATACAAGTAATTTCATCCTTGATGAGGTTCCTATTTCATTAAAGTGCAATCACTCCACTGTTTAAGAAATTGTTAAGTATTTTAGCTGTGTAGTTGTAGAGTTTTTTGTCCTCGGATTAATTTCAAACTCCCGGAATTTTGAATAAATGTTGATTTGTCGTTCTCGATGGCAAAAGTATAGGCGATAAGTTGTCAAGAAATAAATAATCAATAATAACGAGTTGAGTATGACAGCTGCCATTCATGAAGGTGGTATCAAACCAGTAAGTTAATTCGCATTTAAAGGTCAGATTCTTTAAAAACTAAATACTAATCACACAGTTCTTTGAACAACGGATTCAAGATACAGAAATTCAAATTAATGCCAAAACTCAGAATCTACGCCGTCTTGAAGCTCAGAGAAATTCTTTAAATTCTAAAGTTAGGCTACTAAAGGATGAATTGAAATTGTTACAAGAGCCGGGATCATATGTTGGTGAAGTTGTAAAAGCATTGAGTAAGAAGAAAATTTTAGTCAAGATTCATCCTGAAGGGAAATATATAGTTAATTTATCACCAGATATCGATATAAAGGAGATCAAACCATCTCTGAGAGTTTGTTTAAAGTCAGACTCCTATACTCTACATAAAATTTTACCAAATAAAGTCGACCCATTAGTTAGTTTAATGATGGTTGAAAAGGTTCCAGATTCAACATATGATATGGTTGGTGGTTTAACGAAACAAATCAAGGAAATTAAAGAAGTGATAGAACTACCTGTTAAGCATCCTGAACTATTTGAAAGTTTAGGGATTGCCCAGCCTAAAGGCGTGATTCTTTATGGTCCACCTGGTACAGGAAAAACATTATTGGCCAGAGCAGTTGCACACCATACAGAATGTAAATTTATTAGAGTTTCTGGTTCAGAATTAGTACAAAAATATATTGGTGAGGGTTCCAGAATGGTCAGAGAATTATTCGTTATGGCTAGAGAACACGCGCCATCTATTATTTTCATGGATGAAATTGATTCTATTGGTTCCTCAAGGGTTGAAGGTTCCAGTGGAGGTGACTCAGAAGTCCAAAGAACAATGTTAGAGTTATTAAATCAACTTGATGGTTTTGAAAATTCTAAAGATATTAAAATTATTATGGCGACTAACAGATTGGATATTTTAGACCCTGCCCTACTAAGACCTGGAAGAATCGATAGAAAAATTGAATTTCCGGCTCCTACTGTTGCTGCAAGAGCTGAAATTTTAAGAATCCATTCTAGAGCTATGAATCTAACTAGAGGAATTAATTTAAGAAAAATTGCGGAAAAAATGAACGGCTGTTCAGGTGCAGATGTGAAAGGTGTTTGCACAGAAGCCGGTATGTATGCCCTAAGAGAAAGAAGAATACATGTTACACAGGAAGATTTTGAATTGGCAGTGGCTAAAGTCTTGAACAAAAATGATGAAGGACAAGTCTCACTTGCAAAATTATATAAATAATCCAATTTTAATGCATTTAGATGTAGATTATCCATTTTCTACTTAGTTGTACGTACTTGAAGTATAGAAGACTAGGTAGGATTATTACTATGAAAAACTTTTTAGTCTATTGCAGTATATCCAATCCATTTTGAGATTTGATTATACTAAAGCTTATAGTATTTACAGTATATACTAGTTCTAGGAAAGATAAAGCATTAAAAAGATCTTTAATAACAGGAGGGTTGGCCGAGTGGTCTAAGGCGGTAGACTTAAGATCTACTGGAGGTTTCTCCGCGCGAGTTCGAACCTCGCATCCTTCATTATTTTTTTTTTGTTTTTATAAATTTATTTTACAGGTTCTTTGAATAATCTCAATTCGCCATTTATTGTACTAGACAGATGTCCATTGTTGTTCACTGTTAATTAACGCTAAAAATTTTGATATAATCTTGTCCACCAACACATTGGGATATTTTAAGTTGATTAGAGCCCAAAATGTTGTTCGCATCAATTCCAACATTTACAGTTTGAATAGAACCATCATGTTCTAAAATAAGACCAGTTGGTTCATTAGCACTCGATTTCCATTTTCTAACATCTGCTAAAATCTCAGATTCTGTTCTTTGATTTGACATCAATTGCCAATCAAAAGTATCAAAGTTCCAAAGAACTGATTGAAGTCCAAATTGGCGCAAAATAGCTCTAACTCTGTTATCAAGTCCACCATATGGGGGTCTGAACCATTTTGGAAGGTGGTTGCCAGTAGTGTTTTGTGCCCATATGGACCATTCTATTTGGGCAATTATTTGTTCGTTAGTCAACGAGGGCAAGAACTTATGAGACCATGTATGAGACCCTAACAAATGGCCCTCATCTCTAGCCTGTCTATAGATTTCTGGAAATCTAACAACATTAACACCTAAAGTAAAGAAGGTTGTTTTGTGCTTCAAATGTGCTAATAATTTTGGAGTAGCTGGAGATGGACCATCATCAAATGTTTGTGATAATTTTGGACATGTGAATACGTCATCTGGCTCTACACATTTAAAACAATCAAACGAGCAGGTATCTCTTCCTGGACATACACCCTGTGGGTAAGGTTCATATTTTGGGATTTTGCTAAAATCTATAAAGTCTAATGCAATATAGGGTGGATCCAAGCCTGGCCATTCCCTTAGACCAGTGAAATCAGTCAACCACTGAGGAAATGGTTCTTGAGCTTGAATATTAGGATCCCATCCAACAGGAGATAACATTGATATAGTTTCACTACCAGAATTGCTCAGTGAATCATATCGTTTTGTTGACTGAAAATTAGATTGAACTTTTTGAGATACTGGAATTTTCAGTGCGTTGACTGTGTACCATGATATTATAATTGTGACGAATTTTGTAACGTTTCTAACCATGGTTTGATGATTAGGTTCAATAAATTAGACAAGAATGATTAGATCTTACTTCTGCATGTCCGGTTTTGTGCCATTTATAAACGAAAAACGAAAACTGGATAGCTTGTTGTTGAAATGAAGCGTACAAAAACTCATTATCGGGGTTAAAGTCATTGGTACGGTTACGTATGTGACACAGAATCACAAAATTGACCTACAAAATCTCGATGAAGCATTCGAAAAACATGCAATGACTTGTTTATAAAACCATTTAAACAACTAGACTGCAGAGATTCTGAAAATCATTTTAAAAAGTCTATGCCAAATTGGCATCTTGTAAAGAGTAAATGGAAATCCTCTATTATTAAAAGGCTGTTACTTATTACTGTATTTTGATGGGGACTGAGACTCATCAAGCACCGAAACCGAATTCATCCGTAGCCCAGAGTCGAGGCTAGACCTTGGCAGAGAATTGATATTAACGGTAGAAGGGTTATTTGTCAATCTGTTAATTGTTTGAAGTAATGCTCTATTATCTTCCTTGAGCTGGGAGATTTCCCTCATTAGTTTCAATACGATAGCGTCTTGTTCTCTTTCCATAAGATCAAAAACTTCTTCCGTACTTGGTCTTCTTGAGGAATGGTCACTATAACGTCTAGACTGTGAACTATTCGAGTTTATGGTATCTAAGGATGAATAGCTACTTCTTGGTGAGCTCTTGCTAGATAATGGCAATGTTGTATTAATCCCCGGCATTCTAGCAGAAGTATTCACAGAAACACCAGAACTCGGTGTATAATTCCCACTGTTGCCAACTGTAGAACTTATGTTTATAGCATAGGCGTAAGGCATACCAATACTATAATCGCTAATGTCACTAAGGCTGTGTATTGATGAACGCCTTTGAGATGGACCGCCGACACTACTAGGTGTTCTCAACCTTTGAGAAGTGATATTCGCTCTTATAGGTGATCTACTCAATGAAGTAGAGTGTATACTTGGAGTTCTTGATCTTCCCAGCCTGCTGCTATCTGTACTCAATCTAGCTGATTCTAAAACTGGAGAAGTTGGTCCTGTGTGCCTCGATTTTGATCTAGCGGACGATTCTGGTGTTGCCTTAGACATATCTATTACAACTTTTGGACTCAAATCGGGGTTTTCATCTGATTTATTCATTTCTAAATTGTTAGAGCTATAGGGTGGCACGGACGGCTGTTAAACCTGTCTGCAATAACACTATTGACTAAGAAAAACCGTACACAATTCACTTTTGATCTATTATCCACACGTCTAATGGTATATAAAGAATATAATACGAATGAGATATTTTATTAGATACTGAAAATTGAATTCTAACAAATTTTACGCTTTGCTTTATTAGTTTTTATTAAGCTTATCTGAGCTGATATTTTGACACTAATATTGCTGTCAGTACATGTAATCAGAGCTTTCCTTTGGGAAAGTCGGCGGCGCATGTGGACAAAAATGACAGATTTTGAGAATTTTCTACTCAAATTACACGATTCGAAGGCAGTGTTTCAGTTCAGGCAATTCTACGTCTTATAGCCGTGAGCTCGAGTGTTATAGTCCAGAATGATTATCTAGAATCAAATCAGAGTATATGGGAAATTGACTAACTGTAGTTGGGGTACGGCGTAAGCCTCTTTTTTTCATCCAGACTTTCGGAACTTAAATTCGAAACTCCAACATTAGTTTGAAAGCCATGATCAAAGTTTACAATTTAATCTCAGAATGATACAGCTGTAAGTATAATTTTGAATTATTATCAAACTTTTTATTATTATTTAGTACTGAGCTACAGGGTCAAAAAATTTCTGAATTGATAATTTCTCTTTTTCATAAATAGTCTTAGATTGCAAACTCTCGAATATAATCTGTAGGATATAATTTGTAAATTATATATGGCAGGGTATAATAGGAAAATAAGCGCTACATTAAATTGCAAATTCAATTAAACATAGTAGTAATTTTCTATTATATTCACAACGATGCAGCTTATTATCTAATCAAATCGTCACATTATGTAATCAATATTAAAATGTAAAGCGCAACATGCTTTGTTTTCTAATCCATCTTAAAAGTGTCAGATATCACATATAGTTTTAAGTGGCGGGCCTTTTAATTGATAGAATAATACATGAATATGCCACGACAATGGATGCCTCAAAATCTACAGAAGAGACTATTGCTTTATGTGCTTCAACAGTTGTCGTTGTTCTCGGAGATTGATTTATCAAATCTCGAGGTATCACTCGGCTCAAGTAGTCAAGTGACTTTGACTGATGTCGCAATCGATACAGAAGCATTTCAGATTCCTGGTATCTATCTTAGAAATGGATCTATTAAGGATCTTAAACTCCAGCTCAATGTTAGTGGTGGAGTAAGTATTACTGGAGAGGGTTTGACCTTGACAGTTGCACTGGCGTCCTCTCCCAATTACAATAGTAATGAGAAATCTAAATTTTCGTTGGCACGAAGTACTATGGACCTTGCTAATAGTATGATTCAGATATCTGAGGAAGATTCAAATAAAGAGCAAGCTCTCAACGATCTAGCTCAAAGCATTCAAGACACTGCTGCGGATTCATTAGATGAAGAAGTACGACCTCAATCAACACTGAATAGTGTTATGACAAAGGCAGTAGAGGTCGCATTATCGAGATTAAATGTCAATATCAAAGGCATATCCGTCCGTCTTTTGATGGAACAAGCTACATTAGATGTTGAGATCAAGGATGCTTCATTCATTACTTCAGATGGGGTGAGGAAGATAAAACTCTCAGGAATTTCCTTCAATGGAATATATCCAAAGTCAGATTCTGGAGAGACTGATTCGAACTCAAAAGGATCTGAGAATCAAGAAACGGAATCGGCAGCTGGTGGCTTACATGGCGATGAGGTCTCTGATAACTCTGATAGTGATGATGATAATGATGATAGTGATGAAGATAATGATATGATGAGTTCTTCTATTCTGGAACATACAAAAGACTTAAATGATAGTCTTGTTTACTCCAAGGAAGAAGCTAGCTCCATTTACATGAGTGCTGCGTCTGATATATTTGAATCCAGGAAACAAGATCTTTCTAATGCTACGCGCCTTGTTTTTATAAGTGAAGTTAATTTAAGCTTTACTGGCTTATCGAGCCTTGAGAATCTCACAATAGAAATTGATAAGATCAATATTGTTGCAACTCCCTTACCACTAACGATCTTGCATATTATCGAATCTCTAAGTTCTCTGAACACAAAAGATTCACATAGAAATTCAAACATCAACTCCAAAGTTGCTCCAAAACAATCTGAAAACTCAGCAGGACCTACTCTATTCAACTCGCTCACAATTTCTGCTCTTGAATTAAATTTTGTTTCTGCACTTCAGGAAAATGGTACGTTTTCTAAACCTTCTGAGTTGAGGCTTATTGGGAAACAAATAGAACTGAAGCAAAGAGGATCCGATCTTCTTTATGGAGGCATTCGAAATATACTCATATTAAATGGTCTTCATACTGTTGTCAGTCGTTTTCAAGGGGAGGAAACTAAGAATGATTTAAGATTTGAAATAAAATATTCCACAAACGAATTTACAACTTTGTTACCGAAGCCATTGGAAATCAATTTAGACAAGATAACTTTACAACGATTTATAAATCTAAGCTCTCTATTTCCTCAAATATCAGATTCTCTGAAAAAATTCAACTCCTCTCAACCTATTAAAGTTAATCGTCGCAGTTCAGCTATTCTCCAGACTTCAAAGATTATTTTAAATTTAGATTTGCCAGATAAAAGTATTTCAACTCTCAATATTTCTCCAATATCCTACAACTCCAACAAGGGAACAATAGAAATAAACAAGTTTTCCATACTTCGTCTCAAATCTAATATCGAGATGTCATTTTGCACAATCTTCAACTTCAAAATACAAACTCATTCATCAGAGAAGCAAATACGTTCATATGATAATAATGGTCGAGAAATGACCTATTTGACACCTGTTACTCTCTCTATTAAAAGTATTGAATTGACACATAATTTGGGAGATTTAAGGGAATTATTAGCTGAATTTTCTACACTTTTCAATAATCTTGTTATACCAAAAGAGGAGATCATATTTAAAGCAAGAAAAAAGGCAAGAATTTCTTCAAATCTTACTTTCAGCTCTAGACAATCCATTAAAATTTTTGTTGACATAGATCTCCTCAAATTTGAGATCCTTGAAGTAAACAAAAATTTTGGGAATATAAGGGGTTCTTGTTCTAATTTTTCAATACTACAGAATAAAGATAATGTATTTCAGTTGCATGTTATGAAGGGCTTCATATCAAGAGTTTTGGATGATATAAATGAGCCGTTAGTGGAAGTAATCAACCCGGATGATAAGAGTGCACCAGTAATATCTGCAAGAACAAAAACTTTCAAGGATTGTAACGTATTGTTAAGGAATCTCTCGATCAATTATTATACCAAATGGCTCACATTGTTTGACATGGAAGAAAAAACAACCAAAAATAATAATGAGCTTTCTGGTTCAATTGACTCAGATTCTTTAACTATAGAAACCAAGTTCGACATCAATTTTAAACTTGTCGATTTCGCCATTGGATTGAACCCGTTACAACTTTCTTCAAAAGCGGTTTTAGTTGTTGCGAATGGGAACGTTGACATTTCTTTTTCTCCAAAGATCAGTGTTAAATCTGAGTTAAGATCTTCGGTCCTTGTATTGATTGATGATGTTGCAAATGTATTGAATCATAAGGACGCAAAGAGGAATAGAAGTATTAGACCATCATGGTCGCAAGTTGCATATTTTAACTCGAAAGGATTCACATCTGTTGCAAACATTAGAACTTTGTCCCTCAGTATGGTTGTTAAACAATCACATGAGATGAAATTTAAAAGCGAAGAATCGAAAAGTTTAGTAGATCTAGATATAAATACTGATCTTCTCGATATTGAATTATGTGCAGATTCATCTCAATGTTTGATCCAACTTTTGAACGATTTAAAGCAGCCAGTTGCGATAAGTCCAGAATCAAAGTATCTGTTTGAAAGACATGAAAATATTGATGTATTTAATGATATTGATGATAATGCATTTGATAGTAATCAAGATCTGGATCTGGATGGATTATCTATTTCAACAACTAGAAATTCAGAGCCACTTAACTTTGTTGATAGTTATTATGATAATGAAACACTAACTAGAGATAGGCAGACTCATTCGAATTCCATTTCAGATATTTTAGATAAAGAGTTAAGTGAATTGACTACAAAAGATGATATTCTTGTTCGAAATCCTTACTATACCGAAGAAAACTCTACAAATAATGGAAGCTCTATTTCTAATAGGGACTCAAGATCTGAAAATTCAGATTCTATTATCTTATTCAATGACGGCCATTTCAAAGAAGCTTTGCTTAGCAGCTCCATAGTTGCCGAATCATATAATCCAATTTCTCTGTCATTGAATATTTCCAAAGTTACGTTGAAAATATTTGATGGCTATGACTGGAAATATACTAGGAAATCTATAAGCAAGGCAGTTAGGCGGTTGGAACAAAAAGCCAACGAGCAAAATCAAAGAAACGAAATAGCAGAACGTCGTAGACAACAGTCAAACAACGATAGCGATAGAGTGATTGAGGAGACTTTGTTCGATTCTATTCACGTTGCTTTGCCAGTCTCAGATCCTACGTTATTAGCCTCAAAAATTAATAAAACTATCCAGAATAATAGCAATGATAACAATAATGGTATTGAAGTCGGAAAGAACAATATCAAGAAATTAAAGCTCCGCCGGTCAAAATTTCACAAGATACTAATTGAGTTTGAGAATATCACAGCAGATTTTATTATTTTATCGAATAAAGATCCACTCAGTCGTTCAAAGATTTCTAACAAGAATGATTTCGAAACGTTGAACGAGATTAATGTGAAAGTCGAAAATTTTGAAATAACAGATAACGTTCCATCTTCGACTTGGAATAAATTTGTAACTATATTAAAGGATATTGAAAGAGAATCTGGCTCGTCAATGTTAACTATAAGTATGAAAACTATTAGGCCAGTTTTATCTCTAGCAGCTACTGAAATATTACTAGACGTACATGTTTTACCTTTAAGATTACACGTTGATCAAGATACCTTAGAAGTCTTGATTAGATTTGGTGAATTTAAAGATGCAAGGTTTTTGTTAATTGATGAATTTGAAGATATTCCATATATTCAGAAGTTTCATATCAATGCTGTTCATGTGAAGCTTGATTACAAACCCAAAAAAGTTGACTATATAGGTTTAAAATCAGGTCATACTACTGAATTAATGAACTTTTTCATTCTAGATGAAGCTGAAATGACTTTGAAAGAAGTTACTCTATACGGGATATCAGGATTTCCTCGTTTAGGGAATATGCTTAATAGCTTGTGGATGCCAGATATCAAATCAACCCAATTAACTGGGGTTTTAGCCGGTTTAGCTCCTGTTAGATCGATTGTTAATATTGGATCAGGTTTCAAGGATCTTGTTCTCGTTCCAGTAAAAGAATATCAAAAAGATGGTAGAATTTATCGAAGTTTATCTAAAGGTGTCCAACAATTTACGAAAAGTACAACTAACGAGCTGCTAAAACTTGGGATCAAATTAGCTGCTGGAACTCAAACGCTACTTGAAAATACAGAAGAAGCATTGGGTGGATCTGGTTCATCTGCAAGATTACCAAATGCGGTCCTTGATAACGTTATTGAAGAAGAGGAAGAAGACTATGATGATTTAGAGTATTCAACTCGTGGAGCTAATAATGGAGTAACATCACAATTGATTGGAAGAAGCTCGTTATCAACTGCACCTTTACACCAATCTATTTACCATCCGACTTTGGAATCTATCGTTGATATTAATCAACAAGAACAAACCCTGCAAAGGAATCAGTATTCACCTAGAGGTAGAAACTCAAAAAAGAAAATTATCAGGCAGTATATTCCAGAATTTGATGATTATGAGGATATTGATGAGGATGAATCTCAAAGAACTATAAGTCTTTATGCAGATCAACCTTTCAATCTGAAAGAGGGAATTCAGTTAGCTTATGATAGTCTCGGTCGCAATTTTCTTGTTGCAAAAGATGCTATAGTTAATGCTAGCGTCGAAATATCTGATAGTGGTAGTGCACATGAAACAACATTGGCTGTTGTTAAGGCTACTCCAGTTGCATTGATAAGACCAATAATTGGTGCGACGGAGGCTACATCTAGAGCTTTATTAGGTATCAACAATCAACTGGATCCTTCACAAATGAAGTATACTGAAGACAAGTATAAGCAAATAAGGAAAAAATAAGCTGAGGAAATAAATATAATGAATCAATGAATCAATGATTATAGGGACAATCTGTACAAAATCTCATGTAGGTATCAAGTACCTCATGCATTAGGGAGATTAATCTACATTGGGGCTATATTTCCTAGGAAACAAAGGTGTACTTGGTTATTGTCTCACTTCAAAACAAACAGCAGTAAAACAAAGTATCTCTTATAACTGGTACCTGTAAAGTAAGCTATTTGTTTGACAAATTTAGAACGAGGCTAAATGCCCCAGACTGTCTGTAGAGAGAGAGAAAAGCGCGAGTTTTATAGTTTTGTCTTAAACTGTTGCTGCAACCTCTCTGACATATACGTTTCACCTATAAAAATGCATATGTCTCTCGACAATCCTTCATAAAAAAGGATTATTGATTTAAGTGCAATATTTCTAAATCAATTTTTTCTCATATTTCAGATCGTGCAAATGATAGAGTCACCGTTACCCTTGATGGTTTTTTTTACATTACCCGAGAGTACCAAAAGCATTCAAATCCAATTGAATTAGGAGCAGGTCGTTGAGATATTGGATTGTTTCCAATAAGCAAGATTCAGCTAGATTTAATTAATGAACCATTTGTTACAGAGGTTACTACAAAGTTAATCCATCAAGTTGATAAGGATTTACTGCATATTAAGACTGCCTTCCTATATTGACCATCATCCGTTGGACATTCAGCTTCATTGAAGTTTGCCAAAGAATTAAATAATTTGGTCCACGAACCAGGTTATCATGACTGGGATATTACCTCTACCAATGGTACTGGTGATAGTTTGCATAAAGTTTTTGATCTATCAATAAATCCGGGTGATACAGTTTTAGTTGGAAAGTATACGTATACACCAGTGATTGGCAATAATAGAAATTATGGAGGTGAAGTGGTTGCAGCTAAATTAAATTTTGAGGAAAAGGGAATTGATGTGGATCATCTAACAAATTTATTAGAGAATTGGTTAACTTGAAAATATAAGATAAGCATTTGAAAAAACCGAAAGCTTTATATACCGTATCAAATGGTCAAAATCCAACAGGATTATCATTAGGAGAAAATAAAAAGAAAGCTGTTTGTGAGCCTTCCAGAAAGTATGATTTCATCATTGTCGAAGATGATCCTTATGGGTTTATTCAATTAACCAAAGATACTATTGAAATTGATAATCCATTTGAAGGAGATAATCCTGTTTCCAAATTCATTAATGAAAACTTACCCAATTCATATACCCAGTATGTCGGGTTTTAAGATTAGAATCCTTCTCAAAATTGTTTGCTCCAGGTGTTATATTAGGATTTATTACTGGCTATTCAAACTTTGTTGGAAATATTAAAGAAAATACCGGAGTTTCAGCCAGAGCAAGTTCTTGTATTCACAAGCTATATTATGTAGTATCATTGATCATTTGGAATTCGCAGAAGGATGAGTTAACTGGACTATGAACAGTTTTAAAGCTTACACTGATAGCAAAAATGCATTAATAAATACTTTTTACAAGTCTGAGGCATATAAAAAGGGACATTTTGAAAAAAATTGAAGCGGAATCGGGAATTTTTAATATAATCAATATCAATTCTACAGAGAGAGATGATTATAGAGAAAGTTTAAAGAACTTAGCAGTCGAACACGGAATATTAGTTCTTTTCGGTAGTAATATGGCATTTGAAGACGAAGATATAAAATCTGCAAGATTCTTAAGATTGGCCTTAGGATCAGCAGAGAATGTTGATGAAGTCAGTGAAGTTGCAGCAAAACTGACTAATGCTATTGTCGATTACTTTGAGAGCTAGAATACCAAATAATAGAATATAGATATATATTGTGATTTGTAATTTATTATATAATATTCTATAATCATTATGTAATAATAAATTTCTCTCATTGCTCCACAAATCTAAAAAAAAAGCTGAGGAAGCTACGGCAATTCTTGCTAGTTAAGTTCATCAAGTCAAGTTTCTTAAACGAAAGCAACTGAGAAGAATGAGTTTCAAATCAGCATCGATCTTTGACCTTATTAGTGAGACCTTAGACAATAACAAAGGGCTGGCTAAGCAATTAATCAAGAAGGTGAGTTTAGGACATTTAATTTTTTTTTGCTCCTGATAAATAATTAACAATTAAAAGACCAATTCAGTTATCGTTTTCAAATTAAAGAATAAACAAGGTGAGATACGTTCATGGAAATTGGATCTGAAGAAAGAAGGTAAATTAAGCGATGCTAGTGAAGAAGACATCGAAGGTGCAGATTTAGTCATCACTGTAAATGATTTAGATTTCAAGAAACTAGTTAATGGTAAATCTAACTCTCAAAGATTATTTCTTGGAGGTAAATTGAAAGTTCGTGGTGATATTATGAAAGCTGCTAGCATCGAATCTATTTTGAAAGCGGTTGCGCCAGCCAAAGCCAAGTTATAGATAATACATTTTTTTAGGGTGGAGTGTACCTTCCCGCGTGAAAAGTTACGCTGTAGTCACATGGCAGAATAGAGACGTTTACCAAGGGGAGTCCACTAAAGGGAGTCATTAAAATGAGGCAACAACAATGAAAAATTACAAGCAATAAGATACTACAAGCAGTAAGATACTACAAGCAGTAAGATACTTACTATAGGCAATAAGAAAAAAAAATTGACACGTTATGGGCTTCAACTTGTGATTTCTGGTTTCAAGTATCCACTAAAATTGTGTCAAACTGTGTCATTTTCGCTTTTGATGCCGTATCTCCCAAAGAGAGTTAAAATCTTTAGCGGGATATATCAATAATAAATAATATGCCTGTATTTCTATGTTAAGTGTCTAGTGAAAAGTATTTTGGAAACAATGACCCATCTAGATTCTCCACCAGATATCTCTACGTTATCAATTTCATCATTAAAGTCAGGTTATAATAATCTACCATTTATTGGTAAAGAAGCTCAATTTGAGAGAGTTTTAGATTGATAAATATGGGTTTATTCCAGAAAATTTGATTGTAAATGGCTTTATGAGAAATTAGGAATTGAAGATGTTTATTTCGAAAGATAATCAGTAGATAAAATTGTGAGTCATATTCATGCTTTATATTCAGCCTAATTGGATTCATTTGCAAGAAATGATTTAAAATGTCCATTTATTCATCATAAAAGAGAAACTCAAGATCATGCTGTTTATTTTGATACTTCAATTCCTGATTCTGATGGATTTAAGTTAACAAATTACGAAAAAAAGATTCGATGAAATTTATCTCGAAAAGAATGACTCCTCTTAGAGGGTTGAGAGTTTTAATGCTCACTTGATTCTAAACAATGATCAATTCAATGAATCAATTGATAAAACAGTCCGTGCTCATTTTGTTTATTCAAATAATTTTGCTAAAAATTTAATCTATGATCAGACATTTTTGAAATTTACCACTCCAAACACTAAAAGACTTTATTATGAAATTATTAATTCAGTTTTAGATACAACTGGCCCAGTTATTAAGCATTGACCTGTAGCAGATTCTGATGAACATCGTATCGTTGTTGGTTATAAGATAAATTCAACAAAAAAATATTTTAGTGCCTTATCTTCTTTAACTAATTATTATCAGTTGGATCAATCAAGAAAATATGTTGAAAATTTTTCAAAAGGTGTCACTAAAATTTCGATTTTTCTGAAACAAAATCTTGAAACTAATCCGTTAACAATTTATCAATTAAACAAAGAAGCGAGTTTATTGTTCACAATTACTCATGAATTCTTTTATGAAAGCTTTGCAACAAATAACTATCTTTGCAAGAATTAATTCATGCACATACTGGCGTTATCTTTGTACCATATATTTTATATAGATTGGGTGTTGAATATCATCATTAAATTTATTAAATCCAAAACAATCTCATTAAATTGCCGAAATATTGACATCTTTGAAAAAAAGATCAAGATCTGAAACTTTTACTTAATCCTACATTTTGGAAGTTTTCAATAGATATAAGTCTATAATTTCTCAAATTTATAGGTCATTTGCTAATATTCATTATATTATCAGATTTAGAGAAAACTTTGTCTTATCAAAGATTATCTCAGATTTCTTTAATCAAAAATGAAGAAAATTCCGGATTTTTATTATTATTAAAAAATGTCTGCGATAAAAATGATGCGCTAGCTTTAAGGACATTATTTATTTTTAATAAATCGATTCTAGAAACAAATCTTTTCGTTTCAACAAAAGTTGCAATTTCATTCAAACTAGATACTTCATTCTACCAAAATTTGAATATCCTGATCTACTGTTCGGTTTATTTTTTATTGTTGGTGCAGAATTCAGAGGTTTCCATAGTAGATTCAGAGATATTGCCAGAGGTGGTATCAGAATTGTTAAATCAAGAAATTTTGATGCTTATAAAATCAATGTTCGTAAATTATTCCATGAAAGTTATAATTTAGCTTAAACTCAGCAACCCAAACATAAAGATATTCCAGAATGTGGATCAAAAGGTGTTGAATTGTTGGATTTGGATGCTCAAGATAGTCCAGGAACAAGTTCTGAAAATATATATTGATGCATTGATTGATTTATAAATTAAAAAAAAATATTTCTGGAGTTGAAGAATCAATTATTGATTTATATGGTAAAGAGGAGATTTCATTTTTAGGTGCGCAATGGTGGAAATTATTTCTAACAGGTGGACCTCCTCAGTTATTCGTGATTATAAATATGGTATGATTTCTTTATCAGTTATAGCTTACGTCAATTAAATTTTTGAAGCTTTCAATTTGTCTGATAAAAGAATTACAAGACTCCAAAATGGTGGACCAGATGGTGATCTTAGTTCAAATGAAATCTTACTATCAACCCAAAGCAAAATCTGCATCGGACTAATCGATGGTTCTGGTGTGATTGGAGATCCAAATGGTTTAGATAAGAATGATTTGATTAGATTGGCTAAGGAAAGAACAACTATCAATAATTATAATAAATCGTTATTATCAAAAGATGGGTTTATTGTTACTGTTGATGACAAAGATATTCAATTACCTAACGGGGAAAATATTACAAATGGGATTTACTTTAGAGATTCATTTCATTTGAATTTGAGAAAATTTTTTGGTAAAGTTGCTTTATTTGTTCCATGTGGTGGTAGACCTTCTGCAATTGACATTGATAATGTTAATATTT
Organism: Wickerhamomyces silvicola; assembly: GCA_030570795.1. Lineage (NCBI taxonomy): Eukaryota > Fungi > Ascomycota > Saccharomycetes > Phaffomycetales > Wickerhamomycetaceae > Wickerhamomyces > Wickerhamomyces silvicola. Next base: position 764,667 of record JAJLWN010000002.1, on the reverse strand, counting down.
TGATAGAGAATGGCCGATAATTATCAAATATATTGTTGAAGGTGCCGATTTATTCATTACACAAAATACTAAAATTGAATTAGAGAAATCAGGTGCTATTTTTTTAAAGGATGTTTCAACAAATAAAGGTGGTGTTACTTCATCATTATTAGAAGTTTTAATATCATTAGTTTAGAATGATGAACAGTTTATTTTTAAAAAATTTTTAAGATGGTACAGAATTTTATGAATCTTATGTTGAATCTATTCAATAGGCAATTGTTGTTAATGCTAATAAAAAAGCTACTTCATTGTTGAAATTTAAAGATTTAGCAGGCTTAACATTAAGTGAATCATCAGATTTATTACCAGATGAAATTAATAAATTATCAAATTTAATTGCTGATAGTGATGACTTACGGATTGACTTAAAATTACGCCAGATTAATTTCATTAATACAATTCCAACTTTATTGTCAAAAGAGGTTGGTTCAATTGATGTAGTTTTGAAAAGTTTACCAAAAACCCATTCAAGAAGATTATTCTCAACTGCCATTTTAAGATATATGCACGAAGGTAATGATCCAAAGAACTTTAACCAGTTATTACAATTCTAAAAAAAATTAAGTGACTAGATATCATGCATAGTAGAAGAATAATAAATTAATACTAGTAATTTGCTTAATATTCTTAGTTTTTATGATTAAGCCTAATTCGTTTATATGCGCGCGCGGTATCCCTACCAAAATTTCCCTTATTAACTAAATTTTAAAAATATTAACGAGATTCATCTTCAGCTCGAAAAATTAATTAGTCTACAATCTCTGACAGTGCCATTTGGAATCACGCACGCGCATTGAGTGGTACTCTCTACTAATAAAACCTCTGAATTTTAAATTAAAGACAATCTAGTTTATACTGTAGACCAGATTACCTATAAAGTTAAATAATTTAATATATATTTTATAATCTAATAAAGCGGACATATAAATAGCCAAAAAAAAAAACTTATTTTAATCAAAAGATTAAACCAAATGAAAGAGCTGAAATAACGCCCATTACTGAACCAATAGTAATTGATTTAATTGCTGCATTATTTTCTTCATCATCATTAGAACCACTAACATTTCCAGAAACATTATAAGCATTTGTAGCATTTGATAGATTTACAGACTTAATGTTTCTATTTTTTTCAATATCTTCATAGATCAATTCATCTAGATCATTAGCATCTTCAGCTTCTTCTTCAGCTTCAGCTTCAGTGTCATCTTCATCTTCAACAACTTCTTCAATGACTTCTTCAACAATTTCTTCGTTTTCTTGAGATTCTTTAATCTGATCAACTGAGGCTTCATCTCTTCTATCCAGTGGGATTGGATCAGATTCAGAATCAGATGCTGCATCAGATACACCTTCAGAGGCACTTTCAGATTCATTGTCAAAAGATTCGGTAGAATCAGATACACCTTCAGAGGCACTTTCAGATTCATTGTCAAGAGATTCAGTAGAATCTTCTTCCTCTTTATGGATAATTCCAGCTAGCTCTTCATATTTTCTAACTTCTTCAGCTTCCGTTTCGGCATTTAATAGTAATAAATCCTCAGGTTCTTTTGATGGTTTGATGTTGGCACAGGCTAATCTTTGTTCATTTTCAAGATGAATAACTATTGACTTACCACCAATATATTGATTGGAACTTGGATCTAATGATAAATATGGATCATAATAAAATGTCTCAAAGCATGTAGTGTTGATTAATCCATGTTTCCCACTTAGATCACCCACTTGACAAAAGGCATCGCTCGGTTGAGAATCACAATGAGCTGAAGCACCAAAAGGATTAAAATGACCAGCTGTTGAATCACAATTTCCATCTAGAGGTAATGGATTTTCATGAATGTGATATGAAAAGATACCTGAATTTTTTGGTAATCCCGTAATATCAACATGTACTTTTGTTGTTCCATTTAAAGAATAAAATTGAATAACTCCAACAATAGTTTGACTATTTCCTGATGGAAAATCTGCTCTTAAAACAGCGTCTTTTGGATTAGTGGTAATTTCAGCTGCTGGCTGGGCATTGATGAAAGATGCCGCTAAAATGAACAACAATAAACCTGATAACATAATGTAATTGTTATAGATGACGAGAAAATCACAAAAAGACGTTGACTTGCAATATATATATATTTATCAAGAATGAACCACAAAGACATCAAAATTTTTCTTCTTTTATCTCAAATACATAAGTGATTTCAAATCTTCCATTGTACACAAAAAAGATTCCTACATTGTTAGTAAAAAAATATGCCATGTATAAAACCCCAAACCAAAAATAAATAAATATATAATATCCTTTCTTTCGTTTCACCAATTTCAAGTTAATATCAAAACTAATTTAGGATATGTAATTATGCTTAAACCATGAAAGATTCACCACATCCACAAGTTCCTTTTGAGTTTGGATTTTTGAAAACAAATCTTGAAGAGAGTTTATCATCAATCCAATCCATTTCTGAACCAACAATTGAAAACAATGCTTTTGAATCAATAACAACTTTTACCCCGTTTTGCTCCACTACTTCATCAAATTTATTCGGTTCTGAAATATATTCCAGGTTATAGGTCAAGCCTGAACAACCTCGATTTCTTACACCTATTCTTATTAGCTGCGGAGTTGGTTGATCTAACAGGGCCTGTAAATGTGAAACAGCATTAGGAGATAACGAAATCAATGCTTTACGTGGTTTCAACGTTCTTCTTTTTCTTTTCGGTGTAATTTGTGGTACTTGTTCTGGTATACTTTCTTCTATAGTTGCCGTTTTAACAGGTTCTGGACTTTTAGAATTTTTATTTTTCGTAGAGTCTACTATCTCTTTGAAACTTCTTGAAGGTAGTTTATGTCTCGACCATACAGGATCTTGTGATGGTGCTAATTCTTTAGACTCCTGAGTCTTATAGTTATATGGAACATATGACACATCGTTCGTTGCTAAAGGGACTGTTTGCATAAATCTCTTTGTAGCATTTGACGTATTAGAAATGCCTCTTAGGAAAATTGAATAGTTTGAATTAGAGAACGTGCTTCTCAACATTTTGTTGAATTATATGAATAGCTAGTTGATGAAAGAATATAAAATATAATAGAGACCGCCCCTTATACAAAAATGCACCGAATCCAAGTGGAAAATATGGTATGGACAGAATATTTTGCAGGGTAAAAAAAAATGACCAAAAGAGGGTGTAATAATTTCAGGCCAATCAAAAGCTACGATTTCGTCATCAAAGGTCCCAGCATATTAAGGATGATGGAATTGGTTTAATCACGTGATAAATAAAGCTTTTGCGATGTTCGGGTAAGGGAGACTGTTTTTGATTAGATAATATTATTATTAGGTAATGTGAGAGCGTAATACTAGTTAATAGGGATTAGATATTGATTAGATAAATTATAAGGGACTTGTTTCTCTTTTTAGCCATGAGTATTCATATGATGATTTATCTAATGAGACACTAATTAAGTCCCATATTCTTTTATGATAGCCATCAATCAATAATCTTTCTTTCGTTGATAACAATTTAACATTAATCAATTTTTTACAATATGGTACTAACGTTAAGTTCTTGAACTTCAAAAATGGTTTATCGAACTTTAGATTTGTTTCTTCAATTAACATATCATTTTCAATTCTAATACCATATTTGCCGTCTTCATAAAATCCTGGTTCATTAGTAATTATATTTCCCTTTTGCAATGGATACTGAGTTAAATTAACCCTGAAACTAATCCCAATAGGACCCTCATGAACATTTAGATAAGAACCAACTCCATGACCAGTACCATGTCTGTAGTCTAGTCCCTGCTCCCATAAATATTGTCTGGCTAAGACATCAATCATATAACCATTTGTACCTTCTGGGAAAACTAATTGCTCAATTGCTAAATTTCCTTTTAATACTAGCGTATAGTTATCTATTTCTTCTTGACTTGGCGTTGTAAAATGATAAGTTCTTGTTATGTCTGTCGTGCCTTCTAAAAATTGAGATCCGGAATCACTTAAATATATTTTGGACGGATCAATCATCGAACAATTATCCTTTGGCGGCGCATAATGAATAACAGCTGCATTTGCTCCCGTTGCACTTATCGTTTCAAATGAGTTGCCAATGTAATTCTTTTGTTCTTTTCTGAATTCAATTAATTTTTCACCTGCAGCATATTCATCAACCAATAATTCATTCTTGACCAACGTACTCTCCAACCAAGCAAAAAATTTGACCAATGCTACTGCATCTTTTTCTTGAGCCTTTTCAAAGTTTTTGATTTCAACTTGATTCTTAACTGATTTGAAAAAATCTATTGGTGAATGAATTTGCTTAAATTTACAATTATTCAAGTTACGCACAATCTCCCATGACGCATTTTCTGGAATTGTTAGTGGTTCTGATGATTCTTTCAGAATATTTGCCGTTAAAGATAATTCTTTCCAAATTGATTCATATGGATACACAGTAATATTGTTTTCTTTGAAATATCTTTCAATTTCTTCAGAATATGAGTTATCTGTAAATAGTTTAACTTCAGTTTCATTAACAATTAAATAAGAAAAAAACACTGGATTATAGTCAATATCTGATCCTCTTAAATTCAAGAACCATGCAATCTCATCTAAAGCTGATATTATGATTGATTTGGATTGATGTTCTTTCAAGTCTTTTTGTAACCTAGTCAATTTACTTTGAAATTCTTCTCCACTAAATTCTTTACCTAATTTACGTAAATCATTGGATGGTCTCTTTGGTGGTTCTTCGAAATCGCCCCATATTTCATCCACTAAGTTTGTTTTTATCGCAACGAATTGAACTTTAGCTTGTCCGCCATTTTCTTCAATTTTACGTTTTATAGTTAATTCGAAACTTAGTACCTCCTTATAACTAATTAATTTTGGATCAATACCAATCTTGACTAGTTTATTTCCACTACCTAAAGATTGTTCAATAGCTTCAATGATTGCCCATTCTTGCCATGTTGATTCATTTTTTGCACCTTGCTTCAATAATAACCAGTTATAATCCAGCTCTTGTCCAGCCTGTGCAAAATATCTTCCATCGGTACTTAAGGCACTTTTACCTTCTGGAATTTCATTGAAGTTTAGTAAATCTCTGGTAATTATTGCTACTCCGGCACTACCAGTAAAACCAGAAATGAAACTTCTTCTTTGATCAGCTAATGAAACGTATTCTGATAAGTGTTCATCTTCACTAGGAACAATATAAACGGCCAAATCATTTTCTTTCATCTTATATCTAAGACTCTCTAACCTTTTTGTAGTATTAACATTTTTTGTGGTACACAAACTATCTGACGAATAAATACTCTCAGATGAAGGCGACTTCTTAGGAGTCCCAGCTAAACTTGAATTTCGTCTTGAATATTGTCGCAAAAATATTGATGTCCTTCTATTTTGTCTTGATAATAACCCTGGTGAGCATGTACAGTTCGAGCAAGGTCTTGAATTTCTATTGATACCAGCTCCTCCAGAGCTTAGCCCTGAGCGAGGCACCTGACCATTGTTTGATGCCAAGGAGAACATAGAAGGTCTCGTGGTCACTTTATTAGACATGTTGATTCTTTTGAAAACTTGTCTTATTAGCATCCAAAGGGAAACTGATAACTTCTCTCAAAAAATAAGCTAAATTTTAAAGAGGCGAACAAAATCAGCTGGAATATGTGCCCTTGCCGACTTAAAAAAGTAATTAAAAGCATATATTTTTTGAACCCTTCTTCTTATATTGATGGTCATCTCCGTTGTAAAGACACTAAAAAGACAGTCAATCTGCTAAGAATGAACTCTACGGGATATTACACACATTTGGGAATTAGGCTCAGTCTTTGTATTTGATAAATGCATCCAATGGCCGAGCAACTTTGTAAGATAGAAGGTGACATATATTAGGAAAAAAAACTCGTAAAGATGCATCATCAATCTTGAAGCAAAATATTAAAGTTTAATTAAATCTACAAATCTGTTTTTCGATTTTTATTAGAAATGCAAGTATATGTTAAATGTGTTAAATAAATTTGTGGACGATGTAAAATAGGAGATAGGCTCCGAGCTTTGATACTTGTTCAATAGTCATCAATGTCACAACTGAATCATCAAACTTAAACCATTGTCCTTGGTTATTTTTAATGACTGTCATATAATGTCCAGTATTCACAGAACCAATGTGACAGATGACTGCAAAGAGCTCATAATTTAAGTGAGGATCAACTTCACCGGTTAAGGCATATGAAGTTGAAAACTCACTCATATTCATAAAAGTTGGAAATTCAATAAAATTCTCAAGCTTTACAGATGCGTTATTATGTTCGAACCTCTTTAACTGGATAGCTAAGACGTTCGGGAATTTCAAAATTGATAATCGTTTACTCGCATTGGTCTTTTCTCCACAATGAGAACAATTATATTTTATATCTAAATTTTCTGTTCTAGTAAAATTTTTGAAACAACCTTTCAAGCAGTGACTCTGAGTCAATTCTAAAGAGAAATCTATTATGGGATCTATAGTATTAGTAACATTTCCGCACTGTGAGCATGTAATTGAACTTTGCAAATCACTGGAAAATGTTTTGTGTACAATGCAAGGACAAGATGAATGGTTCAATGAACGATCTAAACCATCCGGTTTGACTTCGATCAGATCTTGATGTAACTGATTAACCATAAACTGCCAAAATTCATGAGAATCCTGCTCTGAATAACCAGCTAATGACTTATTTGATTTCCAAGCTGCATTTAACAAAGATACTGGGCCATAACCCGAAGTCTTACTGGAAGTATAAAAATCCGTAAATATCTCATCAACACAGCATGTAATGCATTCGTTTTTCTCTTTTGAGCAATTCATATGACCCTCCGTCATGAAATAGTCCCTCATTATAGGATTATGAACAAGGGTTTGTAAAACACTGCTCATAAAACATGTCGATCCCATGTTGACTAGACCTCGTATACCCAATGTAGCTTTGAGATTAGTCGACCTTGAATATTTGTATATTAGCTTTAAATTATCTTCGTCTGTCTCAACAGAGGTTCCCTCTATTGAATCTAATAATACTGTTAGTTTATTTTGTTCTAAATATAGTGGTTACACCTACAATTGCTATTTTTTACTATCTTTTGACGCATCGACTCAAGTTGTACATCACTTGTATAATCACCACATTTGAAGCAAAAAAGGTATCCTAGTTGTCCATCAATTCCTTGATTAAATATTAGTTTTAATACTCTTAAAATACCGTGTTATAAACTTACCAAAAATATGACCAGACAATTTTGCATGATTTATAAAATGACTTTTACGCCAACAACCAACATGTGGGCATTGCAAACACATGAAGGTATTCCCTAAACTTTCTAGACAGTCTTTACATTTCAAAGCTTTAGATTTTAGTTTCATTATTCTATGTTTATCAAGTTTGCCCTTTGGACCTTTTGTACTCTTGAAAATTGGAAGATCATAGCTTGACATTTGACTAAAATTAGAGACTCTCACAGCAAGTCCATAATTCCTTAGAACAGTGCTTCTAGCATTTGAATTCAACACCTGTGACAGATGCGAGCACGCTTTTAACGTGAGATTCTTTGTTTGTGAAAGAGTTGGTGTAGGTGTTGATGATGTTATAGGCGTCTCCGGTGAAACTGGGTGGGAGGATATTGATGACATGATCCTATCTACCAAATAACCACAAGAGTTTAGTACCTCCTCCAAACTACCGGGTCACTTGAAGTAATTCTGGTTGGAAAATAGGCTCTTTTTTTTAACTTTATGTAACTGACAGATTATTTTGCTAATTGTCAGTGTGCACCCATACAGAAATAGAACTGAAACTATCTAGATTGACTTCTAGCACGATGAACAAAAAGAAAAAAGAACAGGTTCTTCCGGAACTCTAAATAAAAATTGAGCTGAACCAAGCAAAAGTAGAAAATATAACTGCAATACCTTCAGCTTGGTGTTGATCAACCTTTAGCTAAAGGTTTGAAAATCAATCAAACTTGATCTCTTCAAAACTCCCGGTTAGGACAACACCATGGCTCTATTTCTTCAGTTACAGTGGTAAGTTAAATATGTTCCAATTATTCAATTAACTACAAAATTCCTCTAGTGTAGGAAAACTGTCCATTTTTTCTTTTTCTTCTCTCATCTATATATGATTCTCTTATTCAAAACCCAAAAGGATTATCTGCACTGGCCTTGGATAAGTCCGCTCTTTGACCTCCTGATGGTTGGCCAAAGCCCGTTTGGGGAACACCACTATTACCAAATCCAAAGCCAGTTGGCTGAGCTTCTAATGGTGCAAAGGGCTGTTGGAATTGTTGCTGTTGCTGACCAAAGCCCCCGAAAGATGGTGCTTGTTGCGCAAAACCTCCAAATGATTGTGCTTGCTGTTGGAAGCCACCGAATGGCTGTTGTTGTGGTTGAAACCCTGTATTAAATGGCTGTTGTTGTGGTTGAAACCCTGTATTAAATGGCTGTTGTTGTGGTTGAAACCCTGTATTAAATGGCTGTTGTTGTTGTTGTAATGAAGTATTTTGGAAATTATTAGTTAATTGATTTATTTGCTGATTGAACGGTTGTTGATTGAATGTTTGTTGAGTGTTGAATGTTGGCGGGCTTGATAAACTGTTCAAACCGTTATTAAAACCGTTATTAAAACCTCCATTGAAACCACTTGGCTGTTGACTTAAACCAGATTGACCAAAAAAAGTTTGAGATTGATTAAAACTGGTAGATGGTAAACCATTATTTGGTTGAGTTATGTTAAGACCACCAAGAGGGCCCGTTTTCTGTCCAGTTAGGGATGATTGACCAAATGTTGTTGTTGGACCATTGAAACCTAATTGACCAGACTGTTGTCCTGTAAGAGTTGGTTGACCAAATGTTGTTGTTGGACCATTCAAACCTAATTGATCAGTACGTTGACCAGTAAGAGCTGGTAATTGACCAAAGGAAGTCACCGGTGCAGGAAATGTACTTGCACCGAACTGAGGTAAACCATTTGTCAAACCAGGAGTTATACGATCACCAGTTTTTTGTAAAGGTAGAGGTTGTAAACCACCAGTCTTCTGTAAAGGTAAAGGTTGCAAACCACCAGTTTTTTGCAATGGAACCAATGCCGGTTGAAAACCTCCAGTCTTTTGTAAAGGAACCAACCCTACTGGCTGTAACGGCAAGTTGCTAGAAAGACCTCCAGTTTTTTGTAATGGAAGAAGACCAGTTGGTTGAAACTGAAGAACTCCAGTTTGTTGAATTGGTAAATAAACATAACCTCCAGTAACGAGTGGTAGTAAATTTCCACCACCTGTTTTAAATGGATCCAATGGAACAGCACCTGTTGTTTGTGTAGTCAGTTCGCCTGTCTTTTGAGGTGTAATACTTTGTCCTGTTCTAGTAGATTGTAGTGGCTTAGATGGAGTTGGTGCATATGTTGAAATTACTGATTTTGCCGAAGATGATGTGGCCGTCGGTTGTAATGGTTTCAAGTTGACCAGATCTTGCATTGAACCAGTAAATTGTTGGGTTTGTACGAATCCTTCAGGTGTTGAGTACTCATTTTTAACAGCTGGTTTAACAGTCCAAGCGTCATCATCATTACTTGTAGGAGATGGCAATGAACCTGTGATAACATTTGTAGAACCAGTACGATTTACCTTCAATGCGCCAGTAGGCTCAGAAAATAGCCCACCGTTGGCTTTAGAAGCTTCAGCTGCTTTCCTGTTAAATTTTTGGTCCAAGAACCTGGTGACTCTAATAATGTCACCCTCACGTAAACCTAGAGTTCTCAATACTGAAGCATCAATAGACTCAATTATACTTGGATCAATTTGTTCTTTCTGGAAGTTTGAAGTATATCTTTGACATTGATTAACATCAACACCTGCTTCCAAAAAGAATTCAAACCAATCATATTCTGGAGCACCTGAACCCTGTGTATGTCTAACAGAAGTTGATGAATTTGGTCGAGTAGGTTGGGCAGGAGGAGTGTCAGAAGCAATTCTCTTAGATTCATCCAATTCTCTGCGTAAACGAGTTCTTTCTACTCTTTCACGTTCACGTTCTTTTCTATCTCTTTCACGTTCTTCACGGTCTCTTTCACGTTCATATCTTTCACGATCCCTTTCCTCTCTCTCTCGGGAAATTTTATCGTTTTCACGTTCTCTTCTTTTGCGTTCTCTCTCTTTTCTCTCTCTTTTTTCTTTGTCACCTTCTGATCTCTTTGCTGAAGGTTTGTATGATTCTAAAGACATACCAGTGACCCTTTCAACATATTCCAAATCGATTAAAGATAATTTCGGGGCAGCAACAGCAATTTTCACACCATTCGTCTTATGTAAATGAATCTTACCCTCAACAACTCCAAGGAATTCAGCATCAACTTTAAAAGTTCCGGTACGGTCTTCCCAAGTTCTAACTCTTGATGCTTTCGGACCAGAAGATTTCTTCGATGAATCATTCTTTTGATGAGCTGGTTTGCGAGGAGAAGATTTCACATTGTCCTTAGACTTTGATCTTTTTAGTTTAAACTTATTGCTAATATATGATAGTGCATTCTCTTCTTTCACTGGACTGACGAACTGTGATGGCACAACTCCAGTTTGACCTGTATTGATATCTTGTACCATCCACCAATCTTTTGATTTTTTGTCGTTGACAATATAGACTAGATCACCTTCAGCTACACTTAATTCGTCCGAACCTTGAGCTTCAAAATCAAACAAAATTTTTCCAGTTTTTTTCCCTGATGAGCCTCTTGATGATGCAGCTGCCTTAACTTCTCTTAATCCTGCAGACGAAACCGCACCCTTCAACTCGCCTAAAACCGATAATATTTCAGCACCAACTTCCTTAGTTCCAGTATGAATTTCTAGAGAGTATAGCGGATTTCTGAACTCCAAAAAAACATGTTTTTTTTCAGAACTGTAAGACATTAAATCTTTGACATTCCATTGTTGCGGGCCATTTCCAGTGGACGAGTCTGGCGAGAAATATATAATACCGTTCCCAATTGCAAGCATTGCCTTCTTTTTCTTACGTCCCTCAACTTCACTCACTTGCCATGAATAAAGCTCCTCATCATCGGCAGCAAAATGTTCTGAAGGACGGCGAGAAGAGGAAGTTCCGGTTTGATCTGGTCTTAAAGGCTTTGGTGGAGGCAAATCTTCTTCATCTTCATAACGATTAGAGCGACTATGACTTCGAGAGTCACCAGAAGTTGGTCTTGGAACACTTGGCAAAGAAGGTGTGTCTTCCCTTTCTTCATGTGTATCTTGAGTGCTGCGCGTTGATTCCGCCCTATCCAACCTCTGTGGTGGTGGTTGGAAAGCTTGTGCTCCAGCTGTCACATTTGATATGGAGAGTGAAGCATGTGAAGGTGGTGGTGCTAGAATATTTGACTGAGCCGTAGCACCTTTTCTAATTTCAATATAATTCGAAGGTACAAACCCAAATTCCTTATCATCTTTCGATACTAAAATCCAATCTGGGTCGTTATCATCGAGAAGTTGGAATTGATCTCCTTCTTTGAAAGTGAGTTCTTCCTCTGTTTGTTTATCATAATCAAATTGAGCCAAAGCAGAACCAATTGGCGGAGCAGGCTCAACGTAGTTGGAAGGAATAAGCCCCACAGGCTCATCTGCGTCTGGCCCAATTACTCTTTTTTTAACAGTCCACCAGTCGTCAACATCGGACTTCTCAAGCAAATAAAGGATATCGTCCTCCTGTAATCCCAGTTCTTGATCTGTCTGGGGTTCATAGGCGTACAATGCCTTGTAGACACCTAGAAATGACATAGCGGTCCAATTTTGATATCTTAAGTAATAGTTTGGATCTCTATGTCTAATTAATATTAGGGGTTTTTCCTTCCGACTCTCGACAGCAGAAAGATTCTTAGTGACACGGGAAAATATAGCAGATATAATGAATTTTCTAACAAGGAGAAGTATATATAATGCTTATCATGTTTAAGCTTTCATTGAAAAACCTGAAGGTCAGTATAATATAATATGGATTTTTCTTACAGACTTAATCTATAAATGCTCAATTTTGTTTCTGAATTTCTACAATTGATTCTGGGGTGTACAGAGATGGAGATATAGCTTTTATGCACCTTATCGGTTGAACTTATCGATAACTGATGGAGTTAAGAAACGGCGTTCTTATATGCTGACAACTTCTGTTAACTGATTAGATCGAAAAAATGTGGGTTGGAAAGGCGTGCGTAATAGGCAATTTCAGCGCAATACAAGTAACACTATATGGTGTTTTTGCGTCAACAAACGTAAATATCCGCCAGTTTCCGGGCATTAGAAGGGGAAAAAGTTCCTAATCGTTACCACTTTCATACAAAAAGATAATTTGTATTAGGATCTCCATGACTTCCTATTGATCTAGAAGCCTTATAGGGGGCATTTCCCGCTTAATGTCTCTTAAAACGGTAAACGCAGTCGGCATTTTTTTCTCTCGATTTCTTCATATATATTGGGCTCGAAATCCCTGGGACGTGCACGTAGTTGATAATAAGCATTCGTTGATCAACTTCTACAGAGTAAATGACTCAAGCTAAGGATCTTACTCATTTATTATCGGAAGAGTCTAAATCTCGTAGACCTTCCCCATTAAAGACCGCTTTCAAGTATTATGCTGACCCAAATATTGTCTTTTTAGGTGGTGGTTTACCTCTATCTGATTACTTCCCATGGAATAAAATAACTGCTGAGTCTCCATCCGCTCCCTTCAAGAATGGTATTGGCGCCATTCCAACAAGTGCTGAGGAAACTACTGTTGTTGAAATCTTCAAATCAGCCAAAGATTCTAAACATGCAGCTGATATCCCATTATCTCGCTCTTTACAATATGGCCATTCGGAAGGTCAACCAGAATTAGTCTCTTTCTTCAAAGAACATACTAAACTAATTCATAAGATCCCATACGATGACTGGGATATTGTTTCCACCATTGGTAATACTCAATCATGGGATGGTATCTTAAGAACCTTCACCAATAGAGGTGATACCATATTGGTTGAAGAATTCTCCTTCAGTTCTGCGCTAGAAACTGCTAATGCTTTAGGAGTTACCCAATTTCCAGTTCCTGTTGATGAGCTAGGTATCGTGCCACAGAAACTAGCTACAATTTTGGAAAATTGGGTCGGTCCAAAACCAAAATTGTTATATACTATTCCAACTGGTCAAAATCCAACTGGATCTTCATTAAGTACAGAAAGAAGAAAAGAGATTTATAAACTTGCCCAAAAGTATGATTTTATTATTCTTGAAGATGAGCCTTACTACTTTCTACAAATGGATGAATACACTAAAGATGTCAACGCGAGAAAGAAAGAAGGGGTTCATTCACATGAAGAATTCATCAATGCACTTGTTAAGTCATTTATTTCTTTAGACACCGATGGTAGAGTCATTAGATTAGATTCTGTCTCTAAGGTTCTAGCTCCAGGTACTCGTTTTGGCTGGATCGTAGCTCAAAAAGAAATATTGGAAAGAATTGTTAGACTGCATGAAGTTTCTATCCAAGCTCCAAGTGGATTTTCTCAAAGTTTGATCGGTGGTTTACTAAACAGATGGGGTCAAGAAGGCTATCTAGATTGGCTGATTGGTTTACGTTCAGAATATACACACAAACGTGATGTTACAATTGATGCTATTGCCAAATTCTTCCCTGAAGAAGTTACTAAGTACACTCCTCCAGTTGCTGGTATGTTCTTCACTGTTCAATTTGATGCTTCGAAACATCCAAAATTTGAAACCGAATTTAACAAAGATCCGTTAAAGATTGAAAATGCTTTATATGAAAGTGGTCTTAAAGAAGGTGCTTTATTGATCCCAGGGTCATGGTTCAAAGTTACTGGTCAAACTAGCCCTCCACAAAAAAAGGAGACTGTTCCGGGCTCAGAAAATATTGTCTTCTTTAGAGGTACCTATGCTGCTGTTCCATTAAATGAGTTGGTTTTAGGTTTAGAAAGATTCGGTAAAGCTGTATCCAAAGAATTTGGCTTGTAAGATGCATTTTATGTGTAAATATAGAGAAATTTTTTAAAACTTTCAATATTTGTATTGTTTGAATTAGAACGTAGATAAATGTGTTTTTCGCGGTAGCACAAGATAATCGACACACATAAAAAAAAAGGCACTCTAAACGTCAACTTAACTATAAGTTAAACTAAAAAGCTGAAAAGGATCCAAAAGGCTGATGTATATTCTTAAACTTCCTTGGTTGAACCACAATGGTAAGTATAGAAGTGATGTTTTTGATCTTCTCTCAAATGGTTCTAACAGTGCTTATTAGAGGAGAACAGGAAAAATGAGGTCTATTCTGTTAGTGTTAGTCCTGATGGGTCACGCTTAGCTTCTGGAGGATTAGATGGAAAAGTAAGGATATGGTCAGTAGCAGATATCTTAAAGTATAAAGATGATAAGTTACCCATCGATAACTCTTGCAAACCATTATGTAGCATGGCACGTCATAATGGAGCAGTTACTGTTGTGAAGTTTTCTCCAGACGGAAGATTTTTAGCCAGTGGTTCAGACGATAAAGTGTTATTGATTTGGGAAAAAGATGAAGAGTCAAGGCCATCATTTGGTGAACAAAATGTTGAGCATTGGACTGTAACTAAGAGAGTAGTAGCTCACGATAATGATATTCAAGATATAGCATGGGCTCCTGATTCAAGTATATTAGTTACTGTTGGACTGGATAGATCTATTATTATATGGAGTGGTTCTACATTTGAGAAGATAAAGAGATTTGACGTTCACCAGTCTCACGTTAAAGGTGTCGTGTTTGACCCAGCCAATAAGTATTTTGCCACGAGTTCAGATGACCGATCCGTGAGAATATTCAGATATCACAAAGGTTCTGAGATTTCTTTTTCAATCGAACGTACAGTATTACAGCCATTTAAAAAGTCACCTTTAACTACATATTTTAGAAGAATGTCATGGTCTCCAGATGGGCAACATATTGCTGTACCCAATGCCACTAATGGTCCTGTTACATCTGTTGCAATCATAAACAGAGGTACTTGGGACTCTGATTTCAGTTTGATTGGACATGAAAGTCCCTGTGAAGTTGTATCTTTTTCACCGGTGCTGTATGAAGTGGAAGGAAAAGATAAAGAAACAGGTATTTCGTCTGTTTTGGCTTCTGGAGGACAAGATAAGAATCTTGCTATTTGGAATAATGCATACCCAAGACCGGTTGTCGTATTTGAAGATGTTTCATATAAGACAATAACTGATATCAGTTGGACTCCAAATGGGAATACCTTGTTTTGCAGTTCACTCGATGGTACAATAACTGCAATTAGTTTTGAGCCAGGTGAATTAGGTAAACCGATATCCTCAGAGAAGAACGATGAGCTGTTAAACAAATATGGTGTTGATAAGGATAGTATGATCATACCAGAGAGTGCGAACCAATTGATATTAGAGGATAAAGCAGCAGAGTTTCAGAAGACACTCACAGAAAAACATATGGATAGGCTACTGAGAATAGAACAACCAACCTTGCAAGTCGTAAAACAACCTGCACTATCAATTCCACAAGCCACTATATCACAACCACCAAAGCCTAGAATTCAACATATTGCTGCAGAGAAGGCCAAATTAAACAAAGTCACTATTACCAATGGAAAAAAGAGAGTTGCACCTACGTTGATCTCTACCACATCTTCAAGTACAACTGCGCATGATAAATTCAAGAATGTGACTGTCACAACAAAAAAATTAACAGAGAGTAAGGTTTCAAATGTATTATCGAAGACTCCTTATGATATACCGAGATTTGGAGTCCAAACAGCTGTTAACGGGTTTTATATAAAGAAAACAGTTTCAAAGGAAGACGGAGATGATGAAGGTGATGCGATTGATGATTTTGGGGATAGCGATGATGATGATTCTATAATTTACAAGAGACGAAGAACCAAAAATACTGATACACCTCTGGTAAAACTTCAAGCACCATATGAGGCCACGAATATACTGGTTAAACAAGTCAGAGAAGACGATAAGACTTCCCTATTAGAGGTATTAAACTACTATGAGTATAACGACGATGAACCAACTATTATAAGGTGTTACGAGGAAGGTGAATTATTATTTGAGACATTTGTACCGGATCAAATTATTGCTATTACGGGACAGTACAATAAATATTGGGCCTTGGCAACGGATTCGAACGCTTTATTAGTCTATTCACATACAGGGAGGATCCTTTATCCAAGAATTGAGTTAGGATTTAACGTCTCCTTCATGTTATCTAAAGACTATGACTTTGTTGCTGTAACCGAGGATAATATGATCCATAGTTTTGATTTCAAGAATCTTAAAAAAATATATAGAAAAATATCACTTGCTCCAATATTGAATTATGAGCAGCCAGTGAATGAAAAGAAAGTCCAACTTAATGCTCAGATATCAGATATCGAATCTATCAATAAAAAAATAGTCGTTTTTATGGAGAATAATGAAGCTTATCTATATGATCTTGATTTGAGATCATGGGTTAAACTACTAGACAATTTTTATAGTGACTTCAATACGTATGATAATATCTGGGTTGACAGGTTTAAACCACCATATTTCAATATTGAAAAAAATGGTGATTATAAACTTAATGAAACGGAAACGCTTATAGAATATGAGAAAAAACTTACCTTCTTAGAGTCATATGAAACAATATTACAAATTGTGGGTGATAAAGATATTTCTATATTATCAGAAGCTCTGGAAAAGCATCGGGAGAACCAGTTATACTCCCAAGTACGGGCTGAATGAGATCCTATCGTAAGTTTGCCCTTTATTTGTAATGCAAAATATTAGAATCTTATCGATAACGTCAAATTTCTGTAGTTCTGCTGATCTGCTGAGGTCAAAGTACTCTAATTTAACGTGATATAATGTTCGAAGAGCTCTATCTTCAATCCACTCCTATTATATGATTGAGTAAAAAAGCTGACTTAATAGTCATTAGAGTCAAAGCACATTATAACCCATTCAGGATCGATTGGCTTTTTTGTCACAGGGACTAAGTTCTGATATGTTTGGCAATTCAGTCCTATGTTTTCAATAATGCCTGTATATTTTTTGCAGGAAGAGCTGTCCCATTTGTATTTTGACCACAAATAAAGCAATTTAGGGTTTTTTTTGTTCTCGTCAAGAAACAAGATTCACAGAAATAGTGATTACATGTTGTCTTTATTGGACTCTTATAGTCATTTTTACAAAGTGGGCACTTGAAGGGTACCCCATCGAGCTCTTTCTTCATTTTTGATTCTTTATCCTTTGTAACTAAATCCCACTCTTTGTTGAGTTTCCAACCCGCCTTAAAATCATCTCTTGCATGTAAAAATTTACAACTATCACCATACCCACAAAATCCAGTCTGTTGATAATCTTTACAAACATCCCTTTGAAAGTCGAATACTGTAGTACTTCTGACATTTGCAGATGCCTTTTTTGGCCCTATTTTATCCATATTTGAACTACTATTTGGCTTAACAAAAGTAGCATAATTGGATTGACCTCTGTATATATCCTCATCAATCATTGATTTATTGAGCTCCTCGCCTGCAAGCTTTTTCTTTCTGTCTAGATCAATAATCTCTTGATTCAAAGAATCGACTTTAGTAGCAGCATCATTTTTTGTTAAAGCAACTGGGTTTCGCTTTGCCTGTGATACAGCATTTGTACTTTCATCGCCTGAAAACTTCTTTTTCTGCTTTTTGATCACTACCTGATCGGTGACACTATCACTTTCACTATCAGAACTCTCATTTCTTACTGTTTTGCTTCTAACAGTACCCTTAACGGCTCTTTTCTTGAACATTTTAAAGATTTCTTTAATGCGATGAGCTTTTCTTTCACGCTTTCTGAACTTTCAATGAATTCCGGCCTCATCAGATTTGCCGGATCTTAAAAACTTGAACCTTTGAAGATGTCAAAAATTGCCTAATTCATACTGAAACAGTTTTAAGGTTAATTGAGTTTATTGTTCACTACTGAGCCATCTCAGATATGTCATTAGATGGCGAACCAATTGATGAGAATTTCCAGACGAGAGCTGCTTTTACCGGAAGATCCTCTTCTTTAACTGATAGAATTGGAGGTGAAACAAATACCAGAAGTTCGCCTTTGTTATCATCTACTCCTGTAGCTGTATCAAAAATATTAGTGAAGGCTTATCCGTATTTTGTCATTGCTGACAAAATTTTAAGTGTTTTGACCTGGACAAATGAAGATGGTTGGCTGAGTCTGTTTGTTGTTGCCTTGTTTGCTACTTTAGTATTATATTTTGAAACACTAGTAACATATTTTGGACATATACTGTCAATAGCTATATTAGTAGCTTATTCTTTTTTAAGTAAATATGTTGAGAGAGAAGTGGCATCTAAGCCAACGCTAGATGATATAATCCATCTTTTAACTTCATTAAATGTTAAGGCCGATCTATTCTTGAATCCAATAACTTCGTTGGCGCTAACTTCTTATGATATCAAAAGAATTTTATTTACAACTGTGTTTTTATCACCATTTTATGTTGTTATAACTTTTTTCATCTTCACACCAAGGTCTTTTGTATTGGTATTTGGTCTTTACGTTTTGACCTACCACTCAGTATTTTCAAGAGTCACAAGAAAGTTGTTATGGAAATTTAGAGTTGTTAGATTACTATCATTTTACTTAACTGGATTAGATTTTGGCGGAATCAATATTAATAAAGATTCTGGGATATTCGCAGCTGTTAAAAGAGTTAATGAAAAAGTTGGTATTCAAAATAAAGACGGAAAGCCGATTGTATTTACATATGTTCTCTATGAAAATCAACGTCGTTGGCTAGGAATTGGTTGGACTTCAAATTTGTTGAGTTATGAAAGAACAGCTTGGACTGATGAATTTTTAAACGAATCTTCTCCTACTGACAAGTTCAAACTTCCAGAGACAGAGGAAGGATCTGGACTTGTGTGGAGATGGGTAGACAAAACATGGAGATCAGATTTGACGAACGACGGTGCAATACAACTACCAAGCTCAAGACCAAAGACTACTGCAAATCCTTCGCTAGATGATGGTTTCATTTACTATGATAACACTTGGAAAAAACCTTCAACTGAAGACTCTTTCTCCAAATATACTAGAAGAAGAAGATGGATAAGAACTGCTGAATTGGTTCCAATAAATTCTTCATCTCAATCACATACTGAGGGTCTTGAAACCATCTCAATACCAAATGATACAGCACCACTAACAGAAGTTCAAACAATTCAAGCAAGCGGAGCTACTAGCACGACATCTGATAACAATACAAAGAATAGAAAAAGTCTACGGTTCGATGAACATCCGAAGATTTTGGATTCGCTTAAGGCTTTAGAGTCTAAGAGAAAAGCATCATTTCCCGACACTGATGACAATCACGACAATCAAAGACATTCAGTGGATAATACAGAGGAACAATTCAAAGCTGATGAAACGATATCATAATCTATATATAATTTGCTTCAACCTCAATGAACATAACATTAACTACCAAAAGTAGAATAAATTAGGAACATATGGTAAAATAAGCGCTTACAAAATAATAATTTGCCTTTATAACATTTTTTATGATGATTTGAAAGCTCTAATTAAAAATAACACCCGAATAAATCCCAAATTTTATAAGACGTTAAATTTAGATGTTAGTGACTTCTAGAGTTGATGGTAAAGCTTGGATTAATTTTTTAGCTTTGTCAGCATCAGCGACTACTAAAGTATATAAGTATTTAGAACCTCTGATTTTGAATTTGCTTTCTTTGTAGATTTTACCAGCAGCATTAACCTTTTTATTGGTTTTGATCGAGGCAGATTTGATATCAGCTCTTCTGGTTAATTCAATAAATTTTTTAATATCTTTGATTTCACGCTAAAATTTCAAATTAGTCACTTATCCTTATTTTTCAGTTACAGCCTTATCACAAGAAACGTTCAAAGCCATTTGATTTGCACTTACGGCCATTGTTAATGTTTATACTTTGGTTGTGTCTTACGTTCGAAATGTTTTTTGGATATTTTTCACAAATTGTATAAAACTTGGTGTTCGGATTAGTTTCCAAGGAGAGCTTATAGACGCAGTCACAGAGATAAATATATGAGAGATCGGGATTAAGATTCTTAAGTAGATCTGAATATTAAATGTAGATAGTATCTACAATTATTATAAGTTATAGCATGATTTATTTTGAACTCACCAGGAATTCTATGCAAATTAAATGATGTCTTCCATTTCAATGTCTTCTTCATTATCATCGTCCTCTTCTTCGTCATTTTTGCTTAATTCACCGAGCCTTTCTGCCCTTTCTTGATCTTTTAATTCTTTATATTCTTTCTTCAATGCATATTTCAATGCATAAGGACCTTTTTTGATTAAAACAGCAATTTGATCCAGAGTTTCTTTTAAATAGACTTCTGGTTGTTTTGTACGTTCTTTTAAACCCTTTAAGCTCCAATAATCGTATTCATCAAATAATTTGAACAATAAATCAAATAATTCTTTCTGATGCATACGAATTGCTCTTCCTTCTGATTTGGTTTTACTAACAGCAGTATTTTTCAAGAAAGTTGAAGTATCAGACTTTAGTGTCAAACCTGTCTTACTTAATGTAACACCAGATAATTCGTTTAATAGAGTAGCAGTTGGTCTTGGTTCTTCTCTTAGTAATCTCTTTCTTTGTTCTATAATCTTGGAATAGTTTGGATCCTTGATAGATGGTGTTACTTGACACTCATGAACAATTGTTCCAACTAATGCAGTCTTCTTCGGGATTGTCTTAACAAATGGCAACGTTTTATCTGTACCATCTCCATTTTTGTATCTATTAAATTTTCTTCTCCTTCTCAACAACAATTCGTCTCTTTTATCAATAGGTTTTAGTTCACGTGTATTTTGATTGAAGGAATTAACATCTAGTTCGATCTTCTCCTCAGAGGCAACTTCTTGTGTATATTTGTTAAGATTCTCTTCAGTAAACACATATTGATTCTCTACCGTCTGTTTAGTTAAGAGCATCTGATAATCATGAGGGATATCTCTATAGTCCTCATCACCATTTAATTGCAGCTTGATTGTAGTTGATTTATCATTTGCTTGTTGTTTCTTTATCTTAATTTTACCCAAATCTTGACCATGAAGAAATTCTTTATTTCTCCATTTCTCAGCTAAGAACCTAGGAAGCCTTACAAGCCATATCTTTTGGCCAGCTGATGTTAAATCTAAATCTAACGATTCCGTAAAGTTAGATGCATCGTTAGCATCAATAACTTCTGCACCATCTGACAAGTATTCTTCATCAGAACCTTCATTTTCTTGCTGTTCTTGTAGCACCTGTTGCTCCTTAGTCAATTCAGAAGACGCTTCTGATTCTGGTTTCTTCTGAATTTTAGCTTTGTTTTCACTTGTCATTTGGGCCAAAATTTGTTAGTAGCTGAGCTTTTTAAATACTTATTTTGAATTTGAACTTGTCTAGGAAGGTGCAACACCCACGCTTTCACTCTTCAAAGAATAATAGGTAATGACTGAGAATGACAAGAGAGAAGATGGTGAGATAAAAGATGATTCAAAGAGAAGGAAGTTGGACAGGGGGGAATCTGTAAAGGTAGAGGTTGAGGAAAGAGAAGAAGACAAGGGTGATGATCAAGAAACTGGAGATGTACCATCAGATTTAGTTATTTCTTTGAGTGATATACAATTTCCTAAAGATATACCATCATTGGCCATGAAAGTGAATAAGTATATCAAGACTATTCTTAAAGAATGGGAGGATTCTGACGAATCGAAAGAGTTATTGCTAGATACAAAGAAAACGTTATTTCCTGTACTGGTAAAACTGCGTAAAGTTACATTGGAGGAAGAACATTTAACGTCTTTATTAACCATTTTCTATTACGTTCAAAGAAAAAATTATGTAAAGGCTAATGAATCGTATCTAAAATTAAGCATTGGTAATGTTGCATGGCCTATTGGTGTGATTGGTGTCAGTATCCATGCAAGAAGTCGACAAACAAAATTAGAAGGTGGTAAATCCAATATAATGATAGACGAAGTGACTAGAAGATGGATCACTGCAATTAAGAGACTAGTAACCTTTAAAGAGAATTTGTCTACGTTTAAATAAAATTATTCATTAGGTTTAGATTTCAGTGTCGGTTGGGCACTCTTTCCCACCCCTCCCTTTTCTTCATTAATCAGATATTTATTATCGATACGTTGTCACCGTATCGTTATGTATCATGATACAGTCCGTATACTCACTTTTGGAAGCCAATCTCGTTGGTGACTCATTAATATCATAAGTAGTATTTTCTGAATCATTGACACCTATAATTTCTCCCCATTCCATTAGTTGGAAAATTAGCGACATATTAGGACTAATATCAGGTGCTTTATCTTTTAACAAGTTGTAAGAGCCATTAAGATTAATTCTCTTCATTTTCATAAATAAGGCAACAATTAATGATGCAGATCTACTAACACCACATTGGCAATGTATTAGGATCTTGGCATTTGAATTCAGTCTTTCGATAATTAGATCCGTCAGAAAAGGTAAATCAGAACATAGTTTTGATGTGTGAGTCCAAGGAACGAAATAGTATTCCAGGCTCTTATATGGTACTTTGGTTATTTGCGTTTTATCCAAGGTAGTTTTAATAGGAAATGGTGGAGCTAATTCCTTAGCAACATTTATGATTAGATCAAATTCTTCCAATTGTTGCAAAGTAGGCTCTGAGTATAGATATAGATCCGGTTCTAGGACACAAACAGGACCATTAGGATATGCATTAATTTTTGAATTATCACCATCATCCGTAATATCAATACTTGATAGATTGTTAATTAAAGTTTGCGTCCGTAAAATATCCCCTGATTCATTGGGTATTCCGTTTAAAGTTGCGTTCGACGAATGTGAACTTTTTGAATGTTCTGATGAATTTGATGTCGTTTGCTCCTTTGGTGTTGAGGGTACTATTGGAGATGAATAAGCTGGACTACTTGACGAAAAACTTGGTATACTGTTTGATGATGATTTTGCTGAGTTTTTAGTAATTTCAGCTTCTGACGGAATTGCTAGTGACAGAGTTGTTCTTCTTTTAGAATTTAGTGTTTGAATAGATTCTGGAGGCCTAGCTTGTGATAAAGAAGGATGTCTATACAGCCTTACAGCTGATGACGGTGATAATGGTAACGGTGTTTTAACGTTCGGTGTATGTGTTGTAGGGGTCGGACCTGCAGATTGAACCCTTGATTCTTGCTGTAATAATTGAGCTTTATTTAATTGCAATGATAGATTTTTAGTATTTCTTTTAGACTGCGGACTCACGGTTAAATTGTGATTATTTATTTTATTTGTTACTTCCCTCTCACGGTCCTCAGTCATGGTGAAAAGAATTTTTTTTTCTATGGTATAAATAGTACCTTAAAAAATATCAACAGGGTTTTATCGAGCACAAAAGAGGTAATATGTTATTCGTTTTCACCCCCCTTCCCTCTTGTTTTCTTTATAGAAGTGCACACAATTCTTTATTTCTTTATAATCCAATTTCAGTGTCCTCAATATTTCATTCTAATTAATGCCTAAAAAAAGTAGATAAGCTGGATTTTTGTTTATTTTTAGACGTTTCAAAGGAACAAATCACTATATAGAGAACACACAAAAATGGAGCCCAGTTTTTATGATTTTAAAATAAATTAATAGCTGAATTGCAATGACTGATCCTTTCTTTACTTGACTTTGAACACCGGTGCCTTTCAGCTTTAAAATATATATTTAATACTTTCAGTGTTCATATTAAGCTGAAACCAAAATGCATCGATTCTACATACGGGTAATATATGAAACCGAGAGTGTCACATGATCTATCACATCACATGATTATGCACGTGACTTGATCATCATCTTTGCGCTTATGTAATATTTTGTTCTAGTGGGAAAATTCCTTTTTTCTTTTTTTCTTCTTTAATGCGCCTTTCCCACGTGGGTCAAAATTATAATTTTAAAGGCTAAGAGCCAAGAGATAATTTTGAAATTGTCTTGTGAGTGGGCAAAAAAAGCTTGGAGAGAAAATTTAAGTCGTGTGATCGGTTTCCTAAAGTTAACTTAATTTCAAGCGAATTTGAAATATTGTGTCTCTTGGACTCATTAATTGAAGGGCGTCATACTATTTAAAGGTTTGGCATATTAGCTATTTAGAAGAAAGTAAAGAACTTTGGTCCGCTATAATGAAGTTCTCTTTGTCATTGAAATATAACTCTGTCCCTGAATGGCAAGATAAATACATCAACTACTCAAACCTAAAGAAGGTTGTCTACAATTTGCAGGCTGAAAAACTTGAGAAAGATAGTAATGAGCAGCAAGAGATAGTTGGTTCAAGTGATAGTGTTCATATTTCGCCTGAAAATTTCTTTAAACAAAAGTTTAAGAAGTTTTCCAAGACTTCTGAGAGGTTTACCAAGAAAAGTGATAATTTTAACCAAACAACAATTGAATTAAGTGATTTAGACTCAAGTTTTGATAAGTCCAAAGATTTTGAACCTCAAAACATATTCCTCGGTAAATTAGAGGTTGAATTAGCTAAAATTGATCAGTTTTATCAGTTGAAGGAAGCTGAACTTTATAAAGAGTACGATGCGTTGATTGCTGATTTAGAATACTCAAAGATTTATTTTCTTGATAAAGGCGATTTTGCTACCGACGATAAATCTATTCTGAGTCACAAGTCTTCACTTACTGATGCTATAATAAATAGTGCAAATTCTTTCAATTTAGATATTGAAAGAGGTACAGAAGCAACTTTTAGTGAGCAAAAAAGTTATGTCTTTTCAAATAATGATGAAGATGAGGATGAAGATGTAGGTCCTTCAGACTCTGAAAACAGTGC
The DNA here is from genome assembly GCA_030570795.1 of Wickerhamomyces silvicola. Lineage (NCBI taxonomy): Eukaryota > Fungi > Ascomycota > Saccharomycetes > Phaffomycetales > Wickerhamomycetaceae > Wickerhamomyces > Wickerhamomyces silvicola. Next base: position 739,696 of record JAJLWN010000002.1, on the reverse strand, counting down.
TTTACTAAATGATGCTGACCTAAATTTGAAGTCCCAAAAGAAAATCACATTGAAAAAAAGAACAACTCAATTATATGTTGATTTATCCCAACTAAAATCATATATTGAGTTGAATAGAATTGGGTTCAACAAAATCACCAAAAAATTTGATAAATCATTAAATACTAAATTGAAACCACAATTATTTGAATCTAATGAGTTCTTTAGAGATAGTTATACTTTTAGTTACGGAACTTTAGCTAATTTAGATTCTAAACTAGATACCTTAGTCGAAATTTATGGTTCATTAACTAATCGTCTTGGTAACTTGAATGACTGTAAAATAGAATTGAGATCATATTTAAGAGAGCATATTGTTTGGGAAAGAAATACAGTCTGGAGAGATATGATTGGTCTTGAAACAAAAACCAATAGCGTCAAAGCATCTGGCTCTGATATTGATAGAAGCTTATATCAAATTGACTATTATTCATGGCCATTACCTTATCCAGTAAACTTCCGTTTTTATAAGTGGGAAAATTTTAAAATTCCTAAACTTTTTTTCACTGCAAGATCATATAAAATTATTGCTATTATTGGAATTACTGCAATTTTACTGGGTGTTAAAACTTTTAATGATGAGGCAGAACATAGATGTATGGCATTATTAGCTTGTGTTGCATTATTATGGGCCACTGAAGCTATTCCATTATTTGTTACAGCCTTTCTTTGTCCACTGTTAATTGTTCTCTTTAGAGTCTCTAAAGATGATAATGGGAAAGTAATGGGTGCTGTTGATGCATCTGCTTATATCTTTTCTAAAATGTGGTCTTCAACTATTATGGTCTTACTAGGAGGGTTTACTTTAGCTGCAGCTTTATCTAAGTATAATATTGCCAAGGTTCTAGCTAGTTATATTCTTGCATATTCTGGTACAAAACCCAGAAATATTCTTTTATCAATCATGAGTGTTTCATTGTTTTTAGCAATGTGGATCTCAAATGTCGCTTCTCCAGTTCTTTGTTATAGTTTGATTCAGGGTGTTCTAAGAACATTAACATTTGATGATCCATTTGCTAAGGCTTTAATCCTTGGTGTTGCATTATCTTCAAATATTGCTGGTATGGCTTCACCTATTTCATCTCCACAAAATATTGTTGCAATGGAATACCTTGCACCATATGGAATTGGTTGGGGTCAATGGTTAGGTGTTGCAATTCCAGTTTCCGTTATTAGTATGGTTTTAGTCTGGGTTTTGCTTATTTTCACTTTTGATATTTCTTCATCAAAAGTGATGCAATACAAACCTATTAAGGAAAATTTCACTATCAAACAATGGTTTATTATCGTTATTACTGTTGGAACTATATTATTATGGTGTGTGTTAACCAAAATTGAATCAACTTTTGGTGAATCTGGTCAAATAGCCATTATCCCAATTGTGCTATTTTTCGGTACAGGTATTCTTTCAACAGCCGATATCAACAATTTCCCTTGGAGTATTGTCATTTTAGCTATGGGTTCTTTGTGTTTAGGTAAGGCTGTTTCATCATCAGGTTTACTAGGTACAATCGCCAGAGCATTACAAAGAAGAGTCATGAACTATAACATATATGTCATCTTAATGATTTTTGGTATACTGATTTTAGTCATTGCGACATTTGTCTCACATACAGTGTCTGCTATTATTTTACTTCCACTAGTTCAAGAAATTGGTGATGCATTACCAGGCAAAAATTCGGCTGTAATTTTAATTTTTGGTATTGCCTTATTGGCCTCTTGTGGTATGGGTTTAGCATCGAGTGGGTTCCCCAATGTTACTGCGATATCCATGACCGATGAGTTAGGGAACCGGTATCTGAATGTTAATACATTCATCACTAGAGGTGTTCCCGCCAGTTTTATTGCATACCTTGTTGTCATCACTGTTGGTTATGGTATTATCAAATCAATTGCTTGATTACCCACTCAACTCATGCATACTTTGTCTTTTCTTGTTTGACTTTATATACTTGTTCCGTTATATCATACATTGCATATATTTTAAGCCTGTAGATTTCTGTCAAATTTCTGACATAATATGTTATTATGTTTTATTATGTCAGCATCACATCTTTTTTTTTTGCGTGGGAATTCACTGAAGAACTGCTTGGACTAAGTATAAAGTGTAAAAACTTATAGCACCTAGGTTGAATAAGTTAATTCAAATTGCCACTATAAGGGGCAATATTTAATCAAAGGTTAGGGGTCATTTTTCTATAAGGGTCTAGGATTTTGAAGAAATGTCAGTAGAGGGAAGTCAGGAAGAGCAATCTGGTAGTGAAGCCATTATTAGTAAAGATCTTCAAGACGCTGTGGCTATAAATGAAGAACTTAGTGATGGCTCTATAATATCCTCTGATGAGTCAACAAAGGAAGAAAGTCTTGTTGATATAGAAGAACAGCGACTTATAATCAAAGAGCTCTTTCAGAAACAAGAGAAACAATTGCAAGAAGGATCAGTATTAAGTGTCATACCTGCAACATGGTTGAATAGATTCTTCGAAGAAAATTTCGAAGATGCAGCTGATGCTAAAAAGAAACTAGGACCAATCGATACCACCAATATAATTACAGACATCGGAGTCTTTGTTGACTACAATAAGTATCCATTAAATTCAGTTGTACCGGAAATTTTCAGTCAATTAGCACTTTGGTATGGATTAATACCTAATTCTAAACCAGTGATAACATATGCTGTTGAATACGGTGGTGTTTTGCAACCAGAGTACTCAAAACCATTTTTTCAGCTACATCATCTGACTGTGGATTCAACTTCTTCAGGCTATCATCAGAATTCAGGTTATTCTTCAGTACCCTCTTTCACCATCTCAGCACTAAATACATGTCATGATTTAATACAGATGTCTATACTTACATTAGATAAAAAGGAGCATATATATAAACGTCCAGATTTTTCAGAGAAGAAGTTTAGAGTATGGATCATCACAGATGAAAATCTTACCAATTTAAATTATTTAATTAGTCCAACAATTTTTGCCTCTATATCAAACAGATACTTAATCAAGAAAGAACATTATAACTTGTTAATTAAGAATTCTGGACTAGGTACTCATCATTTGGTTATTGAAGAAAAAATATGTTCTGTGACTAAAAAATCTGATAATTATTGGCCATCAAATTACCTCATACATCATCCACCTACTCCTTCTGATGGTAAAATTGGTCTTCAAAATCTTGGAAATACATGTTATATGAATTCTGCATTACAATGTTTAGTCCATATTCCTGAACTCACCCAATATTTCCTTTTCAATTGTTATGAGAAAGAACTTAATGCAAGTAACCCATTAGGTATGAATGGGAAGGTGGCTTTGAGTTTTGCCAACCTAATACATAGCTTGTTTGACAAGAAGTCTAACCGAGGCACATCATTCATTCCAAGAGATTTCAAGCAGACTATTGGCCATTTCAATTCCATGTTTTCGGGATATCACCAGCAGGATTCTCAAGAGTTTTTAGCGTTTTTACTTGATGGTCTTCATGAAGATCTGAACAGAATCATAGAGAAACCTTTTACAGAAAAGCCAGAATTAAATGAAAATGATGCTGATAATATTGAAGCTATCAAAAATTTAGCAGAAAAGAGTTGGAAACAACATAAGCTCAGAAATGATTCTATCATAATAGACTTGTTTGTTGGGCTGTATAAGTCTACCTTGATATGTCCCGTATGCTCAAAAATTTCAATCACTTTTGATCCTTTCAGTGACTTGACCTTGCCCTTACCCATTGAAAATTATTGGTCTTTCAAGATTTTACTATTTTTAGAAGAAGGACCGATACAGTCGTTCGAAGTTGAGTTGCCAAAGACCTCAATTTATGCTACTTTGAAATCTTACGTTGCCGGAAAACTGAATCTTGAAGCTGAACATTTGATTACCTGTGAAATTTGGAATCATCAATTTTATAGAAATTTCGAAAGTTCTGACTCACGCTCAGGCTATCTACCGATTGCTGATTTAATTTCAGAAGGGGATGTCATTGTCATGTACGAAGTCGTACGTCAAAAAGATGACTTAATTGTCCCTGTTATTAATACAGTCTTAACTCCATCAAATATCCCCGATGCCTTTGCTTTCCCATTTTTCATCAGTTTGAGTGAAGAAGAACGAAGTTCATTTGGAGCTATAAGGAAAAAACTTGAACATAGATTTGAACAACTCAGTACATTTAATTATTTCTCAAAAGTTCGCCAAAACCAAGAAGGTGCAGAATTCACAGTTAAGGATTTCCCACTTCTACACAAAGATAAGAATGCTAATTTTGAAGAAGTTGATGATGGATATTTGTCTGATATTTCACTGGCAAACCCTGAAATTTCCGGTGATTATGGATTTGAGGTCAAAATCTTTGATTCTTCCAAGGAAAGTTGTGCAAGAAGAAAAAATCATCATTATACTTATCAGAACAGACGTACTGCTTTGAGCTCCAAAAAATCTCCCAATGGAGATTCGCAAGTATGGACTCCAAACACTAACAACAATTTTACGAATTTGCCAGATTTGCTTGATTCAATCAGTGAGTCAAAGAGATCGTATTATACCTATGGTAAAAGGCTAGATATTGATAGTTCAAATGAATCAAATGATATAATATCTTCTACTGAAACAGAATTCAATGCTGGTGCGAACTCCTTAGATGAGGTTGAAACCCAGTCAGAGAGGTTGGCTGAAAACATAAATCAAACACCAAGTATAGTATTAAGTGAGGAAGACTCAGAGAATGAAAGATCGACCCCAGAAGAAGAAATTGAAGCACTTACAGGTGTTTCTACTCAATCGCAGCCAGAATCACTAAATGATGGAGATATTGAAAAGGAAGAACTCCAAGAAGGTAAAAAAGCTCTAATATCACATCATACAGCTTTAGTATGTGAGTGGACGCCAGAGTATTTTGACACGTTTTTTTCTGGTCTTGAAGATGAAGGAGAGGGTGGTAATAATACCTGGACAACACCCCAAGTTTTAATAAATGAAGAGGTTGAAGAATCAAAAAAGAGGAGGGAAATTCAAAAGAATCATAACTTAACCTTAGGTCAATGTCTAAGATTGTTCTCTAAACCTGAAGTATTAAGCGAACAGGATCTTTGGTATTGTTCGAGCTGTAAAGAGCATAGACAAGCAACGAAACAGATTGAGATTTGGTCGACTCCGGATATTTTGTCTATTCATTTGAAAAGGTTTGAGAATCAGAGAAGTTTCAGTGATAAGATAGATGCAATAGTTGATTTCCCGATTGAAGGTCTTGATATGTCACCTTATGTTGCCGACACAATTAAGGACAAGAATGGATATATATACGATCTATTTGCTGTTGATAATCATTATGGTGGTTTAGGAGGTGGCCATTACACTTCTTATGTTAAAAATTTTGTTGATAACAAATGGTACTATTATGATGATTCTAGGGTCACGAAGACATCACCTGAAAAATCTATAACTGGAGCAGCTTATCTATTATTTTATAGAAAAAGATCATCACAATTCTTAGGTGGTAAATCATTTGTTGATTTATTGGAGAAATCCCGTGAAGCTTATGAGAAGCATGAGAGGTTAGAATTGGAGAGACTTGAAAATTTTTATAGAGATAATAAAGAAAGTTCTTCTGATGAGGAGGATTTTGAAGATGTTGAAGAAATTAAAGAAAACGATGATGACTCTAGTGATAATGTATCAAGTATACCCGTTGGAACTGATGATGAAGATGATTCTTCGGCTTTACGTCGGAAACAAAGATTAATAAGTCGTGGCCCAAAATACGCTAATCAAATTGCTGATATCTCTGCTATACAATCCGATATCGATTCTCCAGCTATTGGATCTCCAAGTTCTATTGCCTCAGATGATAACTGTTCTACATACAGTTCATCGGTGACAGTTCCAAGTTCGATTCAAAATAACTCAGTTAATTCACCGAGAGTATGAAGTTTTAAAATCAAATCAAGTGCCCTTAACCATGACAATAACGCGTATGCGAAAAAGAAACGCAGGAAAAAAAAAATTTTGAGATAAAATTTGTTTACATTTGGGAATATAAATATTTGGACAAATATATTGAAAAATTTTATAGGATTGTCAAGACTGTTGAAAGGGTAGTTATATTTCCACTGTTTCAAGAAAATCCAACTAAGGTCACTCATTGAATCATGTCTCTGCTTAACGTTCCATCCATTGATCATCCCTTTGGTATCCAATTATGGCCCCTATTCAATAAAGCTGCTTCAACAGTGACACAAGGTAGATTTGTACCTGATGAATTTGAATTTGTTGAAGGTGTCACTACATTGTCCACATTCCAGCCTGTCGCTGCTGTTATTGTTGCATATTATACAATTATCTTTGGTGGTCAAGCGATCTTCAGAAAATTTAACTTGACTGCTTGGAAGTTAAATTTTGTATTTCAATTTCATAACTTCAGCTTGACTTTGATCTCATTAACTTTGCTATTATTGATGATTGAACAATTAGTGCCAATTATCTATCGCCATGGTCTCTTTTTTGCTATCTGTAACGCTAGAGCTTGGACACCAAAGCTTGTTACTTTATATTATTTAAATTATTGCACAAAATACCTGGAATTTATTGATACCTTATTCTTAGTCATTAAGAGAAAGAAGATTATTTTCTTACATAGTTATCATCATGGTGCTACTGCTCTTCTCTGTTACTTTCAATTGACTGGTGAAACTGCGATCAGTTGGGTCCCAATCACTTTGAATCTTGGTGTTCATGTTGTCATGTATTTCTACTATTTCTTAGCTGCTAGAGGTATTAGAGTTTGGTGGAAACAATGGATCACTAATTTCCAAATAATTCAATTTGTTTTAGATCTAATCTTCATTTACTATGCAACATATATCAAAGTTAGAAGTGATTATGGTCTTTTTGGTTGTGATTCAAATGTATGCACTAACTGTGTCGGTACTCGTTTAGCTAATTGGACTGGTGTTGGAATCATATCTTCTTACCTAGTCTTATTCATCCTTTTCTATATTGATATCTACCTCAAAAAAGGTAAAAAGGCAAGAGTTGTCAAAAGAGTAGGTGGATTTGGTAATAAAATCAACGAATACGTGAGTATTGATCTTAATAAAGTTAATACCCCATCTCCATCTCCAGCACCTGGCTTGAGAAAAAGAAAAGCTTAAAGAACTTATATATAAATTTTGAAATATGACCGAATGGTAAATATAATACCCAATAACATAGTGTACAGTAATTTATTAAAGATGAGCTATTCAAGTAGATGCTTGGATCTTTTCCTAGCAAGATTTATAGATTTTTGAAGCTGATCTTTATTAACTCGTCCTATAATTGTTAACGATTTGAGATACAGACCACTTTGATCAACGACAACAGATATAGTTTTTTTTACACTCGATTCTTCTTCTTCACCTTCAAGGTCTGCCAATAAGACAGACTTACTATCCAGATCCATCTTGTCTTCAGAGTTAACAGTTTCAATGGATTCATTATCGATATCAACGATACCGAAGTTTGAGCCATAGCCTATAGCCTCTACGTTTAATTTAAGATCATCTTTGGCGATAGGGTCACACATTATTTGATATTGCTCTCTAATAGTTCCATGATTCCCACGTATTCTAACAGGTATTTTAATATCAGCTGCGTTCTCATCAATATAGGATTTTGGTAACTTTGTGTTCTTCAGAGCAGAAATTAAGGAAGCCCAAACAACATCAAATAAAGGACCAGAACGGCTGAAAACTTTGATCTTAGCATATAAGACATATGACCATGATCGTTTGGGGCCAAATTGAAGACTTGCCTCATTATTTGAATCTCGATAAAAGATCTCAGCATTTCCGTCTTGATCAATACTTCGCACACCAACATTAACTTTTAGGGCTTCTTTTGTCAGTATTCCAGAATGCAATAAAGTATCATATAATCTTTGTGACAAGATCATTTCCTCATCAGTTGGAGCACCTACTCTACCTCTCTCTACTTCAACAACAGGATAAACACTAGCTGCATCTACGAGAGACCCTTTTTGATGATTTTCTTCAAGTTCCCTGTCTTTAGCAAAAACTGCATTGACTGCAACAGCATCATCATTTATACTCTCTGCTGGTGAATCTTCCTCGATAATTCCACCACTAATAGTACATATGACAGTTGTTTTTCCAGATCTCAATACTGAAGACCCTAGTATCGACGAATTCTTTATTTCATCGTTTGCATATCTTCCAAGTGCTCCACTACTTATACGAACGTTTCTAAATTCTTCAAAAGTACGCAAATTTGGACGAATTCCAATCGCCAAGTGTCTCTGAAGAGATAATTCTGGTGATATGCGTGCTAAAACTGCAGGTGGGAACGCTATTGGTTTCAGTAAGTCTTCAGCCCCCTCTTCACTCATGGCTAATATCAAATCTCAATACTTAGTATGCTCATCTCAATTTTTTTTTAAAGGGCTTCATTATATTACACCCGTACACCAAATAATAACGTAATATAAATTACGTTATTTTTAAGTCTATTGATTGCTAAAGGTTTTGAAGTGAGCTAATAAAAATGGTTAGACTTAGTGTTGTTGGGTCATTGAATTATGATCTAGTATCTTATACGGAAAGAATTCCTGAAGCAGGTGAGACGTTCCAGGCAGATTCATTTGAGACTCATGTTGGTGGTAAAGGTTTAAATCAAGCTGTATCAATAGCTAAGCTCCTTCCAGAAACTAATGGCGAGCATAGTGTTAGGATTATTGGGAAAGTTGGTAATGATTCCTTTGGAAAAGAACTTCTAGGAACATTAGAAACGGTTGGTGTTTCTGTCAGTGATGTTGAAGTGCTAAATAATGAAAGATCTGGGGTAGCTATTATTCTAGTTGAGAGAACTAGTGGAGAAAATAGAATATTAATAACTGCTGGTGCCAATGGTAAAACTGATTTTTCAAACGATGAACTAGAACTGCTATTCCCTGAAACATCGGATAGGGAAGTTGCTGTATTCCAAAATGAAGTCCCTGGAACAATCAATGTTGTTAAATGGTTACGGGCAAATCGCTTTGAAAATACTGAAATTGTCTATAATCCTTCTCCATATTATTCATACAGCGCTTCAATAATTGGACTTGTTGATATTCTTATTGTCAATGAAGGTGAAGCATTGGCAATTGCTCAGGATGTTCTACCCAGAGACGAATATGAAGATTTTCAATCATTAATCACGAAAGATTTTATTGATGGTTACTTGAAATTAGCTTTACGCTTGAAAACTTTAATTAATCAAAAAGAATCAAATACCGTTATTATCACACTAGGTTCCAAAGGGTCGGTTCATACTACTCCAACATCGGATAGTCAACGAAGTAAATTTGTTGAAGCAGTCGAAGTTGAAACTGTAATTGATACAACAGGTGCTGGTGATACATTTTTAGGTGCGATCTTAACTCAAGTTTCTTTAGGTGGAGGAATCCAAGAAGCTGTAGAGTTTGCTTCTGTAGCTTCATCTCTTGCCATCCAAAAAAACGGTGCTTCCAATAGTATACCAACTTTTTCCGAAGTAACTGAATCATTGAAGAAAAACAGTATATCTATACAAAATTTATGATGTTTCCTTAATCACAAATTGTAGAATCGTGAGGAGATTAATCTATTTCATTAGTCATACAAGATATATAAAACAAGTGCTTGCTCAGTAAAAGAAAAACTTTCTTTGTTCAAGCCTTCTTATCTTCTTTATTAGGTTGGTCAGGAGTTAAAAGACTTCTCAAGTTGGAACCAGCATTTATCGTTGATACATTACTTGATGTTGATTCCTGTAAAAAAGATGATCTATTTGAAGGGTTAAGGATTGATCTACCTCTTTCAGAACATTCGGAATAAGGTGCCTGGTATCCACCAGTATAATTAGGGGTATCTCTCCCATAATAAGATCTGATAAGATCAGGGCTCTGTTTAGTATAACCATTCAAATAAGGCTTCTCAGGCACTTGATTTAGCTGCCATGAATTATTTTCAACAGCAGCAACCAATGCATTCAAAGGATTAAACGACTCTCTTGACCCTTGGTTTATTATAGGTTCAGGTTTCAAAACTCCATTAGTTTCAGAAATAGATAAACTTTCACATTCCTGCGGGATTGTGGTGAACGTACCAGCGACGGGAAGCACTGGAGATTTTCTATCTTCAGGCGGATTCAATAAACTGGTAATAGAAAAGTGATTAGTCCTGCTGACGGTTTCTCCATTTTTTTTCGAGGTCTCACCGGATTGTGGTAAAGATAATGCTTCGGAATCAAGTGAAGATAATGCGAAAGAAGATAATTTTTTAACTGATGGTAATATTATCGGTTCAGTCTTTATTGAAGAACTAGAAAATGTTGCATTACTAGGAATATTAGCAGGTGCAGTGAAAAATCCTAATGGTGGATTCTTTGGCTGTCCCTGCTGATTCTTTTGTTGATCAAGATTCTGGTTAACTAAGGTTCTATCTGCTGGTTCAATAGAGTATAAATTTTTCTCTGTTACTCCAGCGATTTGTTTCCATCCATGACTATCCGCATTTCGTTGATAATAATTTCTGACCATGATAGGGCTTTTAGTTTTAAGTTGTTCAGCTATATATCCCCATTTAGTTCCATGTTCTGCTATTAATGCAGTAAACAAATTTATATCTCTCACACTCCAATAACTAGTGATTACACTTTTACCTTTATTATCACCAGTTTCAGGTTCAAGATCACCTATTATAGCCTCTGTTGTTTCAGGCTTCTTAGGTTTAGGTCCCCTAGGCTTCTTTTTCAGTGGAGCTTTTTCATCTGGGGCGTCATTCGAAGATGCTATTTCTGTAGATCTTTTTCTTTCCAGGTCTTCACTAAAGTCATTATTTTCAACAACTGGTTCAGTAGAAGGAAACACTTTTACTTTGTCTTGAGAATCAAAAACAGGAGCAGCAGCCCTGCGGCGACGACCTGTTTCAGTGAAAACGTCCTCAGTAGCAGCTTCTTTCGGAATGAACTTTTCTAAACTCAGTTCTTTTTCATCACCACTTGTCGCATTAGGCGTATTCGTTAATGATGTGTTTGTTGCGTTTTTAGCTTTTCCACGACGACCTTTTTGTCCTTTACGATTTCTTTTCTTTTTCAAAGCGAGTAACTGCTTATAATCTGTTAACGATTTTTTTGTTTTGTAATAATGTAGAACACACTCTTCAGCTGTTCTTAAGCCACCCAAAGCAGCCGATATACGTCCAAATCTTTTTGGATATGACAAAAACGCCTCACAGAATATTTCATGTTCACGGGATGTAAATGTATCAATGGCATCACTTTTGATTCTTTCAGCCCATTTTGTTTTATTAACCACAAGATTATTAACATTTATCAAACAAGAGCTCTTTTCAAGAGGATTTAGAATCATATTCGGGATTTGTGCTGCAAGTTGCTCAGCTTTATACAAAGGATCTTGTTCTTTTTCCTTTTCCAAATTTTGAAGAATTTCAAGAAATTCAGCTTCTGAACGTACTGTATCACCATGATAACGTCCACGTCTTGATGTCTGGCGTCCTTGTTCGGACTCTTTTTCTGTATTTAAAGTGCTTTGTTTTTCAGCACTTTCTGAGCTCTTAGACGGGTAAAATTGATTAAGTTGGTTTTGCATTTCTTCACATCGCTCATTCCAATCATTACTTCTATGTGAATACTCATTCAAGAGAGAAATTTTATTACTAAAGGTAAATTCTTTGATAATAGATAGATTTTCAAGTAATTTTGGTCTCATGACTTGCTCGTGCATTAAGAAGCTTCTTTCAAAGAAAGGATATTCATATAAATTTTTGATCGGCTTTCTTAACAAGTAAGGCAATTTTTTTGAAATTTCTTCCTTAGGATGATTTTTCAGCTCCCATACTTTATTCTCAACTTGCGGTAGAGGGAAACAATCTGAATTCACTTCATGTAATGGAACAATGATTTTAGGTGAAACTGGTTCATAAGTAAGTTTCACTTCAGTGGAAGTGCTCAACTTGGCCAAATTATCCGAAATCTCTTTTTCTATTACATCATGATCAACTTCAGGATCATAATTATCGGATTCTTCATCATTTTCACTCCCTTCTTGATGATTCTCTTGCTTGATAAGTTCAGGTCTCTCATTATTGCTGATGAGAGATGATTTCTTGAGAAGATTATTTTTATGTTGGGTAGTTAAATCTGTTTTAATTGATACGTTTGGATCTTCTCTCAGTTTAGGTGTAGTGTCAGACTCTTCAGTTTGCCTTTGTGATTCATCTGTTAACTGTTTATCCAATTCCTCCTTATGCTCTTGAGTTAAAGGTAGTCTTTCGGTTAAATTGGCACTGTTCTGGTGCTGCTCATCTAGGTCTTTGGTTCCAGACTTTTTATCTCGCGTACTTTTGTCTAATGATCTATCAAAAGAGAGATCTTCCTCGTCGTTATAATAATCTTTGAAGTTCTTGGGTATCAACGAAGGTTTTAGGTTTTGAGATCTCGTAGAATCTTCTCCATCACTTTCACTTTCATCATCATAATCTGTTGAACGATTTGGTTTACTTTCTTCATTTGTAGAATTTATTAAGCTCGCTCTATGAGTTGATGGATGTCTTTTAGGGAAAAATCCATCGTCCCTTTCTCTTGTCGGATCTCTTCGCCTTCTTTCCTCATAATAATTATAGCTGGAGCCTCCACTGTTCGAACGACTTCCAAAGCCTTTGTAAGTAGAGCCGAAAGACCCTCCTTGACTTTGAGGATATCTAGATTTATAATAACTACCACCTCTCCCGGAGAAAGATCTATAGCTGCGATATGATGAGTCACCTCTTGGATAATAACCTCTATAATCAGTTGACCCACCTGCTGAATTAGAATTTGCCTCATATCCATTGGTATTATGTGAATAATCCCTTGAATAACGGGACCCTCTGTAAAAATCAGACTCACCAAACCTATTTGAGCCTGAAGAGCGGCTTCCAGAGTACGATCTATCATAATAAGATGGCTTAAATGTAGAACCAGAGGAATTGGGCTGTTGTTGGTCAGCATTCTGTGATTGTCTAGGTCTATAAACTCCTCTGGAATTTCCCTCTGTAAAGGACCCCGTTGATCCTGTTGTTCCTGGACGACCAGATGTATGAGCTCTCTGGTTCCTATCGGCTGACATCGTTTTTGTATTTCAGTAATTAGCTCTTTACTGTCAATTTATAAGTCTTTTGCTCGCCTAATGCTCGGTTTCTTTCGTTTAGAGTCAAAAGTATTTTCTAAAAAAAAATATTAATATCACAAACACCAAGGAACAGTCTCTACTAAAGAAACTTAATTGAAATCAAAGGATAAAGTAATTGTTGTTATTGTTTGTACTTTTCTTTTCTCTCAACTCAACGGAACACTAGCAAAACAATTCGGTGATTCAGCAATAATCCAATGTTTGCTTCACTATTTGTGACTCAAAGAACCAGAACTGACCTCTTATTTGAAAACAGATATATAATACAATTAAATCTATCTAAATATTTCTTACTAAGAAAGGAAGAAAAGAAGAAAACATCATGGAAAAAAATGAAAAGCACAATAAGTCTGCTGACGTAATCTATTTAACAGGAAATGTATTTCGAATCAGTTCTTTTTACCAATCTGCGAAGAAGAGAGAAGTTTTATAAGCAGAATTGCTGAGGTCGTTGTATATTTAGTTTTAATGGTCTCTTAAAGGAAAATGAGTCTCTTTTGCAGGATTTTATCTGATAAACTCGCAATGCTTTGTCTGCAGACCTGAAAACGTTACTCATTCTCAATCAGAAAAAATGTAATAAAAACAAAAGGGTGTAACTTGTCAGAATTTTTGAACGAAGCAGCATCTATAAAATTCAATGAATCAGGAATTTCACCTATCGAGGGGGTTTTAGCAATATTGACTTGAATAAATTCTTTAAATGAACCTTGTAAAGTATAAATATCGGCAAGAGAACGGGATACTCTGTCTGTCACCTTTGGTATAATTTGTAACCTTTGAGCCAACAATATAGACAACACCACTAAAATCACGACCGACACCTTTTCTGTTTTTTAAAAGGAAAAGATATTTATGTGGATTTTTAAATAATAAAATCTAATGGATCAAAGCTGCTGCTGTTACTTGGACTAGGATATCATTTGGGCCTAATTGTGATGGGTTAACAGTAGATTATGTTATTTTTAATAGACCATCATAATCGTAAGTAAATTGTTTGTAACAAATTGAAACTTTCTTGATTTATGGGAAAAGGACATTAAAGTGTATTGAACCCCGGTATGTAACAGTTCATTTTTAACTGCTCTGGCAAAGAGATCTTAGTTTTACTCTATAGAGCCTGATAATTACGCATTAAACTAATTGCATTAAATTTACAAAGCTCCAATCAGCCATTTTGAGTTGTCATCTTAAGTCTCCAAGCGGGTCAGTTAGTTTTCTACTCCTAATGGAACATATTTCCTCTGCTTTATCGATTCTATGGCGATTTTGTAAAGCGTAGTGTATATGGATGACTAACCTTCTGCTTACTTAAACTATTTAAACTTTTACGGTGCATCAAAATTTAGTCTGAAACCCTATTCAATTTAATTTACCTGCCCCTCCGAATGCGTAACGTTCAACACTAAAGCGATTATGACAAGGCTTAACTTGATTACGTTAACGGACATCACAAAGAAGAGCTAGTTTAGCGTTATTAGTTGAGAGTGCAGCCCTCGATACACCCTTTTACTTAATGTACTTAAGACTCTTTCAGAATATCTTTCTCAAAACTAAAATAAAAGACAGGCTAGCACATCTTCATCTGTGTGGGTTTTAGACCCTTTAAAACACAATAGGAAGTGCATAAAAAAAAAGCTAAGGCCTAATTAGGAAAGCAATTAATAGAGTGGGTTTACCAATTTACTTCTTCGAGATAATACCCTCCAACATAAGCTTTAGCCAGCCTCCTTGATACAGCTACGGGTCTTCCTAATTTGGTTCCCTCTATTCAAATAAGAAGTTTCTTTGACCATTTCTGGCTGGTTTGTTACACAAGCGAGGGCATCGGTTCCTGAAATGTGCATTCAATCGCCCTTTTCAAATGAAAGAGACACACAAACCTTTCCCCAACAGTGCTGGTACCATGACTGCTAGCCCCTTGAAGTGGATAAAATACTTCTTATAAATAAACAAATTTTCCACTTCAGCTTTAATTTCAGGGTTGAGGTTTTCATCGCGATTGGTATTCAATTATTCTCTTGGACTCATAATATAAAGTCAGAAACGCTTATTGCACAATCCTCTGGCCTACCCATAACTCCTTCATCATAACCTCATTAGCTTTTTTGTTTATCTATCATTCACATTGTCTTTATTATAATATCAATCTCAAATCTGTCACCATTAAGTTGTGTTGACGTCCATTCATTTTAACTAGAAATCTCAATCAAACTTGATTACCAATTCAATTCAATTCGTTATAATCTTTTTAATTCTTTCAAAAAATAATTATTTATATTATGAGTTTAGGAAGAGTTGGATCAATCAAAAGATCAAGAGAAGAGATACAATCTTCCCCTTTAAGACCGTCAAAGAGAAATAATAGTCCAAGAAACTCAATGATATTCACTACGCCTCCATCAACACCACAAAAATCAATTCCTTCACGATTGGCTCACAGAAGTAAGCTGATAACTAGTTTCAAAAGTGTCTTTTCCTCGAAAAATGTATATCACTCACCTGTTTCTGATAACGATTCGTCTTCTCATTCCTCATCAACAAGTCCACTTAGCTACGCCTCACCTTTCACCTTCCATTCTCCTAAAAGCCCTGAAGAAAAAATCAGTCTTTATTCTGAAGAAAAAGTTTGCCGTACTCTAGTTTTTGAAGATGAGGTGAACAAAGGCTTCTCTAACCTCACTTTAAAAAATCAAGAAACTCACCCAATATTTACGATACCAGAGATTGTTTCAAAAATAGTTACTTATCTTGATGACTTTACAGCTCTGCCAGGTGAAGAAAGCCCACAAAGAAGAAGGCCACTTTCTTTTGAGCATGCTTTATTGATATATAAGGATGAGAAACGTGCTAAAGCAGTATGGAGAGAAGCATTAAAATCCAGTATAGACAACAATGGAAATCCACCATCAAGTACAAGACAAAGAAATAACATATTTAGCTGTTTATTGGTTAACAAGCTGTGGTATGGTATAACTACTGAGATCGTTTCCACTAAATATTTCTTTAGTAATGAAGCTAAATGGTTAAAGTTTGTCAGAGCTGCCAAAGAAAAGAAATTAACTAGGTCAAGATCAAATACTAAACTATTCATAATGCACAAGCTATCCCAAACAAAGCAGGAAGATATTGATCTAATTGCTCCAACCATTAGTGGAAATCTGGAGTGGATTGAAATGTATATTTGTCCAAAAATTTTACCAGATCCAATTATGCTACAAGGTTCATTACTAAAAAGATTGATTTTACCTGGATCGGAGTGCGTGGATGATAACTTTTTGAAATTAGTTGCCCGCAAATGTCCAAAATTGGAAGTTTTAGACTTAAGAGCTTGTTCCCGTGTATCAGATGATAGCATCTGCCAAATTGCTATGCAGTGTTCTCGTTTAATTTCATTGAACTTAGGACGTCATAGGAAATCGAACGCTATTACCGATAAATCTTTAATTGCAATTGCTCGTAACACCAGAATTGAGACTCTAGGATTAGCTGGTTGTTCAATTACAGATAGAGGTTTATGGGAATTAGCGCTCAATTGTAGTGGTTCAGTCACAAGACTTTCATTAAATAACTGCTTTCTTCTAACAGATAACTCACTCCCACAAATAATATCACTTGGATATTTAGGTAGTTTATCAGTTTTGGAAATAAGACACATTTCGAATCTCACCAATTTGAAACCGATAATTGAGTTTAGAAGAGCAAAGGAAGGACAAGGGAAAATGGTCCTTATTGAAGGATGTGAACTCCTCGAACAAAGAATTAGAGAAGAAGAATTAAGAATCGATATGAATAGATCTGCTAGAATATTTAACGAAATACTAAACTGGGTTAATGACGAAAATGATGGTGATGTTCCATATTCGGACATAATGAAACGTTTGTACAGCAAATAAGGCCCCAAGAAAATTAAAAAAAATAGAGACAAAGTTACCTGTAGAGACTCTTTCCTAATCTTCTAGTGAACTTATTGGTTAATCATCTCAGTTCGCGATTGTATGCTAAATTTGCGGGTAACTTTGATCTTTGGAAACCAAAAATCACCATCGGAACCATATTAACGTTTTTAACAACTGAGCACGATATACAATCAGAAGAAGGACTGTGTCACTCGAATATAGAGAGGAGCGAAAGAATGAGTCACAAATTTACTTCTGGGTATGTTTCCCTGGTTAAAGATATATTTAGTTTAAAGGGAGAGGACTAACATCTTTTTATAGTGAAAGAGAGAGATCTAATTCTTCTAATGATCAATATAGCGACAATAGAAGAGATAGCTATGGTCATTCGCGAGGTCGTTACCAAAAATATGGGAGTCGTGGTAGCTATAGAGACAACTATAGGGGTGATTTCTCTGATCGTCGTAGCTCTTATGAAAGGCCAAATGGTTCACATGAAAATTTTAGAGATAGAAACTATACATCCTCATCACAATATCGAAATAGCTTCTCTCAAGAACAAACAGGGGATCATCAGGTTGGTGAAATACAGCGAGACCATGATCATGACCATAGACGCACATCCAGAGAATATTATAGGGGTGGACAGAGAGGTAGACCATACAATTACAGAGGAGGATATTCAGGGAGAGATAGTTATAATGCCTCAAAAGATGATGTGAACTATTATTCCCCTAGTACTTCTAGGAATAATTCATACTATGACTCTGGAGAGTCAAATAATCCGCCACGTACACCATATGAACAACCAAAAGAAACTTCCAAATTTACAAAGATATTGCATGAAAAAAAGGAATATAAATCACCTTGGATAACATTGTTAGCTTTGGATGTTTCAGAAAAGGGAAATAAAATCCAAGTGGATACAGAGAATGAGCTTAAACAAATAAGAGACGAGCGTGAGGCTCTATATATCAAAAGCCAAGAGATTGAAACAAAGCTCAAAGCCCTTAAAGCTAAGAATCTTTCTCTAGACTTTGAAATTGGTATACTTAAAACACATGGTATTAGAGATCAATTAAATGTGAATTTAACGCAAGAAAAACTTGATTCCATATCTTTTCTCTGAGTGAGGAGCGGGATACTCATAAACAATCTACTATTGACATATTCACTATGAACTTGTGTATATTTTTATGGCTGTTATGAACTATTTAAAAGTTGTAGCTGAAGAAATTAATATGATACTGCCCTTAACGATATTAGATCTGCAACTAATTGTCCGAAAACAGAAATCGGTGTTTACATATTCTGAAACGGATGCCATTTTGAACATCAAATCAGCTCCTGAGACGTACTGGCTGGGTTCGTAAGGCAATTAATCTTTTGAGAAGCTTACTTTAATTTGTGTTACGAAGTTCCTTTTATTTGTTTCAAAAGCTATAAAAGAACATCAGTTGATAGAAATAAGATTTTTTACTGTTTTGAGGCTACCATTACCCAAACAATATGAATGACATAACGAATACTTTTAACTTCGAAGGTATAAAGGTTCAAGATAAATCTACTAAAACTTCTTTAAAGAGAATGAACGAGAAGGTACAGCTATCTAATGGTATATCGACAGAAGACAATAATAAAAATGGTAACAGTGCGATTCGAAAGAAAACGTTACAGAAACTGGCTAACAAGATATCAAGACTTGATATGCTTGACCATTCGCATCTCACATCATTCCCATTAGCCCCACCACCAGCAAATGATTCTGAGAAAGTTACAGAGTCTCTAAAAAGTCCAGAAATTAATGCCCAAGATTGCTCTAGTCTACCAAACTCTCAGCTTTTAGAAATTGATCCAATAGTACTGGTTGAGGATTACATTAAAACTAAGCAGTTAGCTAGAAAGAAAACATCAGTTGCTGATTTAAAATCTTCATTGAAGGCATTCGATGTTGATGACATAGAAGGTGGACTAGATACCTCGAATTATTTGACGAGGGCAAGATCTATTTTATCAGCTTCAACAACAATCAAAGGACAGTATGATGGCTCCCCAAGAAAAACTTCACTACTACTGACGAACTGTATTATAGAAGATGATGAAGCTTCTAGTTTTGACACTTGTGATTATTACAGTGCCAAAACAACACAAACAATAACATCGACCAGTTCACTTTGCACGTTTGCCTCACAATCTGCTGCTCCATCGTTGAAATTATCCGATTCATATGATACACCAATTCCAGAGTTTACTTTGACTATAGAGTCTTCACTGAAATATTGTGTTCTTTGTGAGACTCCTTTATATGACTTAAGTAGTCATTTATCACCGGATGCAACGTATACTGAGTTTGTTTGCTCTAATTGTACAGAAAGATATGAGCTCTTATCGAAATTATTAGAAAATTTTGATCAATCTGTGTCGTATATTGAACCAGTACATTTAGATAATGGAGATAATGAAGAAGCCTTAATTCAACCATCGTTAAAGAGACAAAGGACAAGTGGATCACAGCTGTCAACACAATTGATTACCCAATTACAAAACCATCTAAATATGGATAAAGATAACAGGACCTTTTCTCTGGATAAAAAGTCTTTTGTATGGTTAGTAGAAGCGAAGAGAAAATTGCGATGGAGATGGAGGATAAGCGGATTATTACCAAAATTCTTGAACAGAGAATGTCTTTAGGAGGTGTTCTCAGCACATTTGAGCTGATATGAGTTCATGCAAAAATCATGGTTGCATTAGTGGGTTATAATAGGTGTAGTAAATCTATATCTTGTCATTTACGAGTTCTAGGGAATAGAAATATAAATAAATTTTTCTTTTAAGAACAAATCACGATTCAATTCAAGATGATTGATAAAAGATTAATATAAATATTTATAGGGATTCTAAGTAGCTGATGGCCGATTCCAGTTCGCCTTTCTCGTAGGTTGTAACCTTACCTTGCCATTTACCTTTACCTCCACCTTTTAGGTTAGTTATTAAAGATTGAAGTTTTTTAGAAATTGCAATAGTTTTCTCAGTGTTTGAAGAGTAAATTAATAACGAACCACCTTCCTTATCTTTACCAGAAATTAAAACTAAAGTTTTTCCTTCTGGAATTTGCTTTAAAGCATTTTTGAAAATAAGTGTTAAATAATCAAGCCCCGCATCTGCTCTATGAATAAATGCAACTTCCTTTGTGTTGAACTTTTGAATAATCTCATCAGTTTGATACTTTGCTACCTCTTCCTTCCATAATGATTCTTTCTTTGTTGCTTTTCTATAATTTAAGTTCAAAGCATTAATCTTTTCAGGAAGGTCTTCAAATTGACAGGACAAATCAGCCGAACTTTGTTTCAAAATCTTATGAGTTATTGTAGCATATTTACGAACTCTATCACCGGCGAGAAAATGTAATCTTGAATTAGTACCTCTAGCTGAGGTTTGATGAAGTAAAGCAATTGATAAAATTTGTGCAGTTGATGAAAGATGGGTGCCACAACATGGGTTCTCATCAAGATTACCAATTTTGATAACTCTCAAGACTCCATTTTCAACGTCATAATCATCTGGTATTTTGGATTGGTTCACTAATCCACTCTCAGGAGTAACAACGCTTATATCAATACTATCCACAATCCTTTCGTTGACCTCCTTGCTGATATCATCAACTTCTTCATCGCTTAAGGAACGAGGAATCTCGATATAATTGACCAAATCCCCCATAGACCAGCTTAAGGTTTTGATTTCACGCTTGTCAAGAATAGCAGACAAGAGATGCTGGCCTGTATGCTGTTGCATATGGTCCAGTCTTCTCTTCCAATCTAATTCAAGAGAAACTTGAGTTCCTACCTGCAGAGGTGTATTAACTAAATGAATAGCTCTGAGCTTATCCCTTCTGATGAAGTCCACAAGATGTTTTTTCCCATCTGATTGGATAATATATCCTTGATCAGAGGGCTGACCACCACCTTCAGGGAATAAGATAGTATCTTCTAGCTCAACAGCATATTTCTTCTGGATCTCTTCTGGTTTAGCCTTCGACTTCTTACCTTTGACTGGTTCTAGAATCTCCTCTTCACATGAGACAACAACCGTTGAAAACTTCTTCAGAAACGAGTTCTTCTGACATTGAAGCGCTCCAACAACAGCTGGAGTTAAATTAGCACCCATATCGATGGTTTATGTAACTTCTACAGGTTTCGATCAATCGAAGATTAGAAATTACTAAACTTCAACCCCGAGACCGGGACCGATTCTATTGAAATACCCGATCTCTACGCTCAATTCAATATTGATTATTTATTAGTAGTATTAATTAGTATTGATATCTGAAATTGGGATTCTCGAGATCAGTCATGTCGCTGAATTCGTAGTTTTTTAGTTGTGTAGTTACGTCTTGGTTATCTTTCTTTTCGTTCTCCCATTTAGATATAAGTCCAACTAATAGAGAAAGTGGAATACTTATGATAGAAGTGACTAAAAGTGTGATTTTTGCAGATTTATATTCAGGTGCCTCATGTGATCTAAAGAGTTGGGGACCTATAAGGGAACCAACTGAAAAAGCTATCATGGTCAAGGCGTTACGAGCTAACTTCTTAGTATGACCTGCAGTATTAGCACTATTCCACGAATATAATAATGATATCACACCAGTAGATCCCATGTTTAGATAAATTGCAATTAAGTTAGCAACTTTGTTATGTGTTGTTAGCATTATAATATAACCAATAACAGCAGGAACACACATTGCCATAAATATAAGTGTTCGTCTTCCAATATAAGAACAAAGATACGATTCCCCCAAAATAGCTATTACCATAGCTGCACCAACTGGCATTTGTACAAGTGCAGAGATTTCATTAGAGAAACCAAAAGATGAAATAATGGTAACTGACCATGTTCCTAATGCCCCAGTTGAAATCATCGATATCAAAGTTAAAAAGAAAAGCACCCAAGTATGTTTATCTTTGAACAATAGTTCTTTAATCTGTCTTAATTTGTACGTCTTATTCTCTGTCCCAGTTTGATTAGCTCTAATATGTTCAAGAACAATAAGCTTTTCATCCTCAGTGAGAAAAGTAGCACTTGTAGGATTGTTAGGTAGAATACAATAAGTAAAAATACCGAATGCAATTGTTATAATACCCATTACTAGAAAAAATATTTGCCATGATTGGAAATCTGTCTTTACATGTTGAAAGCCAAATGACATTAAACCACCAACGATAACACTGACACCCGCCATTGATACCCAAATGCCTGTTCTCTGAAGATTCTCAGTCTTATTCCAATACATTGAGGATATAACAATAAATCCTGGTAGCAAAGAGGATTCAAAAACTCCTAATAATGTTCTCACAACCATCAAGCTTGCATATGTATGACAAGCCGCATGACAAGCGACAACTATACCCCAGGCAACTATACAAAAACCTAGAAATTTTCCAGTAGGCAGCCTTTGAAGTAAATATGAAGTAATTGGCTCTGCAACAATATAAGCTACATAAAATATCGTACCCAAATTAGCAAAGTCATTTCCTTTCAAATTGTCTTTGATTCCCATAACGCCAGCATAGTTAAATAGATTTTTATCAAGAAATTGTAAAAAATAGGCCCCGCACATCACAGTCATTATTCTTTTATCTATTTTCTTTGCTAGTTCTTTAGGATATTTTGTATTAGCTTCTGTATTTAGTTCTGCATGAATCTTTTCGAGATAGACAAAAGCCTCGTCCTTATCAATTCCTAAGAAAGTGGTAGTCTCTGAATTTGGCTCGTTTCGATCATCACATAAGCTCTCCTTTCTTTTTGCCTCCCTGAAAGGAAGCTCAACCATTCTTTTTAGTTGTTGTCTAGTGATTCGAATTTTTTGGCAAATCAAGTTTTTTTTTTTGCAGTACTTTCAAGACCTCACTCAACTAGTGAACTGTAACAATTTCAATATGACACAGTTCCAAAATACATGGATAAAGAAAATGATTATAGATATTTATGATGATGTTCTTATATATTTAGAAGCTTATATGTGTCGTTTTATAGGTGCTGGTAATGGTGTATTTTTTGAGGCCATCTTTTTGGGTTAATGGTTGAACTGAAGTTGATCAGAAAGTACAACCCAGCTGACAAGGTTGTTTCTAACACAAATAGTCCCTGAAAATTATTCATATGGTATTCACTAATGATGGTTGCTATGTGCTAAATATGAAAGATTAATTGGGCCCTTATGCTTTTGTGTACTTTTTAGATCATCAATTCAAAGAAAAATATATGAATCAACAGGATGGAAGCGAAAGTTTGGATTCAATTATGAGAATTATTCTGAATGACTTCTTCTCCTACTACATCTAGTGTTTTAGAATCCACTCCGCAGGATATTTCAGCCAATAGATTATCTTATTTAACATCAGATTCTAGTATATTAGCTACAAATGGTTCAAAAATTTCTCCTCAGGAAACAACATCGGTAGCTAATGAGTCCAGCACTTCTACATATGAGACAGCAAAGACTTCATTAACAAATTCGAACACGGCAAGTGATACGCCAGATGAAGTTCAAACAGATCAGAGAATCGAAGAAGCTATATCTCTTGATTCATTTGATAAGATTTCATTTGATGAACTAGCTCATAAGCCTCCATTTCTACCAAGTATGCAATCATATTCAGCTTTTGGTAGATCAAATTTGAGGCAATCAATAATATCAAGACAGTCATCTCGAATGCTACCACCCAATGACAGATTTCTTGAGCATATGGAAGAGCAGTTAGTGAGGTGGGGTGCACCACAATCATCACATCGCGTTGAAGATGTTTTGAATGGAAAGCATGCCTTCCAAAAACTAGATATTCCAAAGTTAGAAGTTCAATCATCTGAAATTGTTCAAAGTGCTACTGATGTCGACACTTCAATAGATAACTATACAACTGATAGCCTGGTTGATAGTATTGCTAAATCACCTTACGTTAATATGGAAGCTTTACATGGCTCTACTATGAGACGACTGAAAGTGACTTTCCGGGAGGAAGTTTCCATTACAACACCTGATAAGAATGTTCAGCAGCTGCCTTTGAAATCGGCCACAACTGATGACCTTGACTCAATACAAGACAGTGCCTTCTTCAACCTGAGAGAAGAACAATCGGAATCAGCGTCAGTCTCCTCTTCAATATTGGAAAAAATATTAAGAAATGCTCCTGATCCAGAAGAAGAAGCTCAAGATGCTGGTGAAGAACCCATAGAAAGAACACCAGATGCATTTCCTTTGAATGACACTGATTTTGCTATTTTAACAAAAGTTGAGCCTATTGAACAGTTTGGGACTCAACGCAGACCAGAAGCTTTTTATACGTTCAATGATGATGAAGATCAAACATGCTGGGCATCTACGATAGAGATCTTCAACGACATGTGGTTGGACGCTGTGGATTTATTTACTTGTAATTTTACAATGCAAGATGATGGTTATCCCTATTAGTTTACTCTTTATACTTACGAATTGTTTAATATTCTAATTTTATTATTTTTTATGAGATTATGAACCACACAACAATGTTAATGAAGAACATATGAAGAAAACTAAATGACTAACAAACCCGAAAACAATTGAAGAAGACAAACAATGAAACATGTGCAAATATATTTGTTTTGTAAATCTACTCGCTTGCTTCAGCAAATCTTTCAAAAATGTTTTGAATTAATTTTTCATATTCAGCCTTACCTGCTTCTGCACCGTTTGATGGTTCAAAAAACTTAGAGGATGATACGCTATGTTTCACGTCGGCAGTTTGTTCAGATAATTTTGCCCAGTTTGCACCGTTGGCAACAGCTTTTTGGGCCTCATCATAATAGGTAACAAAGGCTCTCATCATATCATAAGTTTTCCAAATTGGACAAAATGCATCATATGTAGAGTAACCATTTTGTTGTAAGAAATCCTCTTTAATCAAATTTGCAACATCTAGTGCAATTTTATCAGAATCAGATAGAGCAGATTTACCAACTAATTGGACGACTTGTTCTAGTTCCTCAGCATTTGAAAGAATTTCCCTTATTCTATCTCTTAAAACAGGGAATTCTGGATAATTGCTATCGTAATATTTATTCAAAACATTTGTATACTTGGAGTATGAAACTGAGGTATTAATAGATGGAAAATGTTTTCTCTGAGCTAGTTTTTTATCTAAACCCCAAAAGACTTGAGTAATACCTAAAGTAGAAGTAGTAACTGGATCGGAGAAATCACCACCAGCTGGTGAAACAGCTGCAACAATAGAAACAGAACCAACACGATCAGGAGAACCTAAAGCAATAGCTTTACCAGCTCTTTCGTAGAAAGAAGCCAATTTAGCACCCAAATAAGCTGGGAAACCTTGATCTGCAGGCATTTCACCAAGACGACCAGAAATTTCTCTTAAAGCTTCAGCCCATCTAGAAGAAGAATCTGCAATCATAGAAACGTTCTTACCTTGATCTCTGAAGTACTCTGCTAGAGTGATACCTGTGTAGATTGAAGCTTCTCTTGCAGCAACAGGCATGTTTGATGTATTAGCGACTAAAGTTGTACGTTTCATAATTGGCTCTTTTCTACCAGAGATTTCAGTATATAATTCTGGGAATTCCATTAAAACTTCAGCCATTTCATTACCTCTTTCACCACAACCAACATAGATAATTGCATCAGAATTTGAGAATTTTGATAAAGATTGAGAAATCACAGTTTTACCACAACCAAAAGCACCTGGGATACAAGTGGTTCCACCTTGAACACAAGGAAATAGAGAATCTAACACTCTTTGACCAGTTAATAATGGATAGTCTGCAGATAATTTTTCAGCGACTGGTCTAGGAACACGAACAGGCCAAGTATGATACATAGAGTAATTATGTTTAACCCCATCAAATTCAACTTCCAGAATTGGCTCTTCAATATTGTAAGAACCAGCTTCTCCAATTGAGGTGATTGTACCTCTTGCTCTTGGAGGTAATAAGATTTTATGATCATTTAATAAAGAGTTTTCGAATATAGAACCAAAAATGTCACCACCACTAATATGGTCACCAACCTTTAGGGAACCTGGAGTGAAATCATACTCGATTGTTCTGTTCAATGCTGGAGCATCAATACCTCTTGGAATATAAATAGATTGTGATACTTCTTTAATTGTTTTTAGAGGTCTTTGAATACCATCATAGATGGTCTCCATTAGACCTGGACCCAATTCAACAGACAATGGCTTACCTGTTCTCAGAACTGGATCACCAACGGTGACACCAGCAGTTTCTTCGTAAACTTGAATTGTTGCCTTGTCTGCATCAATTCTAATAACTTCACCTACTAGGTTATCATGACCAACTTTAACTAATTCGTACATCGCACAACCAATCATATTCTCAGCAATGACGACAGGCCCTGAAACAGAGTAAATTTGACCATACTCGGCCTCATAGTGATCATCAAGTGATATACGTTTAATCTCCTTACGAGCATTCTCTATAGCACCAGCCTTGATGAATTAGTATTTTCACTGAATAGTAAATTGTAAAATGAATAAGACTCACCATTTTTCAGTCAGTTAATGGTTGGATGACGAGGTTGAATTATACCTTCTAAACTACTTCAGAATACCCTATTAGCTCTTTCAAAGAACTATATTAATTAACTACGTTGTTATCTTATAGCTGCTTCCAAAGGGGCACGAAGCTCTCGAGCTTGAAATAAGTTATTACCCGGATCTTCAACTTTTGACAATTGATCCTGGTATTAGACTTCCTAAAATAGTAATTAATTATGTAAAGTAGTCATTATAAAATTATTATGATACCTAGTTAGTTTGGTAGTTATCGTGTAATTTAGATTGGTTGTTAATTGAAGGGTATACAGTAACTATGGTAGAGTCTTCCCATGGTCTACATGGATTTGAGACTTACTTTATGAAGCACTGTGATCTACTATATAAATTATACAGCAGAATGAGGTGAAACCAATTCATTTATCTCAGCACTGGAAAGACTTAAAATCCCCCGAATATTTCTACTAGTTAATTGAATCCTGTTATTTGCTGTCAGTCTTAACTGCTTCTAAAATCTGAGCTAGTTCAAAGTGTATCTTATATTGAACGCAAGTGAAAAGAGCATACATTGATTATCGAAGAAACAGTTCAATGGTAACTAGGAAATTATCTAAGATTTCTTTTCCCGAACATGTACAGAAGTAGAAAGTCAAGCAAACTAGTCAATATGCTTGATACGATGAAGCATTTTTTTAGATTCATTCTATGTCTTACCAAAGACTCTCAGATATAAACTAACATCTTTCTAGATCTAAACCCAAAACTTAAAACTTACATCAAGTCAATCACCAACGCTTTTCTAGAATATATCTGGCGGTATTCGAGATATTTTACAGTATTATAAACATATGAAAACATATATTCAGATTTTATTTCGGACCTTTGATTCAAATGATGTAACCTTAATAAAGGAATTGCTTCCTTCATCAAAATTACATCAAGAACCCATAGTGCTATAAAAATAGAACCAGCATCATTATTTCAAACAACTTTAAAAGAGCCTCATAGTTATTAATTCCAACTGTCGAGTTTTATTGACAAATTTTGAACCAGCATATTGACAGTCACTAATAGTTTCAACAAAATACATTAAGCTGATATAAAAACTTGTGAACAATCATCATCAATAAATATCACCTCCTTCAACACGTCATTCAGTCCGCTTATTTGGATCTGGCTCTGACTTTCCGTCTCTTTCTTTTAAGTCTTCTGACTCTCTTCTTTCTCCATTTGGCACGCATCTCTAAAATAGAATGTTAATACTAAGTTCAATTCACTTGACTCAATCAATTGTAGTGCATTGTAAAGCTATTCACTTGAACACACTAATGATTTTCACTTCAAATGTACATACTGCAATGTTTTGTTTAATACGTTGGTATGAGAATATAAAAGAAGAAAGAAAAAGAGCATCGAAACTTTTGGTGATGAAAACCATTGCGCTTTGGGTTGAATTCCGGTCTCATCGAATAGAGCGTCACTTCGAAATTCGAGTAACAATTACCGTTCCGACTGGAAAATTCACCCTAAGGTGTCTGGATTTAAAATTCACGTGATAAAATTTAGGGTTTTGGATATATAGATAAGCTAGGGCTACAAATTATAAAGACTTTACCATTAATTTGCTATCTATATATGATTATTTTCTATGAATACAGCTGGTTCTCATTATGTACGATCATTAACTGAATGTCTTTCCTGTCTCATGCTTTTGATTAAATTTGCTCTAAGTTCTGGAAGTTCAAAGGTTTTAATCAATTTCTCAATGATTCCTTCATTCAATAATACTCGATCCTGTTTATCTACAGCATGACGATATATTTCATCAATCTCTGGGGTTTCTTTGAAATCTAAATCATCAGAGGCCACTAACGCTTCGAGATGTCTAGCACCAAGCAAGGCCTTGAAATTGCAGTAGAATCTATAAGCAAGGTAAAAACCAGGAATATTTGGAACAACAGGGACTATCACGAAGGGAATAGTAAGTGGCAATAATAAAGCGTTCCAAACCATCTGCTTTCTGTGGAATCTTTGGCCAAATTGTGATAATTGTAGTAACTCATTTTTCAGTTTATCCTGAGATATCGTTGAACTTGGATAGTAAACTGGGATACTTAGGACTTTATGATCTGCTAGGTCGTACGCAGATCTCAATGTTATATTTGAGGTATCTTCATGGTCCTCCTCTGAATGAATTTGTCTTAATAAATATGATTTTGATGGGAATGATTTTAGTGAATCTTCTGACCATGGAGTTCGCTCCAGAAACTTAGTAACATAATGAACGATTTTCTTATTATATGATTTTTCAGACTTTCTCAGATTATTCCAGCCTTTTTCAGCAAGCTGAGTTAGTTTGTTTTCATATTTGACTATTGTTGAATCGCTATTTAATAAGTTTTCATTATACTTAAAATGTACAAATGATTTATCATTAGTAACTGGGAAAACATAGATTTTAGCTAATTTTGTACTCTCCAGTTTATTATGTGACGATAAACCTCTAAATAAAGTTGGCAACCTTTTCAAGTGTTGTTTAGATATCATTATAGGTAATGATTGATGTCTCAGTTGCTGTTATCAGATGACGTACCAAAAAAATGAAGAATAAAGGATGCAAAAATTTTCAAATAACAACTAATAAGCTATCGATTCAAATTGGAAATCTAAAGTGTTTCTTTAGCAAAATGTACAAGGTCTCTATAAAATATTTACGGTAGAAAGTAGTTTTGGGGCTTTAATTCATGCTAGCAAACGAAATTCATGTAGTTGTCCGGGATTCGATAGTTGGTATCACTCAGCCTTACAATGAAATATATTGAAAATTAGAAATCCCTCGAGGAATTGGTGATTAATATGAATAAAAGATAAGAATTAACTATATATTTGTCTATAGGACCATTAACAGAGATATTTTCTTTGGTTTTCATCGAACTTATTTTGGAAGCCTATAAAGATGAATACCGCAACAGTAAGGAGCATGGTTCATACATTCTCCATCGTGTAATAAGGAGATACTACGATCAAATCTGAGTCTTGTGTTATATAATGCAATATCATTTTTAACTGTGGTTTATTATTGTTTCTGTGACTTCGGGATTAATTACAAAAGTGACATATTTTCATCGATATCGCATAATATCATTTATACCCAAAAATTCTTCGACTATCATAGAAAGCATCACTTAGTAAGGACTACAGCTATCAGCTAATATACATTCAAGCACTATTTTCCATATATTTTTCCTTTTGCTATTTTCTCTAAATAATTCTAGACATTGATTGATCTTTTGTACCCAGATGTCACAACAAAGCAACGAAATACCTTCAGTACAGATAGAGAGTGCAAATGACAAGACCGCTTCTCCAAAATTATATCTCAGTTCACCAAAGAAAGTTCTGAGTAAGAAAAATTCTGCTGCTGCACTCAATCCGTATAACAATATATCCACTTATTCTCATCAGGCAATAACAGTTCCTCCATATGTACTCTATGGTATTGCTAATTCTGCTAAATCACAAACTGGCAGATCTGATAAAGGAAAAAATATTGGCAGCCCCTTACATGATCCGTTTATCAATTCTTTGAATAATAACTGGGGAATTTTTTTTGAAACTGTTGATACTACACCTGCTTATTCTGAAGGAGTATTAAACTATGATTCAGAAGCATTAAAGGCATTACCTGACTTGTCTGGAAAATGGGGAGGTGATGAAAGGCTTCGATACTATTTGAATAATGATGGACCTTTAGATACACTAAAGGGTGGAAAAAAATGGTATCAAGGTTCAACTTCTTCTAATTTGTCTAATTCATCGCAATCTTCTGGGGAAAGTGACCGATTAAAAACTAAATCGAAAGCAGGTTATTGGATGTCAACAGAAAAAAGAGATGAGTGGAAGCCTTATTTAATTAGAGTCTTCTTATACAACAATTATGTTCCACTTTTTTTCAGAATGATGATTCTGGTTTTAAGTGTTGTTGCCTTAGCTCTGTCAATATCTATATTCAGAACCTCGAAAAAGAAAGTCCAGCTATCAGATTCAACAGCTGATGGTGTTACTCAACAGCCAAGTACCATAATGGCAATATGTGTACAAGCTGTTGCATTAGTATACGTAATGTATATATCTTATGACGAATTTAAATCAAAACCTTTGGGTATCAGAAATCCATTTGAGAAAATGAGACTCATTTTATTAGATTTGTTATTCATTATCTTTTCAAGTGCAAATCTTTCCTTAACATTCAATACATTATATGATAGCAGATGGGTTTGTTCACTAGATCAGTTTTCTAAATATCCCAAAATAGAATCAATGTGTCAAAAACAGCGAGCATTGGCTGCTTTTCTCTTCTTAGTTTTAACGATGTGGGTCGTTACGTTTTCAATTAGTATCATGAGAGTTATTCAAAAAGTCTCATCTCCAGGTGTTTGACTTTCGTTTTAATGAATTTAATGATTAATAGAGTTTATAGACAATATTTATAAAATATTTGCCTCTGTATATATAACTCACGCAGTGTTCTAATTTACGTTCCGTCCGGTCTCTCTAGACTGAAAATAACTTATGCTGAACCAATGCTACAAATTAGTATTATCATGAATACTTTTATGCTCATTTAATTATAATATATATCAGTCTGATCAAATATACTAACTCTTGCAGCAAGATGGAGTCTTCCAATAATCTTAATTACCTAGTCCATAATAGAAATAATCTATTTTAGATATTCGACAACTTTATCTAAAAGATATATCGCAGTAAATCTACTGGGCTGCTAAGTTTGTAGAGCACCAGCTGTCTTATTTACGAGCACCACTAAGACTAGCAGATCTAGTTATACTAGTCAACTTCCAATCCACAAGTCCATCTGAATAAGCGTCTCTATGAAAAAAGTGCTCCCATGCCTTCTTACCAAATTTAGGACTGTCCGAAATCCAAGCAGCGTAAGCTGTACCTGTGGCATGTGAATGTTTGAGATTCAACCTATCTTTAGGAAATACAAATCCGTGACGGTCAAGTTGTTCCTGTTCCCCATTGTTATAAGCAATAGCATAATCAGTCCAAGACTTGACCAACTTCGAAGCCAACTAAGGGTTGGCAATCTTAATTGTTTCTATTAGTTCAGTTACAGATTCCAGTAATCCAAAACGTGCAGATAAATGGGCTATAGCCCATTTTTAGAAGTTGATGGTGGAATCGCTTTGACTTCACCCGTTTTAGCATTGAGATAAAATTTTATTGAAAGCAAAGTCATATAGAAGTTCTGCATGTGTTTTGACCGAATTAATCAACTTATATCTACCATTTTCCCATCATTCTTCTCTTTTTCCCATTTCAGCAACCAAGCACCTATCAAAAAAACCCAATCTAGGACATTAGAAATTGCATAACCTTCAAGAGTATTTTTCGGCTTTTCTTGACTTTTTCTATGAACATCTAAAGTAGTTGAGGCTTTTTTAGAGTCTGATAGCTCCTTAAGAATTCACCAAGCCTTTCACCACCACCACACAAATAGTAATAGGATCTTTTGTAGAAAACATTCTTACGTTTGCAGCAAACTGACTAAAACTATTAGCATCAATGGCTCTCTCAGAAGGCGCATCTGGTTTTAGGTAAATTTCAGAAATTCTTCCAATACCTCACGGAGTATCAAACCCACGTTCATAATCTATGTATGTTAAAAGCAAGGCTTCAATATGTTCCGGATAAGTATTTGCACTCAATCCATCATGATAAGGAAAGACATGAAGCAGTTGCACATGTGAAGAATAAAACCAAATATTAATATTAATAGCGTTATCGCATTTAAGACCATCAACAGTAATTTCGGCTGGGTTTTTTGCCCAAAATTATGCAATACCCATAGAAACACCAGCAACTTGAGGAGCACGAGCGAAGACACCATCGTTTCTTGTTCCACTTCTAACTTTAACTCTTGAATAATTTTTACCAAATCTTTTGAAACTCTCAAATCCATGACTTGAAAATTGAGCTAAAGAATACTAATCGAACTGAATAACATATTTCAGCTTACCAGTAACCCAGTTCTTGTCCGAGTCATTTTCTTGGGCAATTGAATTCCAGCAGCTTGCTTCTGCCTAACAGTATTTGCTGCAGCAAACCAAAGACCAGTAACTATTTGCACAAACTCAGACGCAACAGCGTCATTATTACCAGTTAGCTTAATATGTCTACCATACAACGGAGTCGTACCAAAAGATTTTGAAAAATTCAATCTAAGGGATCTCAAGTTTTCTTCTTTGTCCAAATCATAAATAATAGCATTTGTAAATTTCACAACGTCTGAATTTAAATGAATGTAGGTTCTAACTGCAAAGTAGATGTGTGCCTTTCGATGTGGACGTCGACAATACATGAATCAGATTATTGAATTATACCATCATTTTTTCTCAGAGAGGACGTACCTATAACCATGCAATTGTCCGCTATTTTAACAGCGTCCAACTTCATAAAGCGGATAGCCTGCTTAGTACCTCATTTATTGAAATTAACTTTCAACCCAACTGCATTGGCAATGGCCAAAGTAGAGTCATCCTGTTTGATTGAAAAGAATTTTATCTAACCACTGTACCAACATTCCTTGTAACATATACTTGATTGGGATTTAGTAGACTTATTCTATGATTAGTCCATTTAACAGGACCATCTTCCCCATAAGCCAATGAATGGGTTTGAAGTTTTCACCATCTTCCGATATAGATACAGTAAAATCGGAATTAAAAGCCTGTCTCCCCCATAGGATACTAAAGCTCACAGTGAATATACTTGAATCGTCAACTGACATTATAATTTGATAAGTCTACTACTTCTCACACCATCCTTATTTACGATAGAGTTCAACGTACACATTATCTGCAACAGTATTAAGAAATGGCTTTTATGTGATTAATATTCAAGCTTAGAGCTTATTCTAAAGAAATCTGTGGTCTCAGATACACTTTGCATCCAATTCGCTGACTGGCCCTATTATCAATATCATCGCGTGGCTTGAAAAATAACCGCTTCATTATGGCTTTCAGCAGAGGATTAAGAGTTTCATCGCTCATTTCTTAGAAAATAATCTAACGCTGCAAGTTCAACCGTTGCCAGAATTAGGAAATCTTGCCAAGTTCAATAAGACTAAGCTTATAATAAAGATTTACGAATGAAATAGAGAAAAGGCTTAAAACAGTCAAGTTCTTGTTCTGAAAGGGTATATATAAAACTTTTTTTTCATAGTTCATTGGACTCAGCTGAACAATATCTGCAAGGTCTGAAACAACTATTAATCAGTATACATTTGGCTAGCAAAAGATCGTTTCCTTGCAAAGATGGTCCGATTGAAACAAGTTGCTGCTGCTATACAGGCTAAAATTCAGTATAAATCACCCAATATTAAGCCTCTTAGCCACGGTATGGCAAATGACAGGCTAAATAAAATGTTTTAGGCTAGTATTCTTTTGTTAGTCCATCTTAGAGTTCTAATCATGGCAAGTCGCAGAGGCTTGTGGCTTGAAAGAGAGATCAACAACTGCATGTCCTTTTAGAAAGACATACCAGCTATCTGGCACTTTTCGGGATGACGGAATATTTCCCTAACAGGTGTGCTCTTAAGCGTGTCTTTAACTAACCTCTGCTATATAAGCTAAATGAGGTTTAATATTATATAGCTATTCAAGCCACTTGACATTCAAGCCACAAAGAGTTTCACAGATCTATAAAAATGGAAAGAGGTCCAGCAGGCATTTGTGGGAGAAATCATATAGAGTATTCTCTCCATTGTGAATAGCTGTTAATATGAGTGAGAAAGAGTTAGAAGAAAAGCAAGTCACATCTTTTGATGTTGATCAGGTTAGTGATGACGGTCATGAAGTGGATTCGGTCACAAATCTAGTATACAAACCCGATGACATCGATTCTTTAGCTAAACCAATAGAATTCGAAGACTCTTTGAGAAGTAAATTGAAAAACTTCAAATGGTTATTTAGAAGAAATCCTGATAAACATGATGACCTTATTGCTACAAGATTATCAGCTTTTGAAGATCCTGATCCTGATATTGCTAGAAAATATTTTCCTCCAAAGACATATGAAAACTACAACTCTTTTGATCCTTACTACAGATGGACGTTCAAGGAAGATAGAAGAATTACAAGAAAGATTGATTTCAGAATTTTCACTACCGTTGCTTTAATGTTCTTTGCTTTAAATTTGGATAGAGGTAATTTATCATCTGCAGTTGCTGGTGGGTTATTAAAGGATCTTCATATAACTACTGATCAATATAATCTTGGTAATAATTTACGTTCTATTGGATTTATTATTTCAGAAATCCCATCTCAAATGATTGGTAAAAGATTTGGTCCAGATTGGTGGATCCCACTTCAAGTTACCTTATGGAGTTTCGTTGCACTTTTCCAATTCTTTTTGGATGGTAAACGTTCATTCTGGGCTTTAAGATTCTTATTAGGTTTGACTCAAGGTGGTTTCATTGCTGATGCTGTCCAATATTTATCTTATTTCTATACCAGAGATGAAATGAGTCTCCGGTTATCTTTATTCTGGGTCACTGATGCTTTTGCTGGTATTATCAGTAGCCTGTTATCAATTGCCTTCTTAAAAGTCAATTTACATGGTAAAGAAAGTTGGAGATGGTTATTTTTGTTTGATGGTCTTATTACTTTTGCATTAGGTATAGTCTCTTTCTTTTTGATGGTTCCAGGTCCTACTCAAACGAAAACTAAATTCCTTAAAAAAGGTATTTTCACGGAACATGAAGAGAAAGTTATTGCAAATAGACTATTGAGAGATGATCCTTCGAAATCTGATATGCATAATAGAGAAGGTATTACTTTTCGTGAATTTTTGAAAACACTATTAGACTATGATCTATGGCCAATATTAATCCTATCATTTATGTTCGAAATGCCTCAGACTCCAATTAAAGCTTATTTGAATATTAATTTGAAGAAATTAGGATTCGGAAGAGATAATATCATTTATTTGAATATACCGATTGATGTTTTCATTATAATCCTTCTTATCAGTATTACTTTACTATCTGAAATTCTTGATGAAAGAGCTTTAATTTGTGCCTGTCAACAAGTTTGGGTATTGATCGTTGTGGTGGTTGAATATACAAGTGCTCATAAAATTTCTCCATGGGGTCAATATGTTGTCATGTTCTTTGCTTTAGGTAATCCCTCGCCCCAAGCCATCATAGTGTCCTGGCTTTCCAGAGCTTCATATTCTGTTAGAGCGAGGGCAATATCTTCACCAATGTCAAATATCGGTGTTCAACTTTGTGGTATTGCAGCAAATAATATTTATAGATCTTCTGATGCACCACTATACAGAAATGGTAATAGGGCTATTATTGGGCTTTGTATAGTGAATATTGCACTTTTCATATTTGCAAAAATTTATTACATTAAGAGAAATCAGTATAAAAGAAATAAGTGGAATGCTATGAATGATCAAGAAAGGGAGCAATACTTAAATGAACATTCCAATGATGGTAATAAAAGACTTGACTATTTGTTTGAGCATTAAAGATGTCTAAATTAGTCAATTTTATGATTTGGAGTTTTTCTTCTTTTTGTCTAAGTTGTAGAGCCAGAAGTTTTTGATTCTTGTAACTTTCTGTAAAGCTTGTACTATATTGGGTTATATACTCTACACGTTAAGGAGGCATTTTATACTTGAAAAAAAATATTACCTTACATATGAAAATATGTCAGCTAAACTTAGAATACAGATATATCAATACACCCTATCTGTTTGATTGGCTTTAACATATTGAGAGACAGTATCAATAACTGTTTCTGTTAGATCCTTGAAATTATACCCATCAGCTAATTCAACAACATTGGAAATATCGAATTCTGGAATAAATGGTGGTGTATAATCTGGATTACCCTTAGAGACTTTTCCATCAAGTTCAGGAACTTTTTCGTTAATGATTTCAAGAATTTTTTGTGGTCCAAATTTACCAGCAGCAATGAATAATCTTTGACCGTGTAATTTTTTATTTGTAAATGGTAAGATATGGAAGGCAGCAACATCTCTAACATCAACAAACAATTGAGCTGGACCTACAGGATTTGTGTCTTTTGGATCAATTTTCAATAAGTTAGCAATAATTTGATTGGAAGTGTTTAAATCTTTACCAACAGCAAAATCAAACACTTGTGGACCAAAAATAAATGGAGGATTAACAGTTGAAATAGTAAAGTTTGGTTTTTCGTTTTCAAGGAACTCCCAAGCTGCCTTCTCAGCAAATTTTTTAGAAGCTCTATAAGCATTATTTTCAGTATCAAGCTTATCTAAAGTGATTGGATTCCAATCAGCATTAGTATATGATGGTTTAAAAGGATCACTGACAATAGCAGCGAAAGAAGAAGTAATAACAACGCTTTCAACTTGTGGCGCATATGCTTTAATACCCTTCAAGATATTAGTTGTACCATTTATGGCTGGCTCTAAATAAGCTTCTTTAAAAGGCTTGTTCAAACCAAATGTAAATGGAGAAGCAGTATGTGCAACAAGTTTAATATCTTTGTTATTCTTTAAAACCTCATCAAAGGCACCATCCTTAGCGATATCTTCAACAATTTCGTAGAAAAGCTTGCCGTTTGGGTATTTTTGTTTGAAGGCATCTTCAAATGGTTTGAGTCTTTCTTGAGATCTAGCCGTACCAATAACAGTATAGCCTTGTGCTAATAACTGATCAACAACATGGTTTGCGACAAAACCAGTAGCACCTGTGACGAGAACTGTAGACATATTATGATGACCCTCGATTTTAATAAACTGATGATGAGTTATTAACAGACTCAAATTTTCAATTGAGTTAATATATACCTGGTAGCCATTAAAGGCAAATAAGCGGTGGAGTATTTCAAGCCATTTTTACCTAATCGGGGGGTGAAGCTTTACCCGTAGAGGCTTTATTGTGGCTGAAGATAAACGGGACATCAATTCAAGTACAAAAAATGAACTTCGGCACAATAATCCTCCGATATACTACTATACTGTTCTATGCGTCCAAAATATTTTGAACAACTGAAACTCAGCTTATAACGTATAATCTAATGCTGTTTGTCCCTTCATATGGGATTTCCTAATATTTGTCCTTTTTTACACGGATTTATGCGTCTCACTTTTTGATAAACCCCTAGTTACATAGGTAATGAAATGGTTGTAGCATATCAATGTCGTTAATGTGATTATTACTATTACCAGTAGAGCAGCCCCCTATTACAGTTGCAGTAACTATCCTCTCATAATGTTGTTCCATCATTACGTTTTTCTTTATTTCTCATTATTAAATTTTGCTATTGCATAATATTCCTTTTATTATACAATATTTTTTAAACTAAATATATTTTTTTTATATTTATTATAGCTCAACTTCTCGTTATGGGGTTTATTAGTTTTGTAGAATAATTACGTAATCAAAAACCAAAAAACAGCTATTTTATCAAGATGTGATAGTATCAGATTACTCTAGTCTTTTTTTTTTAGAGCTTTTGTTTTGTGGGAATTATTAGCCTCAATTTTGTTGCTTTTATATGAATTTGCTTTTTTTGCTTTAAGTGTCAGGTAGTCTCTTACGGCAAAAAACTTAGAATATAATTTAGAATAAATTTTTGTAACAAGAAAATCGGCCGTGTGGTCTAGTGGTATGATACTCGCTTTGGGCGAAGAACAGGCATACACCTGATCTACAAACTACTAAGCATGCGAGTGGCCCAGGGTTCAATTCCCTGCTCGGCCCATTTTTTTTTTTTATTTTTCGAAATTGTTTATAGACAACCTTAACAAACCCACTTTAGAATTCTTAGAGCTTTGCACTCAACCATTTATTTTTTTTCTTTGAGAGTGATTGAGGATGTCAGATCATATATCTACAAGCGAGCAAGAGAAGTTGGACCAGTTCCAAATGATCACTGCGTTTCCAGATGAGGAATATGATAAAGTTGTTGCGTTACTACGAAATAACTATTGGAATATTGAAGTTGCACTATCCAAATATTTTGATGGTAATCTTGAAGAACCTGCTACACCAGAAGTTCCTGATCCTCCTAGATTGAATGATGTAGATAATTGGTCACAGTCCACTTTAAATTATAATTCATTATTGCCACAATTACCAATTCTTAGACCAATCTCAAATAAATGGCGTTCAGAACCTGGATTAGATAAAACAAATCACTTTGGATCATTTTATGATTCCCCTATTTTGTTTTTAATATTGTTTGTTCCAAGAACACTAACTTTACTTTTATCAACGATTGGTTCATTATTTAGATTGTTTTTCCCATCATCACCAAATTATATACCTGATAGACCAACTTTAAAAGAATTTAACTTTAAATCATATTATGAAGAAGTTACGACAGATAGTTCGGATATTGAATTTTACCAAGGTGATTTCAACGACGCCTTTTTGGAAGCCAAGCAAGAAAGCAGATTTTTGTTGTTGATATTAATTGGTGATAATGATAATTCTTTTAATTTTATCAAAAGAGTTTTAAATAATGAATCAGTAAGCCAATTGATTAAAGAAGAAAATGTAATTGTCTATGGAGGTAATGTCAATGAGCCTCAGTCATTTGAAATTGCTAAATCTATCAAAACTCGTGGATTACCGTCTATTTATTTAATTGGGAATGTATCAAGTGGGCCAAATGCAATCGCATCAATGTCAATCCTATCAAGAATACCAGTGAAATCAGTTAATTCCTTTATTTCAAGATTAAGAATTGAAATAGAAAGATTCAAGCCCGAGTTCATAACAAGAAGAATTGAGCAGGAGGAATTAAATTTCGCAAGACAAATCAGAGAATCTCAAGATAAAGCATATGAAGAATCTTTAATCGCTGATAGAATCAAACAAGAACAGAAAGAATTTGAAAAGCAAAAGGAATTAGAAAGGGAACAACTGAAAGAATTTAATAGAATAAACAAACTCAAATTTTATTCATCATTAATCTCAAAATTCGAATCGCTAGATAGTCTGCCAAAAGGCCAATATTCAATAATTAGGTTTAGATTACCTTCAGGTGAAGTTTTGACGCAAAAATTCTCGGAAAAGCATTCATTATTTGATATCTATTCATTTATTGATTTAAAAGTTTTTTTGAAAGAAAATCAACTAGATTTAAGTTTA
The DNA here is from genome assembly GCA_030570795.1 of Wickerhamomyces silvicola. Classification (NCBI taxonomy): domain Eukaryota; kingdom Fungi; phylum Ascomycota; class Saccharomycetes; order Phaffomycetales; family Wickerhamomycetaceae; genus Wickerhamomyces; species Wickerhamomyces silvicola. The sequence goes on along the minus strand of JAJLWN010000002.1, from coordinate 699,803 downwards.
ACTGATAGCGATGTCGATAAGAATTATAACCACAGTTTTGCATTTGAATTAATTTCCCCTTTCCCGAGATACTCTGTTCCAATTGATTCAAGTTTAATTAAAGATAATAATCAATTATGGCCTAATGGTAACTTATTGATAGAATTTAATGATAACGAAGAAGAATAAATATACGAAACCTAAAGATTAATATTATATTGTGTAGCCTACCTTTCTAAAATAGAAATAAATAAAAATAACCACTCCCCAAATCCTCCTTTATATGCCAATATTTCTGCTTATATATATAATTCCCTCCTATCCTTCATTTATCAAATCAGGTTTATAAATCTCAATTTTATCAATTTCATGTTTTGCATCTTCCCAGGCCCTTAGGTTTTCATGAAGCCAAATTAATAAGCTTTCAGTGTAGTTTCTTAAAATTTTCTTCCATTTTAAATTATAAAATATCAATAAATTTTCAATATTTAAATTAACTGAATTATTAACTTGATCAATATCTTTCAAGATAACTTTTAAACAACTTTTTAGCTTCACAATCTCCTTTTCGATTTTGTCAATTTCCAGACTTCTTTCAGATTCATTCATTTTAGAGATATCATTTGAATTTGATTTACCTGTAAAAATTCTTGTCCAAGGTGATGCTTTATTTATAGGTTGACCTTGTTCTAATCTTTTAATTGCTGCAGCAATCGTAGGAGATTGTTCAGAATTTCTTTTTAAAACTTGTTCTAACCTATTAACTTGTTCTTGAGCATTTTTTAAAGATTCAATTCTTTGATTTCTTCTTGTTATAGTGGTGTCAATAATATATAATTGAACTTCTTTTAATTTTCTGAATTTTAGAACGTTCAAAGTCTCTATTGAGTACTGATTAATTTCTGTAATTGGTTCTTCTAAAATTGTCAAAATTTTAAAAGCAAATGCCTCAGAATTGATAAAATTAATATCAATAGCTTGACCAGTTTTTTCAATTCCAATAGATAAATTATGATTATCTTCTAAACTAAATGCATTGTAATAAGCACCTAATTCACCTTGATCTTTAACAAGACCTCTGAAATGGCGTTTTTGCTTTTTAACAGACTTCTCCAATGAGCTTGAATAGGATTTATAGATTTTAAAGATTTGTTCAAATTCTTTAAACTTTATATCAATTTCTTTATCTTGCTCTCTTGGTTTAAAATTATTAATTGTACTATTTTGTGGAATTGGTAATAAAATATGTAATGGACTTGGTTTTATTGGATCTAATGGTGGTGCTAATAAATTTGAGGCCGGTAAAATTGATATTGGTGGTGATGATAAAACATTAATCCAATTAACGGTTGGATCTAAAAATTGTTTCCAAACAGTAGAATTTTTAATCTCAGTAATTTCTAGACATCGATTTAGAAATTGTGATAACATTCTCTTTCTTTTTTCGATTATTTTCAAATCATTCTTAGCATTAATTGGATTTAAAAAATATTTAACAACCGAATGCTTTTCAGGAATTGGTGGTATTATAAAAGTTGGAAACAATTTAACTAAAGATTTTCTAAAACTATCAAATTCTGAATATCGTCTCTGAACCTGAGTGTAATTATGCTTAATTGTATATGCTATAACTTTAATACCTTTTAAATCTTTAATCTGTCCTGCATCAGTTATTGTTATTACCTCATTCCCAACATCGTAAACATAACTTTCTGGTAATTCATCACTATCTTCCTGCTCGACCTCTTCCTCGACCTCGTCTTCAATCTCTCCACCTTCGTTAATTGAATATTGAATCGATTGGCGCCTATCATCAATCAACGCTCCACCTTCAAATTGAATTGGAGTATCTTCACCGAAAACAACAGCAGAACTCTCTAAATCTGCAAGCAAATCCAATGAGCCAATACCACTAGAAAACAAATGATCACTACCGGAAAATGGGTTGTTATCCTCGTCGTGGAAGGAATCCATCTCGGCTTCTCTATTTATAAATGAAGCAAAGTTGGATTTTTTCTGTTTTTCTTTCTAAAAAACAACAACAATGAGTGCAATAAATGAAAAACGTGAGTTAATAATCCTCAAATGATAGGCAAGGTGTCTAACTAACCGACTTAGCTGTCTTAAAGGCACAGGACATGGTATGTTGAGATTCTTTCTGATCTAAATATGCCAATTAACAACCAATAGTCTGAAGAGATCCAATCTGTAGTATTTGATCTTTCGATTAAAGCTTTGGAGAAATATAGTGTTGAGAAGGATGTGGCTGGGTATGTTAAGAAAGAGTTAGATGAGCAATATGGTCATACATGGCATGTTATAGTTGGTAAAAACTTCGGTAGTTATGTTACTCATGAACTTGGATATTTTGTTTATTTCTACATTGGAGCATATGCTTTCTTGGTATTCAAAACTGGCTGAATCCCTCGTGAGCTATACAGGTTCATATAATACCAAGTCATTTTGAAATTTCTCCCTTAATTCTTGATTTTTAGCTTGTAAACTCTCTTTTTGTTGTACAAATTTATTAACTTCTTGCAATAAAGATTTATCAAATATATTAGCTAACAACATGTTGAAAATCTTTGATTTACAGTTTTGCTCTTCTAGCAGTTCATTATATTTGTGTTTGATTAACTCATACTTATTCGTTTGATCCATCAATCTGTTCTCAAAAAATTTATTTAAATTAACATGTTGATTGATTAATTCCTTATTTTTTTCAGCTTCATTTAATGATGAATTTAGCATTTCAATTTGTCTTTTCATTTCGTTCAGCTCTTCATTATGATTCTTAACTTCATCTATATTAATCTTTGCGTTTAACTTAACCTTTTTGGTAATGGTGGCATAACGTAAAGTTGATAAAGTCTCATCATAATCACATGGCGAAATACATGCAATCATTGCAGTTTTACTATTACCACCAAGACTCTCCTTCAATATCCATGTTAATGTTGAATCTCTAAAGGGTGGTTTTTGATTATCTGATAAGGCAGATATAACTCTTCCTAATGTTGTTAAACTCTTATTAATATTTGAGCCTTCTTTGAATCTAACACCAGTTGTACCTGTGGAATTAACTCTTTCTGATCCTGCCAAATCAACTAATCGAAGACTAGAATTAGTCTCCTTAAATATTTCTTCATTAACATCAAACTCTGTTATTCTAACATTTATAGTGAAGACTGCATGTGATCTTGACGACTGATCATTCATCTTTGTCGATGCAACTGTTCTATTTTTATTACCTGAGTCCATGTATCTGACAAAATCCAAATAACTAACTATCAAAAATTCTGATAGTTGCTCAACATAGGGGCCAGTCTTAGGATCTTCCCTGATTCTTAATTGCTTTGGAGTTAATAAATCTTTAACTTGTTCATTATAAATTTCAAAATATGAAACTCTAACTTGCGCTCTTTTATTCTTTTCAAACTTAGAGATCTCATCAAAGAGATTCAAGCAACTTTTGGGGATGATACCTGGCTCCTCACTATCCCCCATCATCGTATAGGATTTACCTGACCCAGTTTGTCCATAGGCAAATATACATGTATTATATCCATTTAAAGTATGATCTAAAATTTCCTTTCCTATTAAATCATACGTATCCTGTTGGCTCTTATAATGATGATCTTCTGGACTAACAGACCACAAAGAGTGATCAAATCTAAATACTTTGTCCTCTTTCTTTGAATCTGATGAATGTAAAACCGTCATATCATCTTTCATCTCAACCAGAATTGGCGCATCTTCTCTAGAAACCCTTGGGCGTACCCTGACAAGTACCTTAACCGAGCTCTTTGTGTCTTTCACCATATTATCACCGCTTTTATTTTTTCACCAGTTTATCACCTTTGTTTATTTATCACCATTTTTTGTTTACCTTTTATATCCGACAATGTCACAATCAATCAAATATGGTGGAGAAGATCGTCAATTGTTCTTGAGCTACGACAAGGTATCAGAGGAGTCTCCTCTGGTGTTCATTCATGGTGGTGCTTGGAGAGATCCCAACAATACCTCTCATGATGCTGATTATCTTGCAAGCCAATTAGACTATCCATTCTATAGCATTGATTATAGATTATCTCCAATAGTTAAACACCCTGAACATTTGAACGACGTCGTTAAGGCTTTGAAGCAAATCGACAAAGAAAACCTGACCTTGATTGGTCATTCAGTTGGTGCTACTTTAATATTACAAGTACTTAGTCTTGAAATATTTAATGTTACAAACGTTATTCTACTTGACGGTATTTATGATCTCATTGAACTAATTAAAGAATATCCAGATTATGAGGGTTTTGTTAAAGAAGCTTATGACAGTTATAATCTTGAGCTTAAGTTTAAATCGTTTAAAAATGTCAACTTCCACATTTTCCAATCTTATGACGATGAATTATTATCAATCAACCAATCTAAATGGTTAATAAAACAATTGGAGTCTAATAAATTACCTTATGTTTTCAAAACTGGAAGTTTTGGTGAACACGAACAAGTTTATCAGAAAAAAGATATAGTGGATTACATTAAGAATAATATATAAAGATACTGATATGAACATCTATTTTTTTCACTGTATCCAAATCTCTTTACCATTTTCTTCCATGAATTTACCTAATTTAGAAACATTTGAATCCCATTCAACTAATCTTTGCTTCATTTTTAAAACTTGAGATTGATTTATAATTCTTGGTTGAACCCAATTGATCTCAATTAATTCCTTAGTTTGATCGATTGAACCCTTTAATAATCCAAGACTTAAAGCTCTCATAACTAAATGTTCAACTTCATTGATATCTAAAAATGTAACTTCCGATACATCCTTAAATGAAATAATTCTTATAGATTTACTGAAAACTAACTCAACTAATGTCATTAAACAAATTTTTTGTCTTAAAAATGACTCAGAATTCTTTAATAATGGGACTCTTTCGAAATTAATCAATAATTCTGAAAATTTATTGATATCACCAGAATTTAACGACTTTAAAATCTCAATTAACCAGTTATAATCCCCATTTTCTAAAGTTTTTAAGATAGGATGAGTCAATAATTCACCAAAATTATAAATTTTATCAGCTAATAATGCACTAATACTTAATTCATAAGCTAATTTTTGCTGATCAATCAAATTTAATTCAACTAATGAAATTGTTGATAAATATAATAAACTTTGATAGTAAAAGTTATTATAGTCAGCTTTATTCTTGTAATACTCTGAATTTGTTGAAAAATATGATTGATTTAACTTTAAATCAATTGAATCATATTTTTCTAATTCTGCATCTATTGAATCCAATAAAGTTCTAGCTTCATTTTCTTCACCTAGCCTCAATTTGAATCTTGCAATTTCAATATCAATGAAAGTTAGGGCTTGATCTTTATTAATATTATCTTGCTTTATTAATTCTTCTTTTAAACTGGTTAAATAGCTTAATCCTTCTTTATTGTCTAATTCTTGGATTGATAACAATAAAAATTCGACTAATTTTAACTGGTTTATCTTGAATTTGAAGCTGACAATAAAATTGTTATATAATCTTATTCTAATTGGTTTTGATAATGGTGATTTATAAAATTCATCTAAAGCTTTTGTTAATTGGTGCCATAATTTACGTTCATATAAATCTTCAAATGTATAAAATAATGGTGCCAGTTGGGAGTCTGATTCCGAGCGAAGAGTTGACAAGACTCCTGGAATGTCTTCAATTGACATTATCAAAAACTTGTTGTTGGTGGCAATGGGCAAAGATCCAAATGGCCAATTTTTTACACAGAAGAAAAAAAAAGTTAAGGGACACACTACAATAACCAAAATCATGAAATCGTTTTTATTTTAAATGAAGATGACAATGGTGTAAGAGAATCCCGGTAGATCACCCAGTCATTCTTAATCCCTCCAGTTCAACACAATTAAAAAAACACTAAAGTTAAGACCTTATAAACTGGCTTATAGATTGACTTGCAATTGACTCAAAATTTTACACAATTCTCTCATTATTTTCTTGGTTTTGACCATTCTAAATGCAAAATTAGGGAATGATAACCTCTACCATTTAATGTATCTAGAGCACTTTGAGCTGCTTGTTCGGAAGAAAATTGAACAAAGGCCAAACCTTTAGATCTACCTGTTTCCCTATCTCTAACAATATTAACTCTAACTAAAGGACCAAAGTTTGCCAATAGTTCTGATCTTAACATTTGATCTGTAACAACTTCATTCAATTGTGTGATTCTTAAAGTTGTTGAATCATCACGATCTCTTCTTTCACCGTCAACTCCACCTTTACCACGTAGATGGACAGGAACATATTTACCTGCAACCGTAGAACTCTCAGCATTAGCTGTAGTGCCTGTTGTTGCTGAATCAACTCCTAATGTATCCTTGAATGGACATCTAGAGGTATAATGTGAACCACCACAAGTTCTACACACAAGAGTCTTACGAACTGAGGTTTTAGCAGCTTCTTGTGCTTCTTTCTCCTCTTCTTCCTTTTCTAGTGACTTCCATGAAGTTCCTAACCTTAAATAAACCGGTTCATCGATTTGTGTAGTTCTTAAATCAGGTCCAGGTGCCGCATTTTTTTCATCTCCAAATTTATGCCATTTTTTTCTTTGTGCAACCTCCTTGTTAACAGTTTCCTTCACAATTATCTCTTTAATCTTCTGCGTTACTTTAACCTTTTTACCTTGTGAATTTATTCTGAATGAAATTATTGTCTTTGTTCCATCTGCATTTGTCGTAACTATCGGTTGTTGTTGTTGTGGATCATCATCAGCCCATTCACCAACACGCCTACCACTCATATTAGTAACCCAACTAAAGCTTCAACGACAACACTTACTGTGAAATATCAGCCATCTTTCAACAGCTTTATTCAAATTTAAATCTTGGTCTTAAAGTGCTTTGCTGAAAGATTTTTGAAATTTTTTTTTTGACCAAATTTAAAATCCGGGTAAAATATTTCAAACCTTACTCGATTAAGAAATATTGTTAAGGGACGCTCCTCTTTATTAGGTTTCATGCCTCGTTTTGAAATAAAGAATGAGATTATTATATAGCTTTCTCTAAGATTTATAGGTATTTAATAGGGTACGGGACTGTGATATATGGCTGTGCTTAAAGATACCGTGGTATCGAGAGAGAGAGAACCGTTTCCAAAGAAGAAAAAGGATATATTGAAGGATTTTTTTAGACATCATGAAGGTGATATCACCAAAGAGTCCTTATCAGACCTGACGTTGAATGATGATGAACTCTCTTCAGAAGATGAAAGGAATGTAGATTTGAAAGCATATGTTGCTGCTACTGGTCCACTATGTTTTAAGACCCTAATTAGCGGTAAGAAAAGTGATGGGACGGATCTTACTCAAAAATTACAAATGATAGATGATGAAGATTTTGAGAAATATTTAGCTCAACCAAAGTATATTAAGCCTTACAAGAAATCCACGAAAGCAATTCCTATAAGTAAGAGACTGTTTTTGGCTCAAGAATTAAATCAAAATATCGATAATGATGTTGACAATACAACTTTAGCCTCGGATGAGCTATTTGATAATGATCTTATTACAGTACCTACTTCTAAAAGAAACGCAATTTGGGCAATGAAATTCAGTCTTGATGGAAGATTTCTTGCAAGTGCTGGTAAAGGCAATTTCATCAAAATCTGGAAAGTTATTTCTTCTCCACTGGATAGATTAGAACCAAAGGAAAAAATTGATGGCAAAACTGTTTATGCATCTGTTTTTCAAGAAGATGCTTATAGAATATATTCAGGTCATGCCCATGATATTTTGTCATTAGATTGGAGTAAAAATAATTTCCTTTTATCAAGTTCAATGGATAAAACTGTAAAACTATGGAATATTAATCAGACTGTGTGCCTTAGAACTTACCCTCATGGTGATTTTGTTACAAGTGTTAAGTTCCATCCTAAAGATGATAGATTTTTTGTAAGTGGTTGCTTGGATCATAAAGTCAGATTGTGGTCAATCTTAGATAATGAAGTTAGTTTTGAATTTGATGCAAAGAGTTTGGTTACTGCTGTGGCATTTACACCAAATGGAAATTTAGTTATTGCAGGTACATTTTCTGGTACTATTTTCTTCTTTGATACTCAAAACTTAGAGTTAAGACATTCATTTGATTTAAAAAAGGGAAAACATAATAACGAGTCAAAAATAACGGGTATTGAAACATTTGTTGAAGGTGATGATATTAAAGTTTTATTATCTTCAAATGATTCAAGAATAAGATTTATTTCTTTAAGAAATAGACAATTAGAGTATCATTTTAAAGGTCTTACAAATAATTCATCGCAAATTATAGCAACAGTATCGGATGATAAAAAATATGTCATATCAGGTTCTGAAGATCATTGGGTTTATATATGGGAAATTAATAAGGATCAAAATGATCATCATAATCATTTTAAGAATCTAATACACAATAAAAAGAAGCGAGGAGATTATACTTCGTTTCATGCCCATCATTCAGTTGTTACTTGTGCATTAATTGCACCATCTGAAACAACAAAGCTGCTATCTTTATCAAACGATAGTATATATGAACTGAATAGTGAATTTACTAGTCAATTTGAAAAGGAAAATGTGTCAATATTTAGGGATGATTTTATTGGTTCAATAATAGTTAGTGCGGATGATACAGGGATCATCAGAATATTTAGACAAGATCTGAATTCTTCGGTTAGAAGTGCTTTATTAAGTAGTAAAAGAAAAAAGCAATCAAAAGAAGAACATCGTGTTTTCCTCGGTAAACATATGAATGTCTCAAATTCTTCTTTGCTATCAAGAGGTAATTCGTTAAGAAACAATCATTCCCAAGAAAAAAAAAACTGTTCTAATTCTGCTTCTAATTCACCACGTATTGGTAGATCAAGAAGTGGTACATTTGAGTCGAATTCAAAACCTGTTCCTTCATCAGGTCAATCAGTCACTTGTGAAATTTGTGGTAGTGACAAATTTGTTATAACAAAATTGACTTCTGTAGCAGATAAGAATGGAGTTTTTTGTTCTGATTGTGGGAACCAAATTGATGCATAGGGGGAGCTTTTATAGAGTAACTTTCAATTTTAATACTTACGATACGATCTGTTTTAAACTTTTTTTCGTTGTAACGGTCGCATTTCTTTTTGACATAACGGCTTTTTATTGGAGACAAAAAAAGAGGAAAAAACTGTGATATTTTCACACAGTCACCAAGATGTCGGACAAGTCAGCATCTCAAAAGATCAGTACCCTTGGTGGATTTCTTGCTGGTGGATTAGCGGCATGTGGAGCTGTAACATTTACGAACCCTATCGAAATTGTCAAGACGAGGATGCAATTACAAGGTGAATTATCGTCGTCATCAGCTAAAGTTTATAAAAATCCATTACAAGCGTTGGTCAAGATTTATTCAAATGAAGGTATTAGAGGGTTACAAAAGGGGTTATTTTGTGCTTATTATTATCAATTAGCCTTGAATGGTTGTAGATTAGGTTTATACGAACCAAGCCGAAATTTATTAAATTCAATTTTTTATCCAAATATTGATTCCCATCTAATTCAAAATGTCCCTATCAATGTTGCTGCTGGTGGAGTTTCCGGTATTGCAGGAGCAATCGTTGGTTCACCTTTATTTTTGATTAAAACACGTATGCAGTCATATTCAGGCAAAATTGCAATTGGTGATCAAACTCATTATAAGAGTACATTTGATGGACTTTATCAAATTTCGAAAAAGGAAGGAATCAGAGGTTTATTCAGAGGTGTTGATGCTGCAATAATAAGAACAGGTATGGGTTCATCTGTTCAGCTGCCAATATATAATTATGTTAAGAATTTTATATTAAGACATGACTTAATCAATGAAGGTACTACATTACACTTAATTTCATCAACTTTTGCAGGTATTGGTGTTGGTATTGTTATGAGTCCTGGTGATGTTATTTTAACTAGACTTTATAATCAAAAAGGTAATCATTATAAAGGTCCAGTTGATTGTTTTATTAAAACTGTAAAAATTGAAGGGTTTGGTGCTTTATATAAAGGATTCGGCGCTCAGTTATTAAGAATTGCTCCACATACCATCTTAACTTTAACATTTATGGAACAAACTATGAAATTAATTCAAAATATAGAAGGTAAAATACTCATTTAAAATTATAATGCATGTACTACGATAGATTAAACTGTAAATAAATTCCCATAATACCAACGACTTTTTATCCCTAAACTGATGCAAGTAAAATCAAAAAAATATATAAAAATTAATAAAACAACTTATACTATAAAATAATTTCTCTTCGTCTCATAAATTTTCTGTTATTTGTGCAGTAGCAATTTCATCTCTTGAGCTTGTTGTGTTGGAATTTTCTTGATTATTTCCATGTCCATGTGACGCTGAATTGGAATCAACACACCAGTGTTTATGATAAATCCATGCCTTTAATTGACACTCTTTTGAACAATATTTTGTTCTTTTACATCTACGACATTTCGCAAATTGCCTAGGGAAGCTTTCCCACGTACCACAATCAAAGCAGGCACATTGTCTAACACCGCCACGACTTTCATCTTTACGACACGAGTTTCTCATAATAACTCCCGACCAATAACACATATCACTTGTGTTGGTTGACTTTATCGTAAACTTTTCAACAAGTGGGAATATATTTAAATGTTGAGTTATCAGAGTTGATTTATCAAAATCTGTTTCACTAGAAATATTAGGATTATTGAAATAAGTTTCATAATCCCAATACGATAAATATTTGTCTTTGTTTTGTTTAGCATTTCTAATTTTAGAAAGCTTTGTTTGTGAATGCTTTCTTGAATAGAAATTATTTAATTTAATAGTCAATTCGATCAAATTGAATGTCTTTTCTTCATTAGTTGTATAGTCCCCAGTTGGTTGTTGGACAGCAGGTTTATTTTTCATGCAACAGCTTTCGAACTTCAAAATAGAGTTCAATAATGATTTTGTCAAACAACCCTTTTTAGATCTTTCAATCGATGATTTTATAGGCTGATCTATTGATGAAGAAGAAGAAGCAGTCAATTCATCAATAAATTGGTTTGTAAATGATGAAGATTTTCCAAAGAGGTTATCGTTTTCAATTATTTCATCATTCGAGTTATCATCAGATTGAATCAAGATTTGAGAATGAGAGGAGGATGAGGTTTGGGTTGGTGGTTCAACATTTTGCTGTGTATTTTGTTGACTCGATTTTTGTTGGGTTTGTTCCATCTCATCTGATGAAATGTTAGATATTAGCTCATACTCAGCGTCATTATCCATGTTATCGTTTTCCAAAGGAGGAGGCAAAACACTATTTGAGTTTGAGGTATAATCCTTGAGTAAAGATCTCAAAGATAAGGCATCAATTCTGTGAGTGAACTGTAAGAAATCTTTTAGGTTAGAATATTTAGAGATAAAGGCCAGCAATTGTAACGACCAAACAACATCATCATCTTTTGGGATTATTATTCCATTAAGAAAAAATCTTGGTGAAGTAATAGTTTGGTTGATATCGTGCAAGTTCTGCTGGATGTTCAATTCATTGATATTTTGTATGATATGAATTGGTGATTGCTCTTCATTATTTTCATTATTATTACCATTATTATCATTATACGTCTCATTGAGATAGTTATAAAGTTCAGAATTGTTGTTTAAATAATTCGCAATATCAAAATCATCTTCCTCATTTTCACTAGATTGTTTTGTATTTGCAAAATTACTGTAAAATTGTTGTTGAACTAAAGTTAAAAAGTTTTCATTTAAATTATTATCAGTATTTGAATCAAAATTACGAACAATCAAGAGATAGTTATCCAAAACGGTGGCAATAATTGGAATTATACCTGCTTCAACAACTCTTTTTCTAATTTGTTCAGTACCTCTTGTACCGATCAGCACGAGGCATTGGAAAGCCAGAGTCCATTTCCATGCGACTAGTGCATCACTTTTTTCTTCATTTATCGTTTTCTTCTTACCCTTTCCCCTTTTAGTGGATTTTCTGCACTCATGTAATATGCAAACTAATCTTTCTAATCCTCCATCAGTAGATAATGTCTCACGAACTTTTGCTGAAGAACTAGTAAGAAATGTCAAATGGTTTAACGAGTTGACCAAAGGCCGATCGCACGTTGCATCTAGAGCTCTTCGATCATAGAGACTTGTTGTTATGGAGACTGCAGCTTTGTTTAATGCTATAGATTTATAATTTGAATCTCTCATGACACAGGGGGAGGCAGCACCAATTGTTTTGATACAACTCTAATTATCTTTGCAATGGGTGTGTATGAAATAAAGTATTCAAAATGTTGTAAGTTGAAACTCTTGATATTTGTGAGCTTTAACGATTATCAAAGTTTAGCTTAAAGGTTCCCTGTCTCTTAGAAAGTTCTTTATAGAATGAACCAATTACAGGCGCTTTTTTTTAATTTTAGGCGAAACAAGTGGCAAACTGACAAAAACTACATGATTTATCAGCAATGATGTAAGAATTTTTTTTTTTTTCTTTTTTACATTTGAGTTTAAAAAGTCACATGACTATAGTGAAAGTGAAATTTATAAGCTAAAATCACGTGCTTAATCACATGACAAAAGAAGATTAAAAATATTTTGCCAGGGCACAAACACTGCCCGAACTTTGAGAGGTTTAAAATCTCCCTTGAGAACCGTTGAGGAAAAAGGTAACAATATAGGTAACAATACAAATGATTCTTTCGTGGTTGGTGGTGGTGCCGCTTTTTATACAGGTTGTTGTTGCCAACAAGAATGTTGTTACAGAGAAATATTCTGAGTCTCAAACATGTACGGGGATGTATAGTAGGAAAACCTGGGGTGGTTCAGTTAATCCATTTATCTCAACAGATCTAAAAAAATTTGATCAAAAAGGTCATGACGCAGTTGATCTATCAGTTATAATATTTGAATACCAGGATTTCGATGTGATTGGTGCTGAACTCTCTGATGGTAATGTTAAAACCATTTGTGATCATCCGGCCATTGAGTTAAACTTATGTGAAGAATCGCAACTAGGAGATTTCATTCTTAATCCCGATAAGTTATCAACTAACAAGTCTGAAATATTGATCTATAGAATTACTGATACTGGTCTATATGATATAAAGTATCCAGTTAAGAACACTGGTTACTACTGTGTTGCTACATATTCAAGATTTAACGATGTTACCTATAAATTAGAAGTTAATTTTAGAAACTCCTTTGGTCAATTAGCGGCCTCTGAGTTTCCTAAATTATCTTTATATGCAGCTTTAGCAATTGCTTATGCTGTTAGTTTCGCATATTATGGATTTCAATTCTTTAAACATAAACATGAAGTATTACCATTACAAAAATATTTCTTATTTTTTTTTATTTTTTTAACTTTAGAAAATGTTTTAATTTGGTCATATTATGATTTGGCCAATAGAAAAGGTAGTGGTAATGCTGGTGTTAAAGTTTATATGACTTTCATTGCTATATTAAATGGTGCTAAAGTTTCTTTCAGTTTTTTCTTATTGATTGTGATTTCATTAGGATATGGCATAGTTTATCCAAAACTTGAGAGAAAATTAATGTTAAAGTGTCAAATTTTCACTGCTATTCATTTGGCTTTATCTATATTTTATATTATTGCTAATTATTTATCAAATCCAGAATCTCAATCTGCATTAGCAGGATTTGCAGCCATTCCCATAGCGATTGCTACTGCAGTATTTTATGTTATTACTTTGAAATCATTAAGTGTTACAACAGCTTTATTAACAGCTCAAAAGCAAGTTGTTAAATTGAATATATACAAAAAATTATTTAGAATTATCTTCTTTTCCTTATTAGTTTTGATTTTGGGTTTCATAATATCAACATTCATATTCATTGGAATGTCCACAACTGAGCTAATAGAACAACATTGGAAATCAAGATTCTTTTACCTTGATTTTTGGCCAACATTAGTATATTTTGTTGTCTTTAATTTGATTGCATTTATTTGGAGACCAACTGATACATCTTACATGTTGGCAGCCTCTTCCCAATTGCCAACAGATCCTGAAAATGCTGCAGATTTTGAACTCGACGATATTCAATCTTTACAAGAAAGTGAAAATGATGATGATTATCAAGGTTTAAACGATAATGATAGCTTGAATCTTGGTTCTGATATTGAAGATGAAGAAACAATTGTGGGTAACCAAAACAAGAAAAAGTAATCAAGAGTTAAAGAATCCTTATAAATACTTTAAGTATAAAAGAATGTATAAAATTTCACTAATTTCCGTAGATCTATCTGTATTATGTAACCCAAAATCGCCTTACGCGAAAAGAGTGAAAACTCACAAGGCCATCAGAACTTGCATTTCAACGTTCTATAGACGAAATGAAATTAGAGTCGAGCAATGTCACTCTTTGGTTCTTCCCCCCGGATGATATTAATGACGTTCCAAGATATGCGGTTCAAGCTAGAGGACAAGACCAATATGATAAATTTATTCCACTGATCAAAGATGATGTTTTGAGCTTAAATGAAACAGAAGAAGGGATAGAAGCTCAGTTAGGCGATCATGTTATTGGTTTGGTTAAACCTGATGAAAAAGTTGACAAATTTGTCAAAGAATGGGAGAAAAATATTGATTTTGTGAGGAGGAAGGAAACTGGAGAGTTCGAAGTAGATCAAGCTGATGAGGAACGTAGACTTAATCTAAAAAATCATTTAGAACGCCATAAACAGGAATTTTTGGAAGTAAGAGAATTGAATTTCAGGTTCATAACATGGAACTTAAGAGGTGATTCGATATACGAGACCAACGATGATATTTCAGCGTTATTTTTGAATGATGGTGGCATTGATATATATTTTATTGCGTTTCAAGAGATAATTCCACTGAATGCGAAAAATTTCAGATCATCTCAAGTTCCAATAAACAAATGGATTGATAAGATAATATCAATTATAGGAGATGGTTATAGAGTTGTCGAAACGAATAAATTACTGGGTTTAGCATCAATACTGATAGTTAAAGAAGAACTCGTCATCAATTTCAAGAATATAGATATAAGTTCTGTTGGAACCGGATTATTCAATTTATATGGAAATAAGGGTGCAATTTCAATTAATTTTACTATAGAAGATTTTGAAGTTAGTCTATTAGATTGTCATTTTGCAGCTGGTGAAAGTGATCAATTTGTGATCAAAAGAAGAAGAGAACTTCAGGGTGTTCAAAGATATCTCAAATTGCCAAAGGCAAATGGATCATTAGTGTCAAAGGATGAGGAGATTCTATTTGATGTCGATGATAATCTTGATACTCTTGTTAAAGGCTTAGAGATTGAAAGTGACGAAGAAAATGAAGAGTTGGAAGAACGGATCTTAGGTACGACTCCACAACATCATTTGCAGAAAGAAGACTCTAACGCTTTATCTGACGATGAAATTGAAGCAGACAAGAAAATAATTTTCATTGGAGGTGATTTTAACTATAGAATAAAGGCATCACAAGAAATAGTGAATGCTTTACTAAAGGAAAATGATTATAAATCGCTATTAGAGTATGACACATTGAATGCTGAAATAGATCAAGGTAGGATATTCCAGGGATTTGAGGAAGGTAATATAAAATTTCCGCCAACTTATAAGTTAAACGTCGAGACTAACGAGTTTGAATTTGATAGAAAGCCATCTTACACAGATAGAGTTTTTCATTCTAAATCTAAATATGTTAAAATTGACAAATATTTCTCTCCAGATATTATTTTATCAGATCATAGACCAGTTATTACAGATTATAAATTGATATTTCCAATAGTCAGTAATGAAAAAAGAGACGAGATAGTAAGAACCTTTTTGAAGCAGATAGATGATAAAGAAAATAATGATAAAAAGGCAACAATAACAATCGAGAAAATGGATCAAATTGTTCATGTTCCTATATTAACTAGCTCAACCATTGAGTTTAAACTGTCTAATAATGGGGACTGTAAAGCTCAATGGGAGGTTATGGATTCTGTTGAGAATTATGATATTAAATTTCCTGGAAAGAGTATATCAGGACGAATTGAACCAATGAAAGGTGTTATCCCTAAAACAGGAACACAAGTTATCAAAGTCACCTCCACGTTACCTATTGGTTGTAAAAATTACAATCGTACAATCATTTTAAGAGTTTATGGATCAAAAGATTTTTTCTTGACTGCAAATTTCATAGCTAAACCAAGCTATTTTGGTAGTTCTGTTGATGAATTGAATACACATGCTCATGGAGGTATACCAAAACCTATATACACCTTGATAAATTACTTGACAAATAACATTGAGAAAGAGATGTTCAACGAAAATAAACTGAATTTTACATATGATCTTGAGAAAAGAATCATTCGAATTATTGACGACGATAAGGAATTAGACCAGGGTGATTTAAAAGAAGCCGATGCTATTTTCAAAGGCAGCTCGACAACTGCAGTTGCCAGAGTACTGCTATTGCTCTTGAGGAATTTAGATGGTGGCATTATATCATCAGACTTATCAACCTACTTGTTGGATAACTATAAAGGTGATGATGAAATTTTAGAGAAGACCTTAGAAAATTTACCTGCTCTAAGGGCTAATGTTCTGATATACCTAAGTAGTTTTTTGAGACTTTGTATTGAAGCTGGTATTTCAAGCGATGAAATTTTCAAAAAATTTGAAGATATTTTAATACAAGTTCCAAAACAAAGAAAAAGAGATTATGTTCTACGCAGAACTAACTATGAAAAACTAAGAAGAGAATTTTTATCAAAGCTCCTAGGTTAGATTTCTTGACATTAATTATACAATTTCATTCAACAATTATTTCTAGTAGCTTATCACAAAGTATACTTTCTCCAGATGTTAAATCTACCAATTTGACACCTTGTAAGTTAAAAACACCAAGCTCCAATCCTACTAATGATATTTCAGTTTCAGATACCTGATTACTGTTGACTTTGAAATAAATTTCATTTACAAGACTCAAGACGCCTAGTGTTTTTATTCTCAAGGCTGTAAAATTTTTCAAGACGTTTTGAGTAGGTTGAATTAACGTTTTAATTTTGGGCAAATTAGGTATGTAATTATCATTAAAGGCATTGAATACCATAACCAGATTTCTATTTTTTTTACTGTTATTTTGTATGTGCGCTTTCAATTTGAAGGGTTCACCCAGTTTAACAGTCTTATTACCGATGAATTTAACAGTGAGTGCAGGAGGTGAACTCAAAGAATTCAAATGTAAAGATGAATTTGATCCTGAAAGCTTATCAGATTGTGCTAGCAAATTGAAATCAATGTTTGTTATTAGTTTTGTTTTGATGATATGTCTATCAACGGCATAACTAATTTCAATAAGTGACTTATAACTCCCTGAATCATTAGAGTCAAGCTGAAACGTGAAGCTAAAACTATCGTCTTTTGTTATGGTTAATGGGAAATCTTGATTGAACTTGGGTTTTGCAGTACTTTGGAATTTATATGTGATCTTATTTAATGTTATTGGAAGTGTGAGTTCCCTGGATTTAGTGGTTGGTTCAATATCAATTGTGGATAGTATTGATGTACCTTTTACTTTAAGATTTCGTATCCTTAAATTTAAGACTTTCATTGCAGGTATTGTTTTTTCCCCTTGCAAGTATGTGAGAGCCTTTATGTCTTTATTCTCTTGATCCGGTGGTATATCAAGTTTGTTATGCTTGATTAACGTATCCAATAAAATCGCACTTTGCCCACTTGAGTTAGTACTTGGTGCTATACCACTTAATATATTTCTGCGTTCAGCAGGTAAAAAGCTCACTAAATGATTTTTAGTGTTTTCAGCTTGTCTAGCCCTTACTTTCAGCGTAGCTTGTAATTTCAAATTTAGCATGGGGTTTTCCAATTTTATCTTTGGGTATGCTTGTAAAAATGAGAACTTATAAACTTCAGTCAATTCTGATTTCTTGAGGGGCCCTGACAATGAGATAGAATTTAAATTCACTGATTCGCCATTTGCATCATGAATGTGAATGTCTAATGATATATGGGATGGTTGTTCCTCCGCTTGTTTTTTAATGACTACATAGCCAATCAAGACTTCATCAAAAAAGGCTAGTTTCCTAGATTTAGCAGAAAGCAGTTGTGAGACAACAGATTCGATATCACTTGACTCATCTAAGTGATCATCATCTATTAGAAAGATTTCACCACTACTCATTCTTTTCTGGTTTCTGAGCTTCTCGTCAATGAGGTTTTTTTGACGTAATCAAGAGATCGCGAAAAAGATCAGAAAGCAAATCATCACATTGAAGATTTTTCACTTTACAAGTACTGTAAAATGCAGATAAAATTCTTTGATCGACATGTAGATATCTCTCCTCTAATATCTAAGTATAGACTTCTAATCGAACTCACAAATGAATCATCTCATTCGGTGGAAACAACATTTATTTAGCTTGCTTATTATCGTTAGGTGTGTGGATGTTCCAATTTAGGAATTTAGCTAAAAACGAAACAATATAGAATTAAGGCCAGCTTCATCAAACGGGGAATATTGACAGAGAAGGTCTCAGGATGTCTATTGGTGGGGATAATAAGCAGCATATGCTAGAGACTGATATTGTTATGTCAACCCCCAGTGAAGTTAAGCCTAGACTGGAGGCCGCAGCTCATATACAACAAGAAGCCGTTGATACATTGCAGGTGGGACAAGGTTCACCTTTTGTACATAAGATGTCATTTCAGTCAATTCAGGTGGATCCTCAAGAGACATATGCGTTTGATGTACTAAACCAACAGCACCTTGAGGGTTCTTTTTCTTTAGAATCAGATGGATTTTCTAAAAGCAGATTGACATCAAATCACACCGCTTTCGATGAAATCAATATTATAAGGAAGAAACTCGCTACGGACTCCAAGACGCCAACTGAATATACATTGCACATACTCTTTACACAATTTGTCAGACATGCCGAAAGAAAGTTGAATGTTTGTTTGACATATCCTTTAAATACAGAGCCACCAATAGTTGACTTGTTAGCTGAAGGTGCTGATCCGAATTTTGATAAAATAATTGCATCTTTAGGATATATTTCAAAAAGGAATCCTAAACCAGTTATTGATTCGGTCATGTTTTGGAGAAAATCAAAATCAGAGGTCGCTGCAATGGCCGCAGATGCTGCTGAAAGGGCTTTAGCAGCCGTCAAAGAACATAGAGATTCATCGACTTATCGTAAACATACACATAGCTCATCCACAGTTAGCAGATTCTCGCATAGACGTAATAATTCATCAAAATCAAACATTCAAACAGACTCTAAACTTTCATATTTAGAGTCTCAAGTTCAATCATCTCGTGAAACAGCAATTCAAGGCGAAAGAAAATCTATCATTAGTATATATATATTGTGTCGTGTTTTAATAGAAGTGGTGAAACAAGTGAATTTTGAGGCAACTGGAGATGATCTTGGGGATAAATTAGAAGAAATTGTATTTTCACAGTTAAGAAGCACAGATCCAATATTGATATCATCAAGTATTATTAGGTCAGCTAATTGGAATTTGTTTGCTGAGCTGTTAGGGTATATGTCGGAAAAAAGATTTTTAAGTGTTAGTGATAGGTTTATAGCTGATTTGGAGAAAATACCAGCTGTTGTACCGAAAGAAATTGAACCATCCATTCATTTACTAATTCACGGTATGAGATATTTGAAACTTAAAAATTACCCATTAGAAGATTTTGAAGAAAGTGCAGATTTTCTACAGTCAGTTGCTAAGTTTTTCATTGTTTCAAAAAGCCATTCCATTCGATTGGCATATTTTCAAGTCATAACGCACATATTACTTCCGCTGGCTGATAAATTAACAGCTGAGGTTAATCATCCAACTTGGGCAGATGCTATAAACACAATTTACAATGCCTGTGATACAGTAGATGTAAATCAAAAGAGCTGGATAGCTAACTTAACTTTAATCACGACTGTATTGTCTGTGGCACCAAGTGATTTGTTTTTAGCTAACTGGTATGGTCTTGTTGAGATAATGGTTAGAATTCTCAAAGCTAAGCACACAACTCTTGATCAAAAGGCTACAATTTGCACATGTCTTGCAAGATTAGTATGGGTCTATATGTTTAGATGTACTGAGACACTAAACAATACTACCAGAAAAATCGAAATGATTATGAAGCCTTTATTTTTGGGAAAGGGAAAACAGGCATGGCTGGTAACTGATGCTAGTATTATACTGCCTTTAATACAAATTTTTCGAGCTTTAGGTTATACTGCTTTCAATCAAACTGTGGAGGACTATATTATGCCTTTACTTAAATCGGGATTCCACACAAATAATGCCGATAACCTACAGCATGAGAAGTTAGTATTAGCCATACAATCGTACATTGCTATACTTTCTGATAAGGAAAGACCTTCTTTTCCTGAAGACGTAGAAGCTATTGGAAAACCTGACATAAATGCTGATATTCAATCGGTAAATCATGAGGAAGTTTCAAAGTATGCCGATGCTTTATTCACACTATTAGATAGTACTGTTGGACCACTGGAGCAAACTTCCGAAGCTCAGACACCTACTACGCCATTTTACTATAGTGCGAAATACTCATTTAGTGGATTCCGTTTTGGTTCTGAGTTATCGGTTCAAATCACTAAAAATCTGAATACTGAGACTTTGGCTGTTGTCATAGAGGCTATTCCATTTTTGATCCGTGGCACCCCTAGAAAGATTGTCGAATTGTTATGCAGAAACTCGGTACACAATGACTTTCGTGTTTCAAATGCAGCGTCAAATGCATTAAGGCTTTTAGCCTCAAGAAGAAAACCACATGGCTTAATAACTATTTTTGCCAAGTATGCTTTTGATTTCACTGAAAGGTCCAGTCATTCTCAAAGTTTTGCTATTTCTAAGGATCTTTTAAGACTTTATCTTGACCTTTTGGAGCACTGGTTAAAATCTTTACAGGAGAGAAAGAAGAATCAAGGTGACAAATCACTACTTCAGAGAGAACCAGAAGCTGAAGAAACTAATCCTGCGGACGAAATTCAATTGAAAAATACAATAACCGTTATTGAAGAAGTTGAAGGGCACGGCTTATTCTTTTTAGCATCCCAAGATTTTGAAATTCGTAAAATTGGGTTATCAATCTTGAAGATTACTGAAAGCTTTGATGAGGCCTTATATCAGCAAACATCAAAGGAATCTAAAGTCTCGCATACTCGCTCCAATTCAAAATTTGCTGCAGATATTGGCACTCGTGTTATATTTATTTTACAAACAACTGATTTCTTCAAACTAATAGGATCACAAAAGCAACATCTAAGTGTTGCTGAGAGATCAAGGCTTGCGAAGCTTGGTCAAAAGCAAAGAAGAAATGTTCTTATAAGGTTGGCAGAGTCTGATTATGGGGTCGATTCAGCGTTATGGTTTAGGGTTTTTCCAAAATTGTTAGCTACCATATTTGAAAAATGCCCAATAACAATGGCATTGTGTCGTTCAATTGTGTGTACTCGTCTAGTGCTGATCCATGAAGCTATCTTGGAAATTGCAGATTCACCACGCTCTAACCAAATACTGGGATATGGTCCACCCGAGGTTTTAGTAGAGCAATGGAAGTTGTATTTGATCGTTGCATGTACTTCTCTGACGTCAACTAATGAACAAAGATTGCATATTCCTGAAAACCTATCTCATGGCAAAAAGAAAACACACCAGTTACTTACTATTCAGCATAGTACAATAACTAGTGCGAGATCAGTCTTTAGGTTAACCTTGAATTTATTAAATGGGTCAAATCAAGTTGTGAGGGATGCGATAATTATAGGACTAAGCTGCATGAATGTGAACATTTTCAAAACTTTTATTGAAGCTGTTGACCCTATTTTTGCTCAATGGGAGAAAGAACTTGGAACTAGTTATGACTCTAAAGAGAGCAGATTGAGAATTGAGGTAGCACATATTTTAAATATTGTGTCCAAGCTTATGGATGATGATGTTATTATATATGATGATTGGATTGTTGGAAAGTTAGCTAGCTTCATCAAAATCATTAAATCGTTCCTTTCACAGTCTGAAGTACAGCATAGTTTTGAATTTCAGAAGCTTCGTCGTTATTTTTGTGGATTATTGGAAAATGTTTTTAACAGTATCCAAAAGAGGGATGACCCAACAAAGTGGATTCCGTTTGAGGCAAGGGTGTCTTGTTTCACCTTTCTTGAAGAATGGTGTGGTTATGGTAAATCAGTTATTTCAAAGCAAAGATATGCCCAAATGACTAAACATATTACCAACAGTCAAGAACTTGCTGCTTTAAACTCTGCTATCGAGTTTGAAAGACAGATTCTGACAATTTCAGCTACAAACACAATGGTATCTTTATTAAATGGAAAGATTCAAGAGCCGAGAGGACAAACAATTCTTAAATTTGATCTTCCAGGACTTTTATCTTGGATAGATTTACTATTTGGATCATCAAATGAAAGGATTTATTCTCTTGCGAAGAAAGCACTCAAAAGTTTGTTTAGATACAATCCGTCTGATACTGACCTTTACTTAGAGGTATTCAAAAAGTGTATTGTTGATCAAAAAGTATCTGTTATTGAGAACTATTATTCTATCATAACAGATGCTCTGTGTGAGAGTAGTGAATATCCTCTGAAGAGACATCAAGTATTGTTTTTATCACTATATGGAATTGGATTCAATAACTATGAAATTCGTTCTCATGCGATTAAATTGCTGTCTGGTGCTGAAAAGCGTTTATTCGGAACAGAGTTGACTTCTACTTTTTCTGAAAGAGTGATAAACAAGAATAAAACCATATACAAGAGGGCATTACTAGATATTTCAACATATCTTGCTTCTTCATTTCCAGAGGAAAATATATTTCTTATTTCTGAGTTGACTTTATATTTTCACTCTGTGAGTTTTGAATCGAGACGGGATATTTTAACTATATTATTGCCGTGGCTCCAAACAGTTGAACTTAAGATCTCTGAAGACAGCGAAGTTGATATTCAATCTTATATGATACTGAGTAATTTATTTGAGATAACAATAAAATTCTCGGGTGCAATTCCAAACGAGATCGAAGCTCTTTGGATTTCCTTAGGAAATGGTGCTAATTATGCTAATATTAAAGCGATTTTGAAGTTTTCCATCTATACAAGTTTGCTGAAAAGAAATCCATTATTTGTGGAATTTGCAAGCAAGATTCTAGTCTATCTGTCCAGTGCGAGTTTGACTCTGACTGATTTTTTGATATCTTATATTGAGCACAAGACTATGGTGCCCCCCCAGTCGACTATTATCGATACTCCCAAAAATGAAATAGATTTACCTTACGTTGCAGATATTTGGGACTCTTTAAATTACTCAGGAAAAAATTCGGTGTTTTCGCTTGGTCAACTGGCTTTGATATTTCTTTCTGACTTGGTAATCACCCCAAAAGAGTCTTTGGACTCCAAAATTCCACTTTTACTACATGTGTCTTTTGTGTTATTGGATCATTATCTTCCTATTGTTCAAGAATCAGCTGGAAAACTCATAATCTATATTTTCGGGACTGTTTCATCACACCCAAAGCTAGAAGAGACCAAAAACTTGATCAGAAATAACCAAAAATGTCTTTGGGTCTATGATGACCTAAATAATGATAAGAATGGAGCAAGATCACCAAGGGACATGGATCTTTTAGTGAGAAATATTTTAGAAATCTTCAATTCAACTCATCCCAACATACAACAAGAATGGAGTAGAGTAGCTTTATCATGGGCTACAAATTGTGCTGTTAGACATATTGCATGTCGTTCCTTTCAAGTTTTTCGTTCTTTATTATCATTTTTAGATCAATCAATGCTTAGGGATATGTTGCATAGACTTTCAAATACAATATCCGATAAAACGACTGATATTCAGGGATTCTCTATGCAAATTTTGATGACTCTTAATGCAATTACTTCGGAATTAGATGCTGAGAGTTTAATTGACTTTCCTCAACTTTTTTGGGCTACTGTTGCTTCTTTGAATACTATAAATGAACACGAGTATATTGAACTTTTATCAGTTTTGACAAAATTTTTGTCAAAAATTGATTTGGATTCCGAAGATACAGTCGCTTGTCTTGTTTCTACGTTTCCATCAAATTGGGAAGGAAAGTTTGAAGGGTTACAGCAAATTATAATGATTGGATTAAGATCCTCGAACTCTTGGGATGCTTCTCTACAACTTTTAGACAGACTCAACAAGCTAAAGGACAGTGAGATAATTGCTGGTGAATCTAGACTTTTGTTTGCACTTCTCACAAATATCCCTAGATATTTACATGCTCTAGATAATGGTCCACTTTCCAATGAAGTCCTGAATTCTGCCCAGACGTTAAGTATAATGGCAACGAATAAATCCCAGAGTAAGTTGGCGCGTATTATTGAATCTTTTACGAAGAACAGATTTAGAAACAAAGAGGATTTTTTGAGTCAAACTGTCAGTTATATTACTGAATACTTCTTAGATGAATATAGCGGTCAAACAGTGATTTTCTTGCTAAGTCTACTTTCTAATAAGATCGATTGGGTTAAAGTTGAAACAATGCGGGTCTTGAAATTGTTATTTCCAAAGATCGATCTCTCCCAACCTCAATTCCAAGGTTGTGGAGCTGATCTTATTTCACCACTATTAAGATTACTTTTGACGCCTTATGCACAACTGGCCTTAGAAGTGTTAGACGAGACTACAAATATTTCTGGAAGCAAACTGGACAAGGACATTCTGAGGATTAGTCTAGGTAACAAAACAATCAGAAAAGGTTATGAAAAAACGGCTACGTTATTTGGGATCCCTGAAGAAAGTGGTTGGTCTATTCCAATGCCTGCAATTACTGCTGCTACCACGAGAAACAATGTTCATGCTGTTTTCTCGACCTGTGCTGCTGCTGTTGAGTCTGAAATACCAGAACCCCAACAAGAACAGATTAAATTTCATAAAGAAGAATACCATTATGGTTCTAATCCTGAAACAGTCTCTGTCATCGAAGAGAATGATGGATCTTTAAGTCACATGTGGGCTGAATTAGATAACCTTGATTCTTTCTTTACAAAAGATGCCGAGAATTCTTCTCAATACTCTGGACGTACAAGTCTTAATGATAACACTCATCACTTTCGTTCTACGTCTGTCGATACAAGATATAGCACTACAGACCAATTAGCCCCTTTTGAATCGGCTCCTCAAATTTACGACAAGAAAGTGTCAGTAATTTTAAATAGAAGTTTAGCGAGAACACAATCTAACACATCCTTCAAGACATCTTTAGCTGATTCTTTTGCGAATAGCCCAATTAGTGAAAATAGGCATATAAGCACATTATCTCATCGTGATCCACAGGATGCGTTAGGTAGCATCTCACCAAGACCAATTCCAAGATCACCTACATCACCAGGATCACCCCTTTCGAAAGATGACTATTTCAGGTTTGAAGGGATTTTAGGACAGTCGCAATCCAAACCTAAGAAAAAATCAAGTAAATTTTCTCAAACACCTGAATATCTGTCCAACTGGTCAGCATCTACGCCAACATCATCAGCTAATGGATTAGGGGTTAGAAATTCTTTAAAGGAGAAATCGTCCACTTTCAGCTTTAATAGAGACAGAAAGATTTTCCGTCAAGACAAATAGAGTTGAAGAGCTTTATTTAAATGACTTTACAGAGTCTAAATTAGTAAATCGAATATTCATTGGTTATAATAAATATAACAACTAAAATCAACCAGAGGCAGAATCATTTGTGATTTTGCCGTCGTCCGCTTCCCTTGCATCTCTTTCCTCTAGTTCTTGTAACGTTTCTTCTTCTTCAAAGAATTTTTCCCATTCTGGATAAACTGGTAACCCTTCAGAATTCTTGATAGCTTTTCCAGACTTATAATCACGAACCAACAAATATTGACAAATACCAACTGATACTATAGCAAAACCTAAGAAGGCAGCACATACTTGGTAACCATTTCTATAATGTGGAGCTTTTGAGGCAGGAAAGATAACAACTTGTAACCAAGCATTAGTTGCATAAACAAATGTATTACCGACAGCAACGATTAACGTTCTTGTGAATGGATTACCTTGACATATTTCATTAGCCCATGCCATTGTAAGGGCTTGAGCAGGCCATCCTATTGTGATCATCATATAACCCAAAAATTTTAGACCTTGTGGAGATTTCCATCTCGCAATGAATGCATTACCGACCATACAAATAGCCATATTAGCAACAATAATGAGAGGTCTATGACGGAAATAATCTGATAGACCTGAACTAATGAAGGAATTAACGATAGCAGCACCTTGAGAGGCAGTTGGGATATTGTTCAATTGTTGAACACTATATTTATTCAAAGATTGAAGCCATAAGTTAAAATAAGAATCACCCCAAGAGAATGTTCCGTATAAATAATAACATAACACAAATGCGTATAAATGCCATGTCGATAGAGTTAGTTTGAGAACTCTTAAGTTTGGCTTTCTAACAGGTTTACGGCCAGCTAAATCCATTCTCTTGATTGCATATTTAACTTCACGTTGACTCAAGAAATAACTTCTTGTGGAACTTGGAGTATCTGGGATACAAATGTAACCAAATATAATAATTGGTATAGTAATTAAACCATCAAAAATGAATAACCATCTCCAAGCAGCTAAACCACGGACACCGTTCATATGACTATATAAACCTGATTGAATATAACCTGAAAACATAGAAGCGACATTACCAGAAATCTCATAGAAAACTGTTCTTTTACCTAATTCACTTGGTAAATACCAAGCAGCAATCAATGCAGTAAAACCAGGAAAGGCGATCGATTCAGTTACACCAATTAAGAATCTAAGACCATAAATGGCTTTATAACTTTTAACAGCAGCACAGCACATAACAAATATAGTCCAAAGAAGAGTACATGTTGGTAAAATAATTGAAGGTCTGATATAATTTATACCAACAATTAGAGGAACACAGCCAGCAATAACACCACAAGAATAGAAAGTGCTGAATAAATTCAACTGATTACCATAAAGACTCAAATCTTCCTTCATACCAGAGACATAAGCATTTGATATATTACTTGTATCTAAGGTTTGAGCGAACGAATTCATAAGAGAATAGCCGAAAACCAAGATATCAATCTTTCTCATAAACTTGGCATGTTCTGAATTCGATACAAAATACTCGGGTAAATGTCTTTTCCAACCAACTTGGGGTTCACCTCTTGCCAACCAATCTGGATCATTTTCAAAGCTTGGTATTGCATTAACCTTTTCTACTACTTCATCTTCTTTCTTTAAAGACATCTCTTGGCGAATAGTACTAAAGATCGATAGATAAAATATATATTGAGGTCTACGAAAGTAGTAGTCCACTCCAAGAGAATTTTCTTTAATTTATATATTCCCTGTTGCTTGGTTAATCGTTAAGAACTTATAGTAAATACCTTCTCGATGTGTTCTCAGTGTGGCACTATAGAAATGTCTCGATAAAGTAGTTTTAGTGAAAAAAAAGTAAAGATTATGCACATATTGCATGAAGGACCGTTAGGTACCACACTACGATCAGATTGTGATAAAATATGAATTACCACAATTTAATTTATATACAGAGAATAATTTTTTAATTATGTGGCTTATTAGCCCGATGTTGGAAGGGCATTAGTCATTTTACCAGAGTTATCGTAAGTAAATTTACGGTCAGTTTTATTGTCACGTAGAGTTGCACCATAACGGAACCCGACGTGACCAACTTTGGCCTTTGTGAATTTGAAAACATATCTTTCGTCCTTGTTAGACTTTGCTGTGAATACTTCTCTCTCCTTAAGATTTTTTGTTGTTGAAGAATGATCCCCAGTTTCTGCTAGTCTTTGTAAAGTTTCTGCAGCTGGTTCTAATCCAAAGACTTTAGCAGCATCAACAGGACCAAATGGTTCAGATTCAGCAATTGTCAAGAACTTGGATTGTAAAGTTTTCACAGGAACCGGAATTTCTGACAAGTTATCAGCATGTCTTGGTCTTTCAAATAATGGGAATAATCTATACAAAGTCTCAGACATTTTTTGTAACTCGGGTTTTATCCTATTATGCTTAGCCCATTTCTTTTCAATATGTCTTAATTTAACTACGGCTTCCAGTCTTGGGATTTGAATTCCAAAGTTAACTGCAACTTCTTGAACTGGTATCTTTTGAACAACAATTCTATCGAAAATCTCTTCCCTATCTTCCTTTGTCAAGATCAAGTTAGTTCTGCAATATTCGTTATTTGGAAATGGAGCTAATGGATTACTATTTCTTCTTTGTTGTTGTAGCGCCGCCGGATTCCCATTAAGATCAATCGGTTTACCAGTTTTATAATCAATCAATGGTACACCCTTTTCTTGATCTGGGGTAATATAATTTGGTTGATGATTTTGTGGAGCTTCAAAGTATTTATTATTAGCATATTCACCTTTATAGTTTTTTTTACCTAAAAACAATTGCATTTGATACTTTAATGATGTCTTATGATCTTTTTCATGAGTTCTACCCATTCTTGGAACGGAATAATAAGGGTAAGCTATTCTTCTTCTTGAAAAATAGCGCACCTGTTGTTGTGGTGCTCTCAAAACTTGGGCAACATTACCAGATATTTGACAATTACTGGTTATCATATCAGTCTTTATGATAAATTACCAATCTTGTATCAATCACAATATGCTTCCAATTCGAATTTTTCCAATTTTCTTAATAAAGCTCCACATCCGGGTAAGTATAGTCTCTTCCAAAACGGGGATTCAAATATTACCCTTCCTTCAACATCTCAAAATTAAAAAGTTTGTTCATTTAGAAAATGAATTGTTATTGAGGTAGTTATTTTCTGACCGGTTTTAGACCATTAAATCAAACTAGATTATCATAATATTGTAAGCAAAATGTATCTTCTTATTTCAATTTGATAACCAAAAAAAAAAAACTTTCTTCTTAACGTGGCCCTAACAGAATAGATTAATCAAAAAAATTTTTTTTTTCTCACTCCCAAAGTTTCAGCGATCGAAACTCCTTTGTAACCCTTGTTTCTTAGATTCTAATCACTGTGTATCGAAAGTCTGCTTTTAAATGTAGTTTTAATCAGTTTTATTCAGTTTTAATTACTTTCGTATTACTTTCAGCGACGCTCCTATTGGCTAAAATTCGACCGGTCCTGTTGCTTGAAAAATAAAGTGCCGTAACCGGGGCTAGGGTCAAAAAAAAAAAAAAAAAAAGTACCAAAATAAGTCATATACTAAAAAGCTTTTAATAAGTTAGATAAAAACATGGGTATGCTTTCTAGATCAGGCTTTGGGTCTAAAAGGTAATTATTTTATTTTCAAAGGATTGTTAAGATGAAAGACTAATTTTGCAGAGCATTTTCCTCTTCCTCTAGACAAAATGAAAAACTTTTAAATAAATACTCAAAGATCATCACTCAGCCAAAAGATCAAGGTGCATCTCAAGCTATGCTTTATGCTACTGGGTTTAAAAGAGAAGATTTTAATAAGGCGCAAGTTGGTGTTGGTTCAGTCTGGTGGACTGGTAATCCATGTAATATGCATTTATTAGATTTAAATTTTAGAGTTTCTAAATCAATTGAAAAGGCAGGCTTGAAAGCCATGCAATTTAATTCAATTGGTGTTTCAGATGGTATCTCTATGGGTACTGATGGTATGAGATATTCCTTACAATCAAGAGAAATTATTGCTGATTCTTTTGAAACCATTATGATGGCTCAACATTATGATGCTAATGTTTCTATTCCATCCTGTGATAAGAACATGCCAGGTGTCTTGATGGCTATGGGTAGACATAATAGACCATCTATTATGGTGTATGGTGGTTCTATCAAAGCTGGTGCAACAACTTGTGGAGGCCCTTCAAAAGCTCAAAAAATTGACTTAGTTTCAGCTTTCCAATCTTATGGTCAATATATTTCCAATCAAATTTCAGAAGAAGAAAGATCTGATATTGTTGAGCATGCTTGTCCAGGTCCAGGTTCTTGTGGTGGTATGTATACTGCAAATACTATGGCTTCAGCAGCTGAAGTTTTAGGTATAACCTTACCAAACTCTTCATCAAACGTTGCAGTTTCTCAAGAAAAGTTAGATGAATGTGATAGTATTGGTGAAGCTATCAAGAAGATCATTGAATTAGACATCAAACCAAGAGATATTATGACTAAAGAAGCTTTCAAAAATGCTATTACTTATATTATCGCCACCGGTGGTTCAACCAATGCTGTTTTACATTTAATTGCGATTGCTCATTCAGCTGGTGTCAAATTAACCATCGATGAGTTCCAAGAAATCTCTAACAAGACCCCATTATTAGCTGATTTCAAGCCATCAGGTAAATATGTCATGGCTGAATTGGCTCAATTTGGTGGTACTCAAAGTGTTATTAAATATTTGTTGAATGAAGGATTTCTAAATGGTGATCTACTTACAGTTACAGGTAAAACGTTAGCTGAAAATGTTGAGAGTGTTCAACATGTTGAAGGTTTACCGCAAGAACAACCAATTATTCATACTATTGACAAACCATTAAAACCAAGAGGCCACTTACAAATCTTATATGGTTCTTTAGCTCCAGGTGGTTCAGTTGGTAAGATTACTGGTAAAGAAGGCACTTATTTCAAAGGTTCAGCTAGAGTTTTCGAAGAAGAATCGGAGTTTATTCATGCACTAGAACGTGGTGAAATTAAAAAAGGTGAAAAGACTGTTTGTATTATCAGAAATGAAGGCCCAAAAGGTGGTCCAGGTATGCCGGAAATGTTAAAACCTTCCTCCGCATTAATGGGTTACGGGTTAGGTCAAGATGTTGCATTATTAACTGATGGTAGATTCTCTGGTGGTTCTCATGGTTTCTTAATTGGTCATATTGTTCCAGAAGCTGCTGAAGGTGGTCCAATTGGTTTAGTTAAAGATGGTGATGAAATTATCATTGATTCCGACAATAATAGAATTGATCTTTCAGTAAGTGAAGAAGAATTAGCTGAAAGACGGAAAGCTTGGGTTCCATTACCACCTAGGTATACTAGAGGTACTTTATCTAAATACGGTAAATTAGTTTCAAACGCATCTTTAGGTTGTGTTTTAGATGCTGATGAATAAGTTATTTCATTTTCTACACTCTCATGATTTTTTCTTTTTTTCACTTAATTTTCACATTTTGTCTATAGTTGGGGTATTCGGTTTGTCCTTTGAAGGGATATGTACATCAAAAAATATTTATTTGCACAAAATTATGGCCTAATACTAAGGTCATTATATCAAACTCTATTAATAGTATCAAAGGTACGTTTTTAGGACTTTTATAAAATTAATTAAGAATTTATCTTACTTGATATAGTAGTGCTTTTACCGATGAGCTTTAAATTTTTTTTTTTTTGTTTTCTTCGTAGTTGTTAAAGAATAAAAGGTTTCCAAAGATGGCTGAAGTTGAAGCTATCTTTATTGGCGCTAATAGACAGACCCATATTGGGGATGTACACTCCTCCAAGAATATCGTGGCATATGGTGCTGGGAATACCGTTGCTTTGTGGAATCCACTTTCTAAAAATTCATTTGGGGTCTATTCAACTTTAAAAGGTCATACTGGAGAGGTGACTTCAGCTAGATTCATTCCTAGTACTGACTATCTTGTTTCGACAGCCGAGGATTCTAGTATTAGAATATGGAAGTTCAAGGCTCCAGAATCTTTATATCTTGAACTGACTCAAGTAATTGATTTTCATGAAGAGTCTATAACTTCTATAGGTGTCTATCAAGAATTTTTTGCAACTGGTGATACTAATGGTAAAATCGCTTTATGGAAACTTTCTAATAATAAATTTGATTTATTGTATAACTTTGATGCAAAAATCGGTGTTCTACCTTTGGCCCTTGCGATTCAAGAAATTGAACAAAATCAATATATTCTATCATTAGGTGGATCAAAATTCCAGATATTCATTTATAGTTTCACTTATTCTAGATCATTGGAAAGTTTTAGCCATGTTGCTTCATTAGAGGGACATGAAGATTGGGTGAAGGCTCTAGCTTTCAAAAAGTTAACTGAAGGTGACTATTTATTAGCAAGTGGCTCTCAAGATAGATATATTAGACTTTGGAGAATAAGAACAAATGATCTAATTGATCGATCGAATGAAGATGAAAATAAATTAACTTTATTGAGTAATAAACAATATAAGTTTTCAATTGAAGATACCAAAGTTGCAATTAACTTTGAAGCATTAATTATGGGCCATGATGATTGGATATCTTCGCTACAATGGCATAAATCAGAATTAAAACTTTTAGCTTCAAGTGCAGATACTGCAATCATGGTCTGGGAACCTGATGAAGCCTCTGGAATTTGGGTATCAAGTTCAAGATTAGGTGAAATCAGTACTAAAGGTGCAAGCACAGCAACAGGTTCCTCAGGTGGATTCTGGTCTGCACTTTGGTTCAAAACTGATGATAAAGAATATATCTTAACAAATGGAAAGACGGGTGCATGGAGAATATGGATTTCCGAACAAGAAAATGTTTGGAACCAGGGTCTTGCAATCACAGGATCTACAAAGAAAGCTACTGATATTTCATGGACAACTGATGGTAAAACCTTGCTGTCTACTTCACTTGACCAAACAACAAGATTATACTCACAATGGATTTTTAACGGAGATGGCTCAAAACGTGACGAAATAACATGGAAGGAGTTTGCAAGACCTCAAATTCATGGATATGATATGATTTGTATTTCGACAATATCAAATACAAGATTTATTTCCGGTGGTGATGAAAAAATTCTACGTTCATTTGATGAACCAAAAGGAGTTGCACTATTGCTAAAGAAATTCTGTGGTATTGATTTAGACAATGATGAAGAAATAACCACAGAATCAGCCTCACTACCTGCATTAGGTCTATCAAATAAAGCAACAAGCGACGTTAAAGATGATTCACAACGCGAATATGATTCAAATCAACGTGAAACATCTGACACAAATAATATCTCATTTGACATTTTAAGCTCATTAACTCAACCGCCTTTTGAAGATCACTTACAAAGACATACTTTATGGCCAGAAATTGAAAAACTGTATGGTCATGGCTATGAAATTGTTTCAGTTGATACAAGTCCAGATAAAAATTTGATTGCTAGTTCATGTAAATCAAATACTAAGCAACATGCAGTAATAAGATTATTTGACTCCAAAACATGGCAAGAAGTAAAGCCAAATTTGACATTACATAATTTGACAGTAACAAGAGTTAAATTTTCTCCAGACGGGTTATATTTATTAACAGTATCAAGAGATAGACAATTTGGTTTATGGGAAAGAAATTTTACAAAGAACACTCTAAGTTTATTATTCAGTAATGAAAAGGCTCATTCAAGAATCATATGGGATTGTTCTTGGTCACCACTAGAATATGGAAGATATTTTTTCACAGCATCAAGAGATAAATCCATTAAGGTATGGCAAGTAAAAGAATCTGGCGTTGATTCGATAACAGCTGCCAAATTCGACAGTCCTGTCACATCTATTGATGTTCATAAACAAATCATAAACAACAAACTACTGATTAGTGTTGGTCTAGAAAATGGTTCCATTCATGTGTACACTTTTTCGAATGATAAACTAGCAATTATTCATACTTTTGATACTGAAATTACTCCAGCTGATAGAATCGCAAGAATCAATTGGAGTTTCCTCAACGATGACAAACTACTGTTAGCAGCAGCTAGTCATGACCACTCAACTCGTATATATTCTATATCTAAGAAAACTGTATAGCCAAAAGGAGAAGACATTTTCTAATTTGCTTTCCATAGTAGTTTGTTCGTGTTATATGTTTGAGTTTATATTGGCTGCCCGTACCAAACGGTGATCCAGGCTTATAAAATCTAAAGAAGTGTAATAAAACTTTTTGACTTGAGAAGTTTGTCTAATGGTAATCGGTTGGTAAATAAGAAGTTTTTGAGAGGTGGTTATGGGTACTTTGAATACGTCTTTTATTTCACATAGATTCAAGAAAGTAAGGTTCTCAATTCTCATAATAGCAATTCTAATATGTCTCTTTTACTATTCATTCTTAAATGAGGAGTATAATTTAAATCAATTTCTAGATGAAGAAGAATTGCCTGGAGTTACTGACGAGACAGTCAATTTCTCTGAGAAGATCTCACCACATGATCTTTCAGATCAAAAGGTTTTAAAAGAGAAGAATAAATATTTCCCAATATTAGAAAATGAGGTTGCTAAAACTAAAAAAGAAGATAAACTACCAGATGATTATTTTTATAATCAAAAATCAACAAATCTTCGTAAGTTCAGGAAAGATTTCAAGTATATAGTTGGAGATGAAAATTATTACAAATTGCCAAAGTTAAGTAAAAAGGAACCGTATTCAACTGTACAGTCTTCTTATTTTATTGATGGCGGAGGAAAAGATGGAACAAAATTACAAAGGATCAAAGACGCTTTCGATAGTTCCTGGAAGACATATAAAGATTACGGATATGGGCACGACGAAGTTTTGCCGTTATCTCATAAAGCTGATGATCCTTTCAATGGTTGGTCTGCAACTCTTGTTGACTCTTTAGATACTCTTTTACTTTTGGGAGAGGATATTGAATTCAAAGAAGCTGTTAATTTCATCAAGACTATAAATTTTAGACAATCTTACAGATCAGATATCCCAGTTTTTGAAAACGTTATCAGAGTTTTAGGTGGGTTAGTAGCTGCATATGATTTATCCCAAGAAATTGTATTATTAGATAGTGCTGTCGATCTTGCTGAATTAATTATGGAAGCTTTTGATACTCCTAATAGAATGCCTTTATTGTATTACCAATGGCAAAATGAGATTCAAAATAGATTTGCATCAAAAGATGCTTGTCTAGCAGAGCTTGGATCATTATCATTAGAATTCTCAAGATTAAGTCAACTCACTGATGATAATAAATATTATGATGCCATTACAAGAATTACTAAGAATTTTGAAAAGTCACTTGATAAATTCCTGTTAAAAGGACTATTTACAAACAAACTTGATATATCAGGCTGCAGATTATTAACAAAGGAGGAAATAGCCGATGGGATCCAGGTGAATAATCCTAATGTTATAAAGACTATTATTAATGGGGACTATCACTATTGTCTTGAAGAATCATACTTTAAAAGTAAAGACTCTGATGAAGATTATTCGCTTGGTGGATTAGCTGATTCCTATTATGAATATTTACCAAAAATGTTTCATCTCTTAAGAGGTCATAACAAACATTCTCAGTCATATAAAGAATTATATCTAGCTGCAATTGAACAAATTCGATCATACATGCTTTTTAAACCCAAGATCCCAAATGGGGAAAATTTGTTATTTGTATCGTCTCTTCATGTAACGAAAACTGAAAATGAGATAATTATCAACCAGAACTTAGAAATGCAGCATTTAACTTGCTTTGCCGGTGGAATGTTTGCACTAGGTGCTAAGTTATTTAATATAACAGACGATTTAGATATTGCGGAGAGAATTACCCTTGGATGTGTTGATGTATATGAAAAACTAGGAATAATGCCAGAATCTTTGCGAGTTGATAAAATGGAGTATGAAACAGACTTTTATAATGAAACTGAGAGGTTAAATATATTAGCAAAATCATTTGCTGGTGAAATTAAAGGTAACACAAAAGAGCCTAGTTCTTTTAAAGGATCCTCTCCTAAAACCTCTGATAAGTCTAAAGAACATTTACTTAAAGAATTAGAGGAGAAAAACCTACAAGCTAGTGAATTAACGGGAAAATTAGATGATCATAAAAAACAAATTAGGGAAGCAAATGAACGATCTAATACAGTTAAAAACAAAGATGATGGGGAAATAGGATCAAAAGAGCTACCTAAGAAGGTGATATATAGTAACGCTAAATCTCTCCCACCGATAACAGAACTGGGAGGTGGTAAAAGGATTTGGAAAGTTTCGGAAACTAATAATCAACCAGTTTGGATAAATTCGATGAATCCAAAATACATTTTAAGACCTGAAGCTATTGAGTCTGTATTCTATATGTACAGAATTACGGGAGATAGTAAATGGAGAGAATATGGCTGGAAAATGTGGTTAAACCTCGAAAAACTTTGTAAGACTGAAGACGGTCAATTTGCAGCTTTAACGGACATTACATTGGATAAGCCTGAGAGTTCCAGGTTTGAAGATTCATTGGAGTCATTTTGGTTTAGTGAAACTCTGAAATATTTTTATTTATTATTTGAAGAAGTTAATGTTTTGAGTTTGGATGAATATGTTTATAATACCGAAGCGCACCCTTTTAAATTAGCTAAATGATCCAATTTTACGTTTTAACTATTTACAATCCTCAGTTTTTAATTTTATTGTATACAGTATGTGCTCTTTTTCTCAATCAGTAACTCTCCAAGTTGGAATAACTTTCAAATATTTATAATCTTCAAGACTACCTGTCATACCTTCGTGAAATGGTGCAAAGAAAATATAAGTACCAATTAATGAAGCAAAGGAGATGATATAAATCGGGAATTTAACGATCGACCTTTTTTCGCCAACTAAATGTTCAATATAGAAACCAAGCAAAAAAATTGCAAAGTATAAGGCTGGAACATAATGATGAACATATGTAACTCTTCCCATAATAACAAACGGTAAGAAATGTAAGACCCAACCTAAGAAGGGGTAAATACCTTTAATTAAAAAATTCCAATATTCATGGTAGTCCCAATTTAACGTTTGGCGTTGGTATTTAATTATATAATATCCAACTAAAAAGATAAATCCAAATATCGATAAAGTTGAAGCCCAAGTGTTGAAAGGATTCCCAATTAAAAAGTATCTAACATCATGACGACCCCAACCACACATTCTAAGACCTAAATATAAAGTCGGCCACTGCCACCATTTAGAAGCTAGTGCATCATATTTATCTTCATCAGGAACTAATGCATTATTTGAAGAAGCCATAGCAAAATTAATAAGGATAAAGTCGGACCAGAAACTAGATTTTGGGGGAATATAGGTTTCATCAATGTCAAGTCGTTGATTATAGTGGTCTTCAACGTTCCACCAAGTTGATTTGTCTTTACTGGACCACGCATCCTTACAAACAACTTCACTCTGTTTAAAACCCCATGCTGGGTATGCCATGCTAGTAGTCGCTAAATAACAGCCCAAGTCTGCATGTTTTAATCTAAAACTAGTTGAAAGTGGATGTAAAATTGTTTTATTTTCTTTTGGATATGTTTT
The DNA here is from genome assembly GCA_030570795.1 of Wickerhamomyces silvicola. Lineage (NCBI taxonomy): Eukaryota > Fungi > Ascomycota > Saccharomycetes > Phaffomycetales > Wickerhamomycetaceae > Wickerhamomyces > Wickerhamomyces silvicola. Next base: position 662,494 of record JAJLWN010000002.1, on the reverse strand, counting down.
ATTTTGAGATGGCAATTGTTGAACTATTTCAATAATCCAATCATCTTTTGAATCTCCAACAATTTCTGACCCATAACCTGAAACTTCTCTATATTTTTTAGTAACATGTCCAGGAATCTCATGAGAATGAAGATTGACACCAGTGTATTTATGACTTAGTCTTATGATATCCCCATCTTGAATAGGATCTAAAGATACGATATCATTGTCTATATTTACCTCTGATACTGTTGAATAATCATCAATTTTTACACCAGAACGTCTTGAATACTTAATAACCCAGTTATTATTACCATCTGAATGCCCATATGCTGTGATTTGTTGTTGGTTTGATCCATCTGGGTAGATTTGGGAATGTGAATGCAACAAATTTGGGCTTAGACCATGTGATCTAATAGTCACTTCAGATCCAAATAAAACATCTCTCGGTGACGCAATAATTTTATTATTTTCTAAATTTACTTGGAATAACGACGAAGTTGAAGCATCACCTGTACCTGATTTAAATAATAGAGCAAAGTGAATCTTAAAAGAAGCTAGATAAACAAAAAATGGGATTAAAATCAATGTAATGATACGAACACTCCAGTGTTTGATGTATTTTCTCCAGGTGAAATCTGACGCAAAGAATTTTTCATATAAGTCTTGAATTGTATATAAACCAACTAGTAGAGTTACAAATAAACCAACCCATTTAACAGAACAGACAGCTCCAATAGATAAACCTGTTAAAATCAACCATTTATACCAAGTAAAAGTGAATTCTTTACCCTCTTGTCTTAACCTATGCACTTTAAGAAACGATAGGAATGTTGTAGCAGTGAAAAATAGCAGGATTGAATCTAGCAGGATGAATTTACCTAAAGCGATATAAGAACTTTCCAAAGTTATCATTAAAGTGATCAGATGAACTGTAATTAATCGAAGATCAAGCGACTTCGCAGTAAAATAAGCAACAGGCGTAACAGCAGCACTAAAGATTGCATTGAATATTCTCATCGTTTTAAAATCGACATTCTCTGGATAGGTATTACCAGAATTAAACTCAAAACTACCATCAAATCCTGCAATCCATTCACTGAGTCCAATAAGCATTTTACCTAATGGTGGATGGACATCATGATAAAATTCATGCTTAATATAATAAGAACCGAATTTACCAAAATGTGCTTCATCCCAAACAACTTTTCCTGATTTATCAATCAAATGAAATCTAACATACACTGCAAGAATAGTATGCAATATTGGGGCTAATATTGGCTCTAATTTATAAAAAGTTGAATAGAATGACGTTAATTTTGAACTTTTGATTGGTTTTACTTCATCTTCAACTTCCAATTGAGAATCGCCTTCGGAAATTGGATCTGCTCCACGACGGGCTACCTGGGACTCATGCTTCAAAGCACCAGAAGCTTTTATCTCCATCTTGACCTTGAATGAGTGTTACAAGGGTATCTGATATTCGTTACGTACGCGAAAACTATTCAGTGTTACCCTATGGAACAAGCTTATAAACAATAAAACTACAATTTTTGGACTCAATTTTTGATTATATTAGACCTAGGATGCCAGTACTCTCCTGCAAAAGTTTCTCTTTTGTCTTCAGCTTGTACTTCAAAATTTAAGGGCGTTTATGTACTGTAGTGCCAAATCTGCTAAATAATTTGGCTTGTCATTCAGTATATCAGTAGTTAAAACTCCCTTGGGGAAATTCAAATCGTTGATTAATTGATTTATTTGTAATGAAGCATTATCCTTACCATGGTACTCAATTTCTATCAAGAAAGCTTTGAAATTACCATGTAAAAATACATTCATTGTTCTAATAATAAACTTTCTGTTCTTTAATTCATAAGCATTCCCATTTTCACCTTTGATAGATTGTCTTAGAAGCCATATACTTTGTAATTTTGTCTGTATGATATGATCAAAACTGTCAATTGAACCGTTCGAACTTGAACTATCAACTAAATGTTTTGGTATATTAGAATCCGTTATTATAGCTGACTTATTAACCAACGTCACAGATTTGCCGGCTTCATGATCAAATTTAACATCGTATAAGAATGTGGATTTAGAAGTATTCTGCGTGTTACTTTTAAAAATTTTTAGCTCAAGAGACCAATGACTCAATATCTTTGGGATTTCATTTGATATTAGATCATGGAAGGCATTGATACCATTTGGTGAAGCATCTTGTACCAATAAAACCCTATAATGTCAATAGACACGAGCAAACAACCAAACTTAAAACACTTACGCAGTGGTGACCATTCCCTTTCAATGATTAACTGAATAGAGGTTAGTCTAATAGTAAATTGTTAGATATGCGTTGACAACGGTAAGAGACACATATTTATATACGTACTACAAATTCAATCATAGATGTAACATTCTATTCAGCAAATCGTAGTCTTTTTGCAGCTCTTTTCTCTTCTACTTCGGAAATGTCTACTGGTTGTACCTTTTGTTCTTCTTCCTCGTCATGTGAATCGGAATCTTCAACATAAGTTGGTAATAAATTCTCTTCTTCTTCTCGAAGTTTTAGCTCTTTTTGTCTTTGCAATTCTTGCTGTTCTCTCGTTAGTTCTTCTTGTTTAGAAGCCTCCTCTAATTCCCTTTGTTTAGCTTCTAATTCTAATTTCTTTTGTTTCGCAAATTCTTTTCTTTCCTGAAGATTCTTTTTCTCTTTAAGAACAGTTTCAGATAAATCGTGTAATTGAGTTATAGTGGTATTTATTATAGATTCTAGATTTTCTAAGATTGGTAAATTATCCTCAGTAAAATTACCTTGAGCAGCTAATAAAATTTCATGATAAAAAGCTTTAAATTTTGGTGCACTATTTGATAAAGATTTTAATTTATCAGTTTCAGATACAGATTTAATAGAATTACTCTTAATTTCAATTGGACTTGGGAAGATTCGACGTTCTTTCCATATATTTACAATCTTTATAATTTTTTGCTTTATAGCTTCAGGTACATTTCCGTATGCTTTGGCTAATGAATCAGGTAAAACTTTATAGAAGGCCTCTATAAACTCCACTTTCTTTCTGGCTCTAGATTGCTGTACAACATCATTGGCCAAATATATCAGTGGTAATTTCTTCTTAATCATTGAATTTTCTAGATATTTGGCCCATTCTTCAGCTATTTTCTCGGCATGTCTATAGTAAAAAAGCACCCATTGAGAAGTTGAGACAATAGAATCTTGAGATTCCTCCAAAGCATCAAATTTGCTCCTTAATGTTTCCTCAGAAAAGGACATTTCAGGGCCTTTTTATAATGATCTCTTTAACCTTGGTGCAATTCACTGAGAATCTCGTTTTTCTCGCAAGATCCGGGTAAAAAACAAAACTCCAAGCCATTTTAAAGACTTTATTTACTTCGACAAAAAACATATAACGTTACATTGTTTTAATTGAACTAGAAGGTCTTATAGCAATAGAGCTTGCGGATTGTTAGCATTATTGGTGATATAATCAGTTCAAATAGAAGTCACTAGAGAAATTCAGTTGTTTTTGGCAAATATTCATTAAAAGAGACTTTCAACCCCTAATGGCCGATAAATTTCCAGAGATTGAGGCTGATCATTCAGTAACACAAGATGATTTAGGAGAGGATTTCTTAACGAGAGAAAAGCAGATCTTAGGAGATGATGCCGATCAATTTAAAACAGAACAAGATGAAGAATTTCTAAGCCAAGATAAAGATGATGAATTAAAAAAATTTGAAGAACAGTTCCCTGATGTCAACGATGCAAATAATGATGAAGTTATACAAGATGAAGAGGAAGAATTTGCAGAGCCTGTTTTCAATCCTCCAAAAACTGAATCTGATGCAGTTAAAGAATGGAGAGAACGTTATCAATTAGAAATCACTCAAAGAGATGAAAATGACGCCAAAAAGACTAAAGAAACTAGAGAAATTGCAGAAAAGCAATTAGATGATTTTTATGAAAGCTATAATACAAAAAAAGATGAAAATGTTGAGAAAGCTAGAGAAGCTGAGAAGCAATTTTTATCAAAAAGAGATGACTTTTTTGGTAAAGGTGATGTTTGGAGTAGATCATTGGAACTGATAAAAGACGTTAAAGTTAATCAAAGATTCAAAGAAGTTTTGGAAGCTAAAGCTAAGGCAACTAAAAATTAGATAATTTTTGAAAAGAAAATGACTGAATTGGCTTTATTGTAGAGATTATAGATGTGAGAAAGAACAACTACAATTAACTTTTATGAGAATTGGCATACATTTTAACTATTATAATTTCGTTGCTCTATTTCTAAATAAATCTAAAATATCAACATGTTCTTCGTTAAGGTCCTCAAGTTTGGTGACTCCTAATAATCTTAAGGTTAGTTCAACTTCGGCTTTTAACAAGTCAATTAATCTTAAAATACCTTCCTCTCCATAAGTTTGTAATGCATAAAGAAATGGTCTACCTACTCCAACTCCCTTTGCACCTAGGGCTAGAGCTTTGACAACATCTGACCCTCTTCTTATTCCACCATCAATCAAGATTTCAAACTTCTGATATAAGCCTCTTTCCTTTAATGTTGGAACAATGTCTGCTAAAATTTCAATAGAAGATCTGGCAGTATCTAATTGTCTACCTCCATGATTTGACAGGACAATACCATCAAATCCATTATCAATTGCTTTAATTGCATCTTCTAAAGTTTGAACACCTTTCAAAACTATTTTTAATTTAGTTCTTGAACGTATGTTGTTAATATCATCCCAGCTTAAATTAGCACCTAACTCTGTTTTATCAGGTTTCGCATTAATTTTACCAATAGTTTTAGCTTGTGATTCTCTATTACCCAATTGTGCAGTATCAACTGTGAAAAAAATTGTAGAAATTCCTTTAGTTTCTTCATCTTCTTTTATTAACTTTAAGGTAGATTCAAATGAATCACGAACGTAAATTTGTAACCATTGAGCTAGATTTTTATTAGATTTGGCATCAACTAATTCTTGTAATGGGAATTTAGTTAAACTTGGAATCATTTGAATTGTATTTATTTTACCAGCCGCTTTGGCCAATGGTTTCTCTCCTTCATCATTATCATCTAATACTGCACCAGCAAATGCAGTAATATAAAATGGTACAGAAGTTTTTGAACCTAGAATTGTAGTTGAAGTTGAGACATTGTTGACACTTCTTAAAATTCTTGGCTTAAAATAAATTCTTTGATAGGCTAATTCATTTTCAAGTAATGTAATATCATCAGAAGCACCAGTTTTATAATATGCCCATGTAGGTTTACTCAAAGTTTTAGAAGCAACCTCTTCGAAATCTCGAAGATTTAGAATTTCTGAAAGATCTGGCTTTTCATAACTTTGAATTGAAAGTTTTGCAATAAGTAAAGATTTTAAATCTTCTGAAAGATCTTCAATTCGATAAACTGTATTACCAATAATAACACTATCCGTACCTTGTATCTCAACCATTATAAATAGCTAAAATAGTTAATAAATAAAAAATAAATCAGAAACAAATGTCAAATATTTTTGAATTATCTGTGGCATCTCATCGTATCATTACCCAAGCCTTCCATTTTCGGAAATACATTTTGTCAAATTAACATTAAAATCATAAATATTGAAAATTTATATAAACAAAATAATCTTTACCTTATATGTTCCCCATCCTTGTGACCATGAAAACCTTTCCTTATTATCATATACTATCCTTTTTTCCTTTTTTTAATCAAATATTTAAAATAAAAACCTCCCCAATTGTTTTAAACCCTTTGTGGTTCTAATTTTTTTTTTAATGCACTTAACCTATTTGATATACTTTCAATGTATTTTTCAACCATCTCCTTGTCACAATCTTGTAACTTTTCAGAGTTATTATCTTGGTCTAATAGAGCTTCCAACATCCAAATTGAAGTTGAGTAAGCTAATTCACAACCCAATAAATCATTACCATTCATTTCTGATTTCGCAGTATTTTTAGCAATCTCTAAAGCCCTATCATAAATCAATCTTTCTGCATAGATTTTTTCTTCAGATTTATCAGTGTTCAGCACTTTTTGCGCATTTTGTAATTTTAATTTAACAAATTCAGCTTTTTCTAAAACTTCATTAAATCTATCACGAATCCATTGAACAATTTCATTTAATCTTGGTGATGTCTTTTTTGTATCATTGTGCCACCATTCACTAGCAATATTTATCGCTTTTGCTAATAATGATAAGGTCTTAACATACAATAACACAGCTTCATCCGCTAGATTTTTAACAACCTCTGGCGGAATATTATTTCCATCGTCTAGACTATAATCATCTTCATCTTCAATTGCAATTGAAGATGAAGGTGGAGATGGAATTAATTGACCAAACTTAACCTCAGCGAATAGATTAATCACATGAGCCTTAGTTGCTAAGCTTTCCAACTGTAACGTGATATTGTCCGATTCATTATTTGATTTAAACGAGTTGTAATTAATAATCTGGTTCGTTGAATTTAATAGAATATTGTTAGTAAATGAATTATTCGAGCTATTAATTGTTGATAAAGCAGTTGCACCATTTGCTGGACCGTTACCAAATAGTCTTGTAGAGGCTAAACCTAAAGCTTTTGATAAGGCATTAGTTGGTGAAATTGAAATTGAAATACGTCTATTATCAAAAGATGGACGATGGCCATTTCCAGAACCACCTGAAGAAGTTCTGGAAGAACGACGACGTTGTTGTGTATAATAATTATTTGGCAAAGCAATTGCCCCTGCACCTGTCCCAGCATTGGCTAATTCATCAGCTAATGCATTAATCTCAACTGCTGTTTTTTCAATAACAACATACTCCTTCTCAACAACTAAATCAGATAATTGATTCTTATTGAATTTATAATGTTGATTTACAGCTAATTGGCCATTAATCGGTTGAATATCATGCTGCATGATTTGTTTTATTGTTACGTCATCAGCTTCTGAAATTTTTTCAGAATCATCATTAATTTCAATGTTATTGTTGTCAATGATTTCACCCTTATTAATATATTCAGATATAAATAAGTTTTCATTAATCTGAGAAGGTTCCAAATTGATTTGCTGGTTGATATCTTGTAATAATAAGCTTAAATCATAATTAACGACCTCATCGTTAAAAAATTCATTAAATCCCATTCTTTCAGTTGGTTCAAACTTTAATAATGCAAAAATCAATCGTTTGATTTGAGGGTCAATGTTATTTGAAACTGAACTTGGAAAATGAATTTTATCCTTGGCTTTTTTAATTTTATTAAACAATTCTAAATGATTACCAGCTCTAAAAGGTGGTTTTCCAACAGACATTTCAAATAAAACAGCACCGACAGACCATAAATCAGCCTTTGCAGTGTATTTTTGATAATTAAGAATTTCTGGAGCCATATATAATGGAGAACCACATAAGGTTTCTGCTAAGCTTGTATTTGGTAAAAATCTCGCAAATCCAAAATCCGCTATTCTTAAAATTGGTAGTTCAGGTAAACCAACAAAACCTTTTTCATTAAATAATTCTTGTTCGAAAACTGGTGGAGATAATAAGAGATTTTGAGGTTTTATATCTCTATGAACCAAGTTTTTACTTCTTAAAAATTTCAAAGCAGAAGATAACTGTTTTAAATAATTTAAAACCAGTATTTTATTTAGACCATTTGAATTTTCTGGTGATGGGTATTTAACAAATATTGATTTAATCAAAGGATACTTTTGAATCAAATCATCTTTTTTTCTGATAAAGAATGACAAATCACCCAAGGAGCAATATTCCATTATTAAATGGAAATGAGTATCTGTTTGCTTGTAGTCCAACAATTCCACAATATGTGGGTGCTGTAAGTCTTTCAAAATTGAAATTTCGACTTCTAAATTCTCCAATAACTTCTTGTTCTTTAATAAAGATCTTAAAACGGACTTGACAGCAACTGGAGAATGTGTTTTCTGGAAAAAAAAAACTGTTAGTCCCTAATTCCTCTTTAAAAAAATATTTCTCTATGAAAGTACTTACTAGATTAACTCCTTTATAAACATTAGCAAAACTACCTCTCCCAATTTCAGCGCCTATTTTATAGTCACCTATTCTTTTGGTATCTGCCTGTGATGGCGCCATAATAAAAATTGATATTATTTTTCACAGTAGAGTATACACTGATATCAGCTAACTGTATCGAACAGTAGTCTTAGCTTATATTGATCGAGTTAACAAAAAAGTGGTGATGTTACAAGTTGTTTGGTGAAAGATAAGTTAATTTTAAGTGTTTGTGAGTAAATTTGGTGTGACACATGATTACGCGATTTCTTACATAAGTTCCGTCCAGATAAGAAACAAAATGGATTACGTCAGATATTATTATCACCCTGTTCGGCCGATTTGGGAAAGTGGGTTTATATAATAAATAGCCAGTCATTAAATGGTCTTGCTAATTAGCAAAAAATGTGTTAACAAAGCTCTAACATGTATCAAATATGTCAAGACTAGGAAATTCCTTGAACTCCTTAGGTATCTTTAGTTCGTTCTCAAAGTATTCCCTATCAACACCTTGTTTACTAAAGTGATAGATCAACATCTCGATGTTATCTGTATATATCTCTCCATGATTGATAAAGGTCTGTAGTTGTTTCTTCATCGCGTCAATCCTGTCATTATCATAAAAGCATGATAATTTCGAATCTAGATCCTCTTTGACAGCGGCCAATTTGTTTAATTTTGCAACAACTTCAACAGTATCACCTCTTGAACGCTTAAGTTGTTCCTGTACAATATCAGCCCTTAAAGTATCAACCGCCTTCTTTAATTTATTCAACTTTTCTTGTTGATTTTCCAACATTACTTTCATCTTTCTATATTTATCATATTCAAAACTCCAATAAACCATAGTAACACCACATTTCTCAACATTAACCATCCCATCGTCAATCAAACTTTGTAAGACTTCTTTAATTTGCATTGAGTGGATTCCTGTGAATTTTGAACCAAGTGATTCAACCTCTTTAATGTTATAAAACATTTGCTCCCTGGTGAAAAACTCCAATAACTTCGATCTTTTCTCTTCAATACTCAATCCCTTTCTCTTTGGTGGCTATCCATCGTATTAGTACATCTCATTTAGCTACAAAATTTAAGGTAATCTTCACCATTTCGTTAGGTAACAGGCGGGTTTTTTTGTTAAAGGAACTATATCTTGAGAAAATTATCTTCAATAAACCTTCCACAATGAGTAGACGTAACCAAAAGAGACTCGAAAACGAGTTGAAGGACTTGATAAACGACAGGGCAAACAATAACAAATGTGGTGAATGTGGTGCAGGATTCCCAAGTATGTTTATATCAAGTATTCAGGCTGAAAGGTTACTAACTTTTTTATTAGCATGGGCGAGTGTTAACGTACGTTTAAGACCCTTTGTATTTTCTGAGGAAACAACACTCTTTTTTCGAGATTTTACTAACTCTTCTAGCTTGGTATATTCCTATGTGGAAGATGTGCTTCAGTTCATAGAAATTTAGGACCTGATATTTCAAGAGTTAAAAGTTTAACATTAGACAAATGGAATGAATCAGATCTTGATAATCTATCAGCTGTTGGAAATAAAAAGGCTAAACAAATTTGGAATCCCAAAAATATCCCATTCCCATTTGACGATGATGATAAAGATGAAATTTATCAATATTTAAGAAATAAATACGTAAAGGGTAAATTTCGCTATAGTCCATCTGCAAAAGAAGATTATAATCTTGAAGGGGGTGGATTATCAAGATCAAGATCAAGATCAAGATCGAGATCATTTTCAAGACCAACTACAGCAAGCTTACCAAGATTAGCAAATAGAGATGTATCTGAATTAGAAAGAATGAAATACAGAAAATATGAAAGTCGTTTAGAAGCTCTAGGATTCAAAAATGTTGATGACAATTATGAAGCCTTAGTCTTAGCTAGAGGTGATGTTAATTTAGCTAGTGAAATTTTACAAAATGATGTACCAGAGAGTAAACCCCCATTACCGAGAAGACCTGGTTCAACTGCATCAAGTCTACCAAGTCAGCCTCCAAGCTCATCTGAATGGTGGAGTAATGGTTCTCAACCAAGTGCTCAACCAAGTACTCAGCCAAGTACTCAACCAGCTACTCAAACGGTTTCACAGACTGGCTTAATTGAACCTCCACAGCAATACTTAGATCCAGCAACTGGTGTCATTTATGTTGATCCTGTACAGCAGCAACAATATCTACAGCAACAACAGCTACTTGGGTTACAACAGCCAATTCAACAACAAATTTATGGACAATTTCCAGCACAGCAAACTGGAATTGATAAAAATCAACTCTTATCTCTTTATAATACTGGGAATCTTCAATACCAGGGTTATTATCAATGAACTCATATACGAATTAAATAAAATTTCACTCAAATCCTATCTTATTCATAAACTGTACATTAAATCGATAAAGCCGTTAAAAAATACAGTTCCCAACTGGAAACGTATATATGCGTTGCTAATTCACGAAAAACAGGGAATGTGTTAGAACACATTATGGACCCAATGACAACTTATGAAGAATCGAAAGAGCTATCATTTGTTAATATAAATCCAGTATCTATAAGAGTACGAGATTTATCAGTGTCTTCTAAAGTCGAAAGATTTACATTTCCATTCAAGAAGAAACCACTTGATCTAGAAAAAGATGAATTAAAACCAATATTAGAGTCAACCTCGTTTGATTTACCATCAGGTTCATTGATGGCCATAATCGGTGGTTCTGGTTCTGGTAAAACTACATTATTAAACGTTTTAGCAAATAGATCGTCATCATCATCTTTAATTAAAAAAGGTGAAGTTTTATTTAATGGATCAAATATAAATCATGTTAGAAATGCTTATGTTATTCAACAAGATATCTTATCAGCAAATTTAACAACCAGAGAAACATTAATATTCGCCACAGAATTGAGACTTCCTGATTCGACAACAAAACAAGATAGATTAAAATTAGTCGAAGAAGTCATACTAGAATTAGGTTTAAAAGATTGCGCAAATACAATTGTTGGTGATTCAACTCATAAGGGATTATCTGGTGGTGAGAAAAGAAGATTAAGTATTGGCATTCAAATCTTATCAAATCCATCGGTATTATTTTTAGATGAGCCAACTACAGGTTTAGATGCTCATTCTGCTTATTTATTAATAAAAACATTGAAACAACTGGCAATTAGAGGAAGAACTATCATTACTAGCATCCATCAGCCAAGATCTGATATTTTTTTCCTTTTTGATTATCTTTGCATACTGTCTTCTGGAAAGACAGTTTATTCATATAAGACAGATCACGTTTTAGATTATTTTGAAACTTTAGGCTACGCTGTTCCAGAAACTGTTAATCCTGCAGATTTTTTAATCGATATAACAACCGTTGATATAAGAACTCATCAATTCGAAGTTGCAGGAAAGCAGAGATTATCAAGATTTGTTCAAAGCTGGAATGAATATCAAATTGTTAAATTGGAAGATAAAGTCACTGATATGAAGAGTGAGGAACTTCTTCCAGTCAAAGCTCCGTTTTCAAGAGAATTAAAAGTTTTATTAAGACGTGATGTATTATTAACTATGAGAGATTCAGTAACCTTATTATCTTTAGTATTCGAGTCACTATTTATGGGTGCTATTTGTGGATGGGTTTTCTATAAACCAAGTCATGATTTACGAGGTATTAGAACGATTACTGGAGCTTTATATTCTGCCAATGGGCTACAAGGTTATCTGATGCTATTATTTGAAGTTTATCGATTGTCTTCTACTGATATGAAAATCTTTGATAGGGAAAGATCAGATAATTGTATTTCAATCGCTGGGTTTTTAATCTCAAGAAGAATAGCAAAACTTTTTACTGAAGATATTATAGTTACTGTGTTTTTTTCAGTAATAACATATTTTATGTTTGGCTTGGTTTATGAATCTAAAAAATTCTTTATATACTGGACGAATATCTTATTAATACACTCGACCTCAATGACTGGTGCTGTTTTTGCAGTTTCAATTTCTCGAAATTTTTCTCAAGCTTCGTTCTTAGCTAATATGATTTATACTTTACAGAGTTTTGCTTGTGGGTTCTTCCTTAATTCAAAATATTTGCCAGTTTATGTTAGGTGGACAAAATACATTTCTTATGTTTGGTATGGATTTGGTGCATTGGTTTCAAATCAATTTACAGATTTTGTTGGCGATTGTCCCTATGATAATGAAGAAAAGTGTATTCAATTTACTGGCAAATTTACTATAAAAAGTTTGGGATTCTGGGAAAATTGGATTGCATTGCCTTTATGTGTTATATTACTTTGGGTAATTGGGTTTTATGTTGTCGCTGGATTTATCTTAAAATTCAATAAAGTTGATATTTCTTTATCTAAACAAGTCAAGTCAGTAAAAAATGAATATCAGAATGAAATAATTGTATATGAAGCCCCTCAAAAAGTTGGAATCGATATTGATATTAATCTTTCTAATATTTATCTTAGTGTCAGAATAAAAGATCAAAATAGAAGAAGAGACAAGATTATATTAAATAACATAAAGGCAACTTTCAAATCTGGTAAGATTAATGCAATAATGGGTCCTTCAGGCTCAGGAAAGTCCTCGTTATTGAACTTAATTTGTGGTCGATTAAATTCTGATTTAGTCAATCGATATAGTACAAAGGGTGATGTATTTTTTAACAATTTGAAAGTTAGTTCTAAAATGATGAATTCAGTTTGTTCTTATGTTTCACAAGATGATGACCATCTTTTATCGACTTTAAGTGTCCGTGAGACCTTAACACTTGCAGCCGATTTGAGAATTGGTGATAAAAATAACAATGAAAGACAGCTCATAGTAGAAGAAATCATTAACAAACTAGGACTGAAAGCTTGTTCGAATACTTTAATTGGTAGTGAGTATATTAAAGGTATTAGCGGAGGTGAAAAAAGAAGAGTATCCATTGGTATCCAATTGCTAAATAACCCTAAAATATTGCTGTTAGATGAACCAACTTCAGGCTTAGACAGCTTTACAGCTTCTTCGATCCTGGAAATCTTACAAAGTTTAGCTAATGAAGGGAAAACTATAATATTAACAATTCATCAACCAAGGTCTGATCTATTTAAAAAATTTGGACAAGTCCTATTATTAGCTAGAGGTGGCAGAGTTGGTTATAATGGTAAACAAATTGATATGGTTAATTATTTTGCTGAGTTGGGATATCCTTGTCCAAAATTAACTAATTCTGCTGATCATGTTTTAGATCTGATTTCTATAAACAATCAGAACACTATGAATGAAACTATTTCACATGGTAGAATAGAGTTTTTTCTAAATAATTGGTCAAAACGTTCCAGTCTTGAAGTATCCGATGATATCAAAGTACTTAGTGATTTTGAATTTAACTCACAATTTGGTTCATTCATTCGTCGGCCAGCAAGCTTTAAGTCAGCGTTAGTTGCATGTTTAAAACAATTTACCATTATAACGATCAGAAATAAAGAAGTATTTGTTGCAAGATTTTCAAATATTTGCGGATTAGCATTAATTATTGCATTATTTGCATCACCTCTAAAAATGTCATACCATGGAATCCAGGATAGACTAGGTGTAATTCAACAGGTAACTGCAATTTATTTTTGCGGAATGTTGAATAATCTAAGTTCATATCCTGAGCAACGAAATTATTTTTATCATGAATATGATGATCGAGTTTATGGAGTACTACCTTTTTTTTTAAGTTATTTAATAGTTGAATTACCATTTGAAATAATTTCAAGTTTAATATTTGCATGCTTTCTTGGACCAATTGCTGGGTTACCAAGAACAGCAGACATGTACTTCGCCATAGCTTATGTTTGTTTCTTAATTTGTTCTTGTGGTGAAAGTTTAGGTATCATAACAAATACAATATTCAAACAAGCAGGTTTCTCAGTTAATGCAGTGTCTGTTATTTTATCAATTGGTACTTTCATGGCAGGTATAATGTCATTGCATATGGATAGAGTTTTGAGAGGAATCAATTATATAAGTCCTTTAAAATACGGGCTAAGTATACTTCTAAATATGGCTTTTACAGATGATATTCATTTTAGTTGTGATTCAAATTCAATGGATTCAAATGGTAATTGTATATTCAATAATGGTGAGGAAGTTTTAATTCAATATGGTTTAAAAGCAAGTTATAAGAAATATTTTGGAGTTTTATTAGCAATTGCAGTAATTTATAGAATTATTGCATACTATTTGTTGAAATTAAAACTATTAAAGATCAACTTGGGTGTTTTCAACTCGACCACTGTCTAGAAACTAAAAAATATACTACAAGTTTTAATCATAAAGTATCATTAATTTTCATTACTATGAGTTTTGATATGTTGAGCAAGGTTATCACTTCTTGAGAATTTTTTGGAACATAAATGACAATCAAATGGTTTCTCGTTTGTATGTAAACTTCTAAAATGTCTTTTCAAATGCTCTTGTCTTCTAAATCTTCTTGAGCAATAAGTACAAACGAATGCCTTTGAGGCGTCATAAGCTAAAGAGGGTTTACGACCACGAGTTGGTACATCTTTCAAAGGTGTTATAATTGCTTCATCTTCCGGTAATGATGGCAAAGTAGGAACTTTTTCAGATGATAGTGACATTTTTTTAAAAGATAATGTTTTGGATCTTTTCTTTGAATTCATATCAGAGAATAAAGCTGCATAATCTGGCGACCCTTCGCTGTCAACTTGAATGCTTGCATCATTGGTTTCATCATTGGTATTAGATTTCAAGTCGCTATTAAAATTATAACTTGAAGATGATAAACTTGCTAAAGAAATTACTTTTGTCAGTTCGTCATCGAAATTATAAACAGATGTTTCATTTTTATCCTCTATTTCATCATGTAGTTCTTCCAATAATCCCTCTTCTAAATCTTCTTCTTGTTCAGCATCTGCTTCGTCTCCCATTTCATCAGCAAACATTTGTGGTATCTCTTCATCTAAAGGCTGCTGCTTATTAAAGCCCAGTCTGGCATTTGCTAAGGCATTAACAATACTATTCGTTGTTGATTTTTTCTTCTTAACACAGTCACAATTTTTCACATGTGCATTTTTAACACACTTTTTATCGTGGTCAATTGATAAATTTTCAACGTTTTCAACCAAATTTGGCAAAGTCTGGACCAGAACGTTTGGATCCCTATGAGTCGATAATGGATTGATCACTTTTAAATTGAATTTATTGTTATTATTTGTCTTAAAAATTGATGAAATTGAATTTGATATTGAACTTGTAAATTTTGATTTTATAGACTGATCTTCGAAATCTTGAAAACTATCAAAAAACTCGTAAGAGGTTCTCGAGTCTGAACCCAGAGTTGTTGAATCGCCATAAATATTGCTCATCGAATTTAATTTAAAATCCCAATTGATATCACCCAGGAATTTATCATTCAAAAAATCGTTATTTACTAACCCTTTATCAGCAGTAAAGTAACGTTTATCTGTAGAAACCAGTGTGTTGTTAGAATTTATCAATGTTAACTCATTATCAACCATTTCAGTATCAAAATTCAATTTATCTTCAAACTTGATATCTTTATCCAATTCGAACAGTTTCTCAAAATTTAACTCAGCCTCATCCATCATTTCATCTCTAAACTCATTAGTCAGCATCAGATTATTAGGAGTCCTCAGAGGCTCTTCAAAATCCATCTTGTTGATTGTGTAGATATTTTGATAAATTTTTCTTTGTTGAAGTGGAAGTGAGCTGTTACCGTTTGTTCCATAATCCGGAAAGACCTCAATATTATTTTGAATCCATTTCAAAAGATATGTGTCCTTAACAAGGGAGAGAAAAAAAAAAAAAAAATAACAATTTATTATGTCAGCCAATTTGTAAACCGGAAATTAGCAAACCCAAAAGAGGGATTTGATTAGGTAATACTTGAGTTCTTTTTTTTTTTTTTTTTTTTTTTTTTTTTTCCAACAGACTTTCGCGAATTAGCTTAAGTTTTTAATCTTTTTTAGGATTTCGCGGCAGGGTCTAGGAGTTGGGGGAGAGACTTTTCATCGCTGTTAGTTTATGCGTGTTATTAACATAGTAGACTCACTTTATATGACGGAGTTTTGATTATAATTCTGATAGCCTTTAAATAAAATTAGTGGTCTGAATATGGACTCGTACTGCTAAGCAAAGGATGGGCATGTCTTGAAAACACAAAGGAAGTTCACAGAATGTTCTACTAAAATCACTAGCTTATATATATATATATATATATAATCACTACTCGCAAATACTTTCTGAATTGCCAATAGCCAATTCCTTTTGTAAACCATCAAACTCAAGCATTCTACCTACAAACCTGCTCTATTAATAGAAATCCCAAACCATGTCCCTTTATATTCAAATCAATCTCTCAATCAAATCCCGAACTTCATTCTCTATAGAAATATAAAATTTATTATTGAATGGATCTTCATCACTTAGTCTTTCTTCTCTTAAAAACTTTGTAATTTGTGACCTTATTCTTTGCAATTCGTGTTCCTTATAACTTTCGTCAATATTATCATTGTTGCTTAAACCATTTGTATAGATATTGACATCACTCGTCAAACCATTGACAAACATATCACTAACACTAACACTGTTTAAGGTATTTGTCGCCTGACTGAAACTTATATTCGAATTACCAGCCAAAGCCCTCATTGCCCTCGGTGCAATTTGTGCGCATGATGTCGTTGTCACTGGAGGAAAATTATCTCGATGCTCTTTTCTCTTCAAAATATTGGAGTTATTGTTCCAAGGCTTCGGTATAATTTCTTCTGTGTATTGCGTATCAAATTCAATCAGATTATTACTATTATCATTTCTTAAATATTTCAATCTTAAAATCTGAAATAAATATCTGATTAGTGTAAAACAGTTTTTGATAATTGATCTTTTCTTATTATCGAACTTAATAAATATTAAATCAATTGATTTATCTAAAAGGTGATATCTTATATCATTTCTCAACTCGTATGATTTATTATTGCAATTTTTATCAAGATCCGATATTAAATTTGTTAAAATTAACATTATCGCATCAAACGGTAAATTATTTCTGATTTCCCAATTAAATCCATTATATATATCATCATTATTATTCTTTAGAAATTCATATAAATAGTGCAATGAAGCAGGTATTAGATTATTTGACAAATCATCATATGAGTATTGGCTTGAGTTTAACTGTGCAAAATTTGAATCATTCGATCTGAATAATGTAGTTAAATTGAACTGTGCAGTCTTGTTATTAACAATTTGATTATAACTACTATGGAAAATTTGGTTATTACCATCATCATTTGTATTCAGAACATGTGCCAATATGATTTTTCGTTGTAATAATAATAATGCTCGATCACAATAAGTTTTCAAAACTGATTTTGCCCAATGAATAAAATTGGTTTCTTCATGAGTAAATTTGTTATTCCTTTCTGCATTTTCAAGATTCATTATTGATGCATTACAACTAATATGTAAATCAAGAATTTTTTGCTTTAAAACTTGGATTGTATTATATGGTAAAATTGATATGCCATAAATGAATCTAGTTAGTTCATTTAAAATTAATGAAAATCTGAATTTCCCGTTTAAAAAGCATGTCTTAACGTGTAATGAATTATTAATATATTCAACAGGTAATGATGTGTCAAATTCATCTAATCTAATCATTGGCGTTGACATTTGTTTTAACGAAGTCATACAATCCAAGTAAAATATCTGCCACCACAGTAGTCTTCTTAACTGGACTAAACTTGGATCTGAAATATTATGGTAGGTTGCTGGATCTCTATGTAAATTAACAACTTGCGAAATTCGAACCAATATAGAAACATCAACCAATGATGGGTTTTCTAATGTACTTTGTAAAATAACTGCACTTTGTAGAATTCTCAATGAATAAGTTTGTGGATAATTTAAAATTGTCAATGCAGCTCTTGCAACTCGAAGATATTTATGAATTTCATTACTTAACTCAAATTTTGTGATTTCATCGTAGCTAAACTCAAAGCATTCTGCTTTACTTGCTGCATATAATATTGGTAATAACCTACTAATGAATTCCAGCTTATTTTGAATTTTATTTTCCCAGAACAAATCATGTTCTTCTACAAATTCATCAATATCTAATATCGGTAATATTGGATGAATAGTTGAAATATAGCGTTTAACCAACCCATATGAACGTTCGATCGAAGGTAAAGCCTGAAATAATTCATCTAGCCTTGCTCTAGATATATGATCAGGTTGTTTTGGCATTAAAATTTGTGGTAAGCTGTGACTTGTTAAATTTAATGTTTGATTAGGTTCATTGAATCTTGGAGGAAACTGTGGTTGTGGTGTTTGTCTTATTTGGAAATCACTTAAAATTGAATTACTCAAGGGCTGTATTGGATCGAACATTGGATTATTGTTATTGAATGAATTATGTATATGATGGCCCTTTTCAGTAGGCAGTACTTGTGGATTATGAAGTCTTGGTGGTGATAAACTTTCATTACTTAAAACACTATCAGAATCCGAAAACGTCAGAATTTTTTCTTTCGGACTATCATGATCTTCTGAGTCTTCTTCATCTTGCTTTTTTCTAATTTTTTTAGGTTGCGCCTCCGGTGAGGTTGAATTCACTATGGTTTTTGCCTTTTTTATATACTCTTTCAGTTCTTGCTTTTTAATCAAATCTGCTTCTTTATCAACAATCTTGGATTTCTTACCTCTTGAAACTCGATCGTTAACAAAATATTTACATTCTAATGAATTTTTAGAGCAATTAGAACATATTGGTTGTTCTCGAGAACATTTAACTTTTCTTTGATGACATGGAACACAGCTATGAATTTTTCTCTGGCGTACTTTTTGAATCTTATAGACCTTACCATCACCTAAAATAAGGGCATTTTTGTCCTTCATAGGCACCAGTTTTTCCTCCATGATAACACAAAACCTCTAAAGGCAATAATTTGAGATTTACTTCAAGCGAGTAGTTTTGCTATGTTTATTATTTTTCCAACCAGCAAGTAGTCTCACTTCCTTCACCCTCTTGTTCAAGAAAACGGTAGATTCACCTTAGGTTCCAGATATTAACCCAAATATTTAGCTAACTGAGGTTAATTACTTTGGAAAATAACGCCTTCCGACGGTCAACAAGTGCGACAAATATTGAGCAGTTTTCTGGAACAGTGTACTCACTGTTTTCAAAAGAATTTGTAATCTTCCAAGACTATAGGAGCTCTCAAAAGGTTATTGTAAATTTGTTTTTAAAGTCTAATTTGTAATTCAAACACCACTTTTCTTGCTTTTTTTTTACGCTTTAACTGGTTGAAATTCTCATTTTGATAGTAAATGATCAAATTACCTTAATTAGGAGAAACGCCTGATTTGTAAAAAAGAAGGGTTATGATGCCAAAATTTGGTTATACAACTCGCATTATTATGTGGTTCCTAGTAAAACAGACTTGTTTCGTTCACTACTAAGTTATATAATTTTGAAGTGTTCTATGAGTAATTTAGAGTGTTTATCTCGAGTACGATCACTTATAGAGTTTGTTATATAGTATAATTAATCAAATGTGGGACGAGTGAGTATAGACGTGTATCAACAACAATTCTTGCCTTCAAGGTTTAAATAAAATTTTCCTTTTGAAATACGATTTTCGTTTGAGTTAGTATAGCTGTTAGAGCCAGAAGGCTTTAACTTTGAAAAAATTGTGTTTTAGGTTCGATTCTTTCAAAGTCGCTTAAACTGGAGTCTTTTGTTAAAATGATGATTTTTAACCGGATGTGAACAATCTCTTAGTGAAAAATCACTGTGAGGAAAAACCGTTGCTTTGCTTCTGACATTGACAAAAGATTCAATTTTTTTTTTAAAGGAAAACCCAGTAAATAATGTCAAAGTGGAAACCTGTTGCTGTTAATCCAGAGGAGGCTAATGATTTCGATTTAGAGCCTGATTTCATTGAGCCTGATGACGTTACAGCCCCTGTTAACACAAGTACGCTTCACCAACAGGAACAAACACAACAAATTAATAACGAAAATTCGTTTTTCAGTTTTACCTCGTTTACAAAACCTAATATCGATTTATCGAGTACTCTAAACCCAATTCTCAAAAATGAACAAGTTGAAGAACGTAAATTCACCGGTGGTGATACTTTGGATGAACCAGTCTGGCAAACATTAAAAAGAGATTTGAAAGCAACCGGTCATAGATTATTTAGTGTCGTCTGGCCAGCATCATTATCGCATTTAGCAAAAGTACAACAACATAATTTAGTTATAGCTGCAAGAAATTCAGGGATAAACATTGGTATTAATTATGATCAAATAGAACAAGATTTAGAACAAGATATTCAAAACACCTCTTTAGACAATGAAGAACTAAAAAAACTTGAGTGGGATCTTTGGGGTCCTTTAGTTTTCATTCTGGCTTTTTCTGTGATACTTGGAGCTTTGTCACCAGAAGCTAGTAGTTCTGAGGTGTTTTCGAGTGTTTTCGCGTTAGTTTGGTTAGCGTTTACTGTCATTGCCTTAAATATTCAACTTTTAGGAGGAACTATCTCATTTTTCAATGCTTTATCTACGACTGGTTATGCACTATTCCCGTTACTTATTTCTGCTTCTTTGTCGATTTTTATAAAGTGGAGTTTTATTAGATTTATAGCTTATATTATATTTGTCGCTTGGGCAATTTATGCAGCAACCATTAACCTCAAGGTTAATGGAGTTTTACCGGGAAGAGTATTTTTAGCTATATATCCAGTTGGCTTAATCTACGCAACTTTAGGTTGGCTATGTGTTATTACTTAATTTACATATGCAAATTTAAACTACAATTAGCTTTTAAAGTACAGATATTAAATAAAAAACCAATCAATGGATATGAAAAATAAACAAAAAACAACATTACTGTAAC
Source organism: Wickerhamomyces silvicola (assembly GCA_030570795.1). Taxonomy (NCBI): domain Eukaryota; kingdom Fungi; phylum Ascomycota; class Saccharomycetes; order Phaffomycetales; family Wickerhamomycetaceae; genus Wickerhamomyces; species Wickerhamomyces silvicola. The sequence goes on along the minus strand of JAJLWN010000002.1, from coordinate 641,542 downwards.
TAATTAAACATCTTTAATGAATAAAGTCCAATATTTTTTTCTTGAACACAAATAATTAAAATATTATCGATGCAGGAACTAATCAGATTTCATCATCTGTTACTACTTCGAATGAAATCACTTCCCGATATGAGTATAATGACTGACCATCATCAGATTCATCGACTGTTCCGTTTGTTTTTTTGATCTCAATCTTTTTAACAGGTGTGGTAACTACTTCGACTTTCTTTTTTGTGACGCTTTCTCCAATTTCTGAGGATTTTGAGGGTGATTTCTTTAAACCAATGACACCTGATTCTCCCCCTTTTGAAGCATTATCAACACCATTATTCTTCGAATATTCTGATCCAGCTTGGGATATTCTTTTACCGGGGTGTTTAGGATCAAGAGATATAAACGTATTAGCTTCATCTTTATCTTCAACGTCAGATTCATCTGAACTATCACCATAAGTCAAATCGTTAACTTTGCTCTTAACAGTTCCATAGGCCACAGGACCTGCTGCATTAGCATCAGCTGAAACAGAACGAAGTGGGGCAAGATCTACTTTAACTTTATCTTCACCATTGCCTTCAAAACTACCTAAATTTGTCACATTTATCGTAGAATCTGCCCTTAGAATCTCAACAGACTTTGATTCTCTGAATTCAAACTTTTCGTCAGATGGGATTTCCACCGGTTTTGATTCTTCATAGCCTATTGGTAATTCTGGTTTTATAAGAGCTTCTTTATTTGAGATTGAAACCAAAGGATCAGTGGTAACTTCTTCAGCAGTATTAGATAAGATAACTGGGTTTAGAGAGTTAGCTGAATTTTGAGGCTCCGGTGAAGTTTCCAAAGATTGTAACTTCTTCTTTTTCTTTTTGGCATCTCTCTTCTTCTTATTCTTTTTGGAATTTTTACCCTTGGCAGCCCCAATACCTGGTTCTGGTGTTACTTCACGCGATGATTGACCTTCTGTCTCAATATCTCCGGTTGAAATATTAAGAGAAGCTTCTGAAGCCTTTAATAGATCTTTTGAAATAGAATTTGAACGGCTGGCTGTTAAATTAACAACTGTAGGTGCACGGGCGCTAACCAATGCTTCAGCAGCTTTTTTTACTGATGATTTTTCCGCCAACCCATTTCTAATTGCATCTTGAGAGTCGAGGGATGAACGACTTGAGCTTTGAGAGTTAGTTTCTACTTCCTTGTCAGGAGTACTAACAATAGTAAACTTTTGTTCCTCTGGAATTACTATTGCCTTTGGTTCAGTATAAGTACCCGTAGCAAAAGGTTTAGATTCGCCAATATCTGAGGTCTTTGGTTCAATTAAATCATCCTTAACCAAACTATTTCTTCTAGGAGAACCAGCTAGATCAGAATTTTCAAGTTGAGCAGTGTCTGGAGGTGTAGGGAATTGTGTCTCCTGCTCATTTGCAACTAGAGACTTCGGTTTGTCAACTTCCTCTAATGTAGCATCACGACCAACAACTACAGCTAAAACGTCATCTTCATTATTTGCTTGTACTGCATCAATCTCTTCTAGAATGATGGATTCGTCGGTTGGCTTCACAGAAACAATAGGCGTGTCACCATCTTGAATAAGTGAGGATTGATATTCAGAACCAGTCACATTTTCGATACTTGTATTTGAAATGTCTTGGGTAGGCCTATCATCAACCTTTGAGGCCCCATTGTTCGGATCAACAGCTTCAATAAATTTAGAGTTTGATAAAGGTTCAACAGAAGCACTAACAACATTGGTGTCATTAGTTGTATTTTGGTCAGTTGATAGTTCAACAGCTGTAGGGTGGGCAATCTCCTCAAATTCATTGTTGAATGAGTTTACACGCTCTGAATCGTCCGCATCGTTCGAAGTTAGCGTTGTTGTCGCGTCATTTGTAGTCTTCAAAATCTTATCAGCACCGCCAGCTGTAGTAGATCCTTTTTGTGCTACTGAGCTGGCTGCAACAACACCAGCAGTACCACCAACAGCAGCAGCAGTACCACCAACAGCAGCAGCAGTACCACCAACAGCAGCAGCAGTACCACCAACAGCAGCAGCAGCAGTAGTAGTAGTTACGCCAACAAGACCTTTAGTAGTCGACGGTTTCTTTCTTTCAGTAGATTTTACTGAAGCTGGAGCTTGTTCTTTCTCTTTACGTTTGAAAAGAGAGAAAAGTCCAGATGATCTCCTTTCCTTTTTCAGATCCTTTGATGCAGCTGCTGGAATAGCCCTATTCACGGCACTAGGTTTTGATGGGTTAGCAGGGCTATTGTTATTCTTGGACTTGGGGACAGATGGAGTAGGCGCAGCTGTAGTAGAAGACAAATTCTTCTCTTGTGCTGCAGGTTTATCTAACAATAAAGAATTTTTATCTCCAGAAGTTGCAGTCTCCTTAGCAGGTTCATCTAAAAATGAAGTGCTTTTAAATCCAGAGGCAGCCTGCTCCACTTCAAGAGCTTTCTGATTTGATTCAAGATTTGTGGACCCCAACTGTTTGTTGAAATTAGCAGTTTGAAGTTTTAATCGTTCTTCTTCAGCAGCTTTTTCAGCTTTAAGTTTCTCAATTTCAGCATCTTTCTCTTCGATTAATTGCTGAAGTTGGGCCTCTCTGCTACGCTTGTACTCTTCTTGTCTAATCTTCTCATCTTCCTCTTTGCGGGCTTCTTCTTCGATGCGAAGCCGTTCATCTTCTTCCGCTTTCTGTTTAGCAATTTTTGCTTCCTCCTCTTTGTTTAATCTCTCTTCTTCTTCTCTTTTCAACCTTTCTTCTTCTTCTCTCTTCAATCTTTCCTCTTCTTCGATACGTCTCTTTTCTTCTTCCTCTAGACGAATTCTCTCTTCTTCTTCTTTGCGAATTCTCTCTTCTTCTTCTCTTTTCAACCTTTCTTCTTCTTCTCTCTTCAATCTTTCCTCTTCTTCGATACGTCTCTTTTCTTCTTCCTCTAGACGAATTCTCTCTTCTTCTTCTTTGCGAATTCTCTCTTCTTCTTCTCTGCGAAGTCTCTCCTCTTCTTCACGTTTCTTTCTTTCTTCTGCCTCGATACGTAGGCGCTCTTGTTCCTCATCATACGCCTTTCTCTTAGCAATTGCATCTTCTAACCTACTTTTTCTATCCAGCTTACCTGCTTTCACAGATGCCAGTTCCAGCTTCAAATTTTCGAGTCTTGATTTTGAGGATTCCAATTCGACTTCTGAAAACTTCAAATTTTGTTTGGTCTCAAGTTCTGCTGCTTTCGCCTTTTCTAACTGTGCGTTATTTTCTGCAATGGCATTTTTTATTGCTTTGATTTTCGCTTCCAATTCTTCCTTAACTGCAGTATGTTCAGAATTTATACCTTTCTGTTTTTCGACTTCACGATTATTTTGAGTCAATTGAAGTTCTAAAAGTTCGAGTTTTAACTCAAACTCTGATCTCTTGGCTTGAAGAACTCTGGAAGATATTTCACTTCTTTTTTGGCCAACTTGACTGTCATGAATTGCTCTTAAGTTTGACCTTTCAAGCTCATTACCAACTTTGATAGTATTTTCCTTATCTTCGATAAGTTTAGCATCAGCAACGACAGTTTTTGTCTCGTGGTCTTTGATAGATCTTTCAATTTCTTCGTTGGTTTTTCTGTCAAAACTTTCAATTTGTTTATCTAATGAGGAGATGTTATTTTCAATCTCTTTAATTTTTTTCTCGTGATCATCGACAAATGACTTTTTCTGAATATCTAACTGCTTCTTAAATTTAGCAAACTGGGAGTTAAGCTTATTTTGATCCTTTAATGCTTCAAGTTCTACCTTCTTTTGATGTTTTAGATCTTTCAACTTTTGTTGTTCAGCAGCTTTAGCTTCAATGGTTGCAAAATTATTCGCCAATTTGTCTTTAGCAATCTTTAAAATTTCACTCTCAGGTAATTTCAAGCCACCACCTAGATCAATTATATTTTCAACAACAACTTTTTTGGTAGGAGCTGGCTGTTCAACTTTCTTGGTAGTCAGTGGCTTCTCTACCTTCTCCTTAGTTTCTTCCTTTTTCGCAACAGTCACTAGTCCAGGATCAACTTTTGCCTTCTTTTGAGGAAGAGAAGTTGGCTTAGATGTAGCCGCACCTTTGGATGGTTTAGTTGTCTGAGCCTTCGATTTTACTGTCAAACCTTGCTGTCTGAAAGGAGATATCCAATTTTTCTGTTCTTTAATGGCATTCACTTGGTTACGAAAAGAAGAAAATCTTTTTCTGTCCACATCAGTTTGAGGTGAAATACTCGACATCCTAAGAGCTATCTCTACTTTTAAAACAGTATTACTTTTTCAATTAGGTTAGAAATCCTTAAATATCAATGGCATTCTAAAAGTATCGTCTAATCTGAAATTGTTACATTACACGCGGCATCTAAACACCATTAATTTCCTCTTTGGGAAATTGAAAACATTTTGGGAAGTTTTTTTTTCCTTAGCTCTAATCCCTTGCTACTACTTTTGTTCATTAAATGTCCAGATTAGGAGATAGACAAAAAAAAACTTACACAGAAGATTCATAAACATAAAAACTAAAAAGTAGTCAAATTAAAAATGTTATAAATAAGGGAGTCTAAAAAACCTGGAGTAGAGTTTTACTGACACTAAAAGTTAGTTACGTACTGCGCTTCTCTTTATTGGCTACTTTATTGATATATAGATCCCAGGAATAGTGTAAAATCGAAATTTGGTCCATCTGTGTCTTCACGAGTTTCTTGCCCCTCACTACCAGAAGTAGCAAAGGCAGTTACCAAGATCCGCGTCTCCATATATATTTATACTAGTAACCACCCTGCTAAATGATATTATCAGAATGCTATTATGAGGAGCCATGATTTTAGGTCCACCTACGTTTGTTTAGTAAGCTGTTAGAAACTGTGACACTTCTATACTTTTGAAAAATTTTCTACCAAATCGAGACCTGAATGGACTCAATATGGATTTGTATATTCTTATCAAACTTTAAACAATAAAATTGCATATCCCCTTTGAAATAACTTGCTTGGTCTCAAATGCAGCTTGTCGATAATGAGAGATAATTTTAAAAGTATTCTTCACCAGAATTTAATTGAACTATTAATATTGGTAAATCATTCAACATACTTGCACTATGAAGCATTTTCTTCCCGTTACTTCTCTGGAAGGGGGACTACACCCTATTAATTTTGACTTATTGGACTAAGCTTAATATATCTCGGAAACTCGCATATCTCCGCATCTTCTTTTATGTAGATCCCTCTATTCTTAGGGATATTTAAAATTTTGTTCAACTTTGGGACTCAGGTTATTTGGTTTCCTGGTATTAAACGGCAGAAGTTAGGATCGGCACAGTTTGAGTTAACTCTTGAGCATAGAGACCAAAGTGAAAATTTTATACTCGAACCTTACATTAATGTCAAACATTTACTTTCTCAGTTCTTGCCAACGATAACATCTTCGGCAGATTATTGATAATTTTATAAAATGAAATAGCACTTACAACTTCAAAATTAGAAAGGTCTCAAGACCTGTAGGCAATAACTCATTTTTAAATGATCAGTGAAGCTAAGTTGAAAAAGACGACGCTAGCTCTTTATCTGAATTCATTAGCTTTTACATCGAAGACTGATTTCCTTGTGGAACGCTAGTATGCCAAAAAACTTTTCCCTCTCAGTTTAGAAGTAACTTTATAGTAGCTCATCCATGTTTTCGAGTTACAGCGCAATAAAAATCTCTACTGTTGAACAAATTTTAATCCCTATAAATATATATTTGTTCACAACGTGGAGAGATCTTAGAATTTTTTTTTGGCTGTTTCGTATTTCAGAGCCCAGCAAGCAGCAGGTACACTAAAACGGTCAGCTTCCCACAATAGTTCCCATTAAATCCGAGTTATGCGCTTTCTTGATTAAATCCGCGTTTTCTAGCATTTTTTTTTTCTCAACATTGTAGATCAGGTGTTTGGATGTACAATTCATTGAATGAGAATGTAGCTAACAGTTTTCCCTGAAAACTAATATAAAGCTTTGATTCAAACTCTATCAATTGGAGACTATTCCCTTAACCGGCTGAACACGAAACTGAATGGCACCACTTCTCCCATCTGAAAGTTCGGCTTATACCTTGACGCTACCGGAAGAAACTGTTGACGATAGATTCAATCTAAAAGTTAGAACAGGTGCAGCTGCAACTTACACCAAATCAAGTTTAGTTGTCTACGGTGGGCTGACAGTTGGGCTAGATCTACCAAGTATAACAATTTCAGAAATAGAGAAACAGCTGGGTCAGCAAAGTGAGAAGGATTGGTCAAAGTTAATCTCGAGTGAAATTTTCTACTTGAATATAATAAATAGAAAATGGAAGAGGTTAGACCTTGAACCATATGTAGTAAAACCAAAACCTAGACTATTCCATGCGATATCATTCGGCTCAAAATCTATTTATTTGTTTGGTGGTTTGGTCTTACAGGAGAATTCCAATAAGTTAATACCAAGTAATGAGCTTTGGGAATATCATGTCGATACCAAAGAGTGGTCTATACTTGATGACGGTTCGAGTTCAGGGACCGTTGGAAGATTTAAACATACAGTTAGAATAGTGGATTACATTTCCCCATTTGATAAAAAATCACATCCAGCTATCGCCATTGCTGGTGGAACTGGAGAACTAAATCAAGAATTAAACCACGTGGCGATATATGATCTTGAGAAGAATCAATATATTAGCAACACTGATATGAACTTAACTCTGAACGAAATTTCCTCCGTAAGAAATCTCAGCACTACATCAGGCATAGATCCAAAAAATATTCATAGTGAACAGATAGGGAAGTTTCAGGCTAGCAGTGAATCTAGTTTCATCCTTTCAGGACGTTCTTCGAATGATAATGAAGGGGCAGATAATGTCCTATATATTTTATCACAATCAACACTTGAAGACAACGAACTGAAGAATCCATTGGTGTCGTTACCACTATGTCCAAATGCTTCAGGATTGAGACTTCCATTGTCTCAAACCGTAAAGAAAAATCCGGGAGCTGTTCCAAGGGGTCTGAAATATCCAAGTGGCGGTGTTTTTGGTTCAAATATAATTGTTTCTGGTAATAATACTGAGCTACAAGAGTATCAAGTTTATTTATTCAATAAGCCATCGCAAAAATGGACAAGATTGAATATAGATAATAAAAAGAAGGCTAGTGAAATCTATCTTTGGAAAAGTTTTTCGTGGCCTTCTCACCATAAAGTGGCTCTTTTGGGTTCAGCAGCTTTACCGAAAGACTCTTCACATTTTACTATCCAAACATTCGACCTATTAGTTCTTGTTGGTTTACCAATTACAAATATTTTTCATGTATTTACGGTTCGCGAACCAGGAACGGAAAAAGGACTTGGACCAAAATATAAATCCATAAAGGAAACCACATCATTTGAAGCATACTCAAAATACATTGCACCCTCCACTAAGATTAGTTCTATTAGATCAGTCTTTCCAAATTATGCAGTAACTTTAGGTAGAAATGCTTTTGAAAGATATGGATCTTCCTTAGCTGATTTTGAGTTTATAACTGGTGATGGTGATAAAGTTAATGTACCTCTGATGCTTCTTAGAAAACGATGGGGAAGATGTTTTGATATGTTGCTAGCAAAAGCTTATGCAAGAGCTGTTTACCAGTTAGAAAATAGTAAAGAGGAGGAAGAGGGAGAAGCAAATGAGACCACCTCTGTTTTATCTGGAGGTACGAGCAAGAGATCAGTATTAATCTTAAGTAAGGCAACACAGAGGGATGAAAGAGATATTCCACAATTTAGGTTGCCTTTTCAAGACAAAAACTCTCAACCGTCCTCTAATGCCGCTAGTCTTGCTCCAACAAGTAGTGGTGGTCCGAACTCAAGGAAAGCTTCTGTGATCTCTACTGGCAATGCATCAATCACCTCAACATCTACATCTGATTTGCCCGACACTGCTGTCCCAGATTTTGAGAATTTACCACCTCAGCACCCTTTGCCAGATGAGCCATTACCTGATCCTTCAGTTTCATTCGATAGACCCAACGTGTTGAGAAGTGCAAATTCTAGAGATTATTTGAGGGACTCCCCAAGAGGCTCCATTTCGGGTGCGTCTATAGCAACAAGTACAAATTCTGGCTTACATCAAACACACTCAAGTATCAAACTTAAAGATCTAAGATCATCAGTCGCCAACGTAAAGAAAAGAGGACCTTCTAGATCCTCAAGCTTTCAAACTAGTGACGACACGTCTACTAATGATGTGGGTTCAGGAGTCGATTCCTTAGTTCCAGAGGAGGTGTCAGAAGAAGAGAGATTATTATTAGAACCTTTATTGATTCCAAGATCATTATATCTTCCATTCTCTACAAACACTGTTCAGGCATTAACTGAATTTCTATTCACCGGCCAGTTGGGTGATAAATGGCTATTGACCCCAACTACTACGGATGCGTTTTTAATTGCCAAATTTTATGAATTACCCTTACTATATGATTTGATTTCAGAAGCATTATATGCTATTATTGGTAAAAAGGAAGATGCCTTGATAAAAGACTATGGTGGCTTATTAGCGGATTATCATCTTAAATTGAACAAAATCTTTCAAGACGATCAATCAAAGATTGATTCTTTTTTCCAAGATCATCCTCATGTTACAGAATCTTTTGGTAAGATTGAGGAATACTTGAATACTGTTGATGACGGTTATCTGAACTTAACTCTATTGAGAAAGGCTAGTAAGGCTTCGACAATAGCAAGTACAACACCAAGCTCTAAAAATTCCGTTATTTTCACAAATAGACGTTCTTCTGTGAAGTCGACATTGAGAATAGGTAAATCTAGCTTGTCAAAGGAGGTAAAAGGGGATGATGATATCGAAAACGAAGATGAAGATTTAGACACTGAACTAGTTGAATCACCTACTGCTATCAATGCTAAATCTGAGGACATTAAATTTAAACCAGATGTAACTGGTTCAAATAATGCGTCCTCAAAAATACCAAGCAATGAAAATGCTGATCCTATTACACCATTTTCAAAGACTGCTTCTACAAATACTATTAACAGTTCTAAGGTACAAATCTCTGGGCAGAGTGGTGAGCAAGAAAAAGAAGCATACAGTTTTTCTACATCACCAAAGAATGAAACTGAAATAGATAGTGAAGATCCCTTATCGACTTCTGGTAAAAGCATTCAAGCTTTGACTAATAATGAAAGTGTCGATCCATTAACAAAAGTTATTACTAATAGAAGCTCAGATAATTCTGATTCAGACTCAGCTGCAATAATTCAAGTTCCTGAAGGTAGATTTGCCTTACCAAAAACTGAGCTGAAAACGGTAAAATCAAATAGTTCTACTTCTGATCATAATGACCAAAAGGAATCAACAAGTGATTCAGATAATATGGCAATTGGCTTAGGTCTGGTGGGAAATCTAAAGCTGAATGAATCTAAAAGAAATAATGACAAAGAAGATGTTAATAATGATGAGGATAACAATGACAAAGAAGATGCCGATCTTCCAGTCTTAGAGAATTTGGCGTCTCCTAATTCTCCAGCACCAGGAGATCATCTATTACAAATTATTTATGAGGCTGCTGCTTTGGCATGCGACATGAAGTTATTATTAAGATCAGTAAATGTCTTGGAAATGTCTAAGTTCTTTGAATTCGAGAAAAGTGAATTATTGAAAGAATTAGATCAATACGGGTTAAAATATGAAGAAGAAAAATTAAGACAAGAGTTAATATTGAGAGAACAGGAGGAGAAGTTAAGACAAAAAGAAAGGGAAGAAATAATTGACAGACAAAATCAGTTTAATGAAAAGAATGAATGTATCGCTCTTAATGACACTATTGCTTCAGTTAAAAGTGAAAACGACCAGAATACTATGTCAGTAAATGGTGCGGCCAATCCAGACAGACCATTGAGAACTAGTACGAGTACTAGAGGAGCGGCTAATCCCGATAGACCATTGAAAACAAGTACTAGTGCAAGTAGTTTAACCCATATAAATGATACTGAACTAAGTAATGATGTCTCGTCAGATTTGTCTTCTAAGGCTTTTAGTCTCAGATCAACATTTTCTTCATTCAAGTCTCTTTCAGCTCTAAACCTGGCCAAAAAGAAAAATGGGTCTGACAAGGGCAGTTCGATTAGAAATCCTTTTCGTAAAAGGGAAAATTCAGAAAGACGTAAAGGGTTCTTAAATATTTTTTCAATGAGGACCAGCAATACAAATAATTAAAAATGTTTAATCTTTTTTTTTTTAATTTCCAGATATACGAATATATAGGACTAAATTGAACGTTAGAATGACTTTTTTAAAAAATTTTGTAATTCCGGCCTGGGCTAATCAATATTACTAAACGCCTGAGGAATCTTAAACATCCTCCTCTTGTTTAATTCTTAATTATGTTTCTAGATTAGAAAAACTAGCAGTATGCATGTGGAAAACTCATCAAGAGTACAGAAGTGGCCAGAATATTACATATTAAAAATGATAGTATATTAAAACATCAGCTCATTTTGAAGAGAGGTCCAAAATAGGTTACCAGTTTAATGCAAGTTTTATCGAAGATCTTACGGAGGCTATAGTTGTTACTTTAAAACGTGGTACATTAGGCTTACATCCCATGGCATGTATTATATATATCCTATTTTCTATACTCTACGTTCTATGTAATATGTAACCAATTTATGTAAAAGAAATAAATTCATGTACATCTCTTTATCGGTGAAACAGCAAGAGGTTGCACAGTTTGTGCGTGAACTCGGTCTTCGGGATTCCAAATCACATAACCTTGACAAGCATTGAAGGGCCTAAAAAATCTAGAGTTACCTTTTCAAGTCTCAACTCTAACGACAACATTTTCCCACAAATATCTTTAGATCAACTATGACTCAGTTATTAAAACTGGCTTCATTTTTGAAACTGGCAGTAGTCGAAAAAAACCTCGCCATGTTAGGTGGAAAGAAAATGAGGCGAGTTTCGCTTTCCCTGAAATTTCTTTCGTTTTTTTATGCACCTCAGATGACACAACTTTGGCGACTCGGCGAATACATTCAGATCCTTATGAAAAAAGTGACAACATATCAGGCGCAAAGTAGCTCAAACCCCATCTAAAAAGAAAACTTGTTGAAAACAGGATATAACAGACAGTTCTTTGGGGCGATCGGTTGATTGTATTAAAAGGGAATGAAATGTCCAATCTTCGTAATGACGCGTCGTATTGGTCCTGCGTTGTGAAAAATAGATCTTAACCGTGAAAGGTAAAACCCATGCATTGTAATGTTTCACATTTTCTATATTTTCGCAAATTTATGTAAATGCGGAAACTAAAAATAACCACTTGAATGTACCGAAGGTCAACTGCTTTCCATTACATACAAACATAAGACATGCGTATATAGAAGTTGTGAAGTTATTGTTAAGAAGTATGGGAACGAAAGGCAGGAAACCGAAAAAAGGTAGTGCATTGTTTGGTCTGCATTCAAAATTACCAGGAGCCTCTGTATTTATAAAGTTTTACCATGAAAAATCACTTATATGCCACTTTATACCGATTTATTATCTCAATAATAGTCATATCTTCAAACTTTTCGTAGTTTGCCCGATTGTCTAGTTCCTCTCGCGAAAAATACCCATGAATGTTTGTGTGCGATCCGGCTGAAACATTAAGTCTGCGTTAATCTTAGACGTTTACTCAATCTTAAATCAGTAGACAATAATAGAACCCCCAAGCTCGTGATATTATTGGGAAGACGACATTGTATGTGAAATGCGCAATCGTTAACGGAGAATCTTTTTCCATGCAGAAGTTAAGAAGAACTGGATACATGAATTTGACGTGACCTTATGCATAGCCTGGTAAGTTCAAAGGGGGAAAAACGAGACTTTGGCAACAAAGTTTAAAGAATGGATACAGTTATATCTAGTTCTTAGCACTTAGAGTAAAGTGGAGCTAATTCTTTATAAAAATAGTCTAAATCATAATCATTGAACAACCATCTAGCTAGTCCCACAATTTTTTTTTTTTTTTTTAGGTATTTCTTTTTCGCTGTTTTACGTAGAAACGGATTAGGACTCTGCAGCAAGCGCAAGTCGTTTCTTTTTTCCCACATGAGCATTTCCCTTTAGGCTAATGGAGGGAACATAACCCATAGTAAAGGGTAAAATCATTTCAGCTGAAATTCGAGTGCCTGATTAACCAATTTCGGGTTTTCGCAAATGTCTGATCTGTAATCAGTAAGTACGTCGTAAAAAACTTTAACACTTTAACCTGGGAATTAAAAAAGAAAAAAGGCCCAAAAACTCAAAGAAAGTAAAAAAAAAATTTTTAAAGTTTTTAGTTTCATTTATCAACACTAAAAAAATAAACACTTTAATTCATTCTACCTTGCTATTTAATTTTTAAATTTAGTTGCGAAATAAATTTTTAATTGCACAAGTTTCTGTTTAGTTCTAATTGATTTTCTTTATTCGAGGCTCTAATATAAAGAAACACCGGATTACCGATTCAATTTTACTCAACCTGAAATTGAAATCCCATTGATTAAAATTTGAATCCTGGTTTTACACTCTTCAAACGAGAAAAGATGTCACAGTCACCTTACATTTATGATAATAAGAATGCAAGACCTCAGGGCTATAATGTTAATGATTCGAATGTGGGATCCGCCGTGTCTGCTTTAAGCAGTTATTCTCAAGCATACGCGCAATCTCGACCAACTCAAAGGCAACCGCAAAACCAACAGCAACAGCAACAACAACAACAACAGCAACAACAACAACAACAACAACAACAACAGCCATTACAACAACATCAGCAATTACAACCAAGCCAACCTTTCACTAGATACCCTTATAGTGCGAATCCTTATGGTCAGTATGATCAGTCTCAGATATATGCAAATTACGGACAACCAAGTGTCCAGCAACAATATTCACAAAATAACTTATATCAACAATCTCAAGTACCTCATCAACAACAAACACAGCAACAACAATACTCAGCTGTCAATACCAATGCCCCCCAATATAATCAATCATCCTATTTAAATTCAGGGTATCAAGTTCCAGCAGGATATACAACTCCAGCACCTTCTGCATATGGATACCCGACAGCATATCAATCAAGCCTACCTGCTTCAATACCTACTAATGATTCAAATTCACCTTTCAAGCATCAATCTCAGCTTTCACAATCATCAGCTTCAAATGCTAACATGACAAATATCAGGGGACCTTTACAAGCAACCTCACAGCCCCCATTAATCGATGCAAATCAAGTACCTCAACGTCCAAAACTTACAACAACTTTCTGGGAAGATGAAGGAACCGTTTGCTATCAAGTTGAATCAAGAGGAATTTCTGTCTCGAGAAGAGAAGACACAAATTTTATCAACGGTACAAAGCTGTTAAATGTTGCTGGTATGACCAGAGGTAGAAGGGATGGTATTTTAAAATCTGAAAAAGTTCGTTATGTTGTTAAAATTGGTGCTATGAATTTAAAGGGTGTATGGATTCCATTTGAAAGAGCTCTGGAGCTCGCTAGAAATGAAGGTATTGTTGATCTTTTATATCCATTATTCGTAAAAGACATTAAAGAATTATATCAAGGGCCACAATTTTCTGGTGGATTAACTGCTGCTGCTAATAGTAATCCAAAGAATATAATCCCTGTCACTGTAACCAATTCAACATATACACCTGGAGCCTATGCTTCGAAAGAAAAAAAATTTAGAACTCCAACATCCTCAACTCCAAATCAGCTATCCATTCAACAGCAATCACAGCTACAAGACACCCATCAAGATGATCGCAAACAAAACGTTCAACAACAGCCTGTTGTTGGTTTCCAATACGGATATCCGTACCAATACCCTTCGAGCCAAGAAAACCAACATTATGGACTTCAGACTCCACAAACTACTCAACAACAAACAGGGTCTTCTGATTCTAAGTCGAACACCTCTTCACAGTTGAAGTCCAGTGGTTACTTTGGGTATCAGCAACCTTCATTTCAATCTGACTCTTCTAAATTAACTTCTGAAGATAAAAATGAAAACTCCAAATAGTCATCCACAAGCTCTTTTTGTATGAGAGCTAAAAAATCGAAAAAAAGCTAAAATAGAAAAAAAATTATCTACGCATATATATTTATAAAGAGTCTCTCTAATATAATCAACCATATTCATGGAATTATTTGATAAAGAGGGATAAAAAATTTATATTCATATAGTTGTTACTTTTTGTTCTTATATGCCATATGTCTGAAATACATCTTCAAAACTTTATTATCCAGTTTCTCATATCCAATTGATAGAGTGAGATATTTATGCAAATTGTTTCAATATTAATCTTTTTTGTTTTCTTAGTGTTTTTATTTTGGGTTTGTTTCCTTTTTTTCGTATTAATGAAATTAGTTCAATGTATTATATTTAAATTCAGTATCAATTTTGTAGATGCTCTACAAGTAATCAATTAACTCGACAATAACATGGACTTAGATACTATATATAAGCTATACTTTTGTTAAATCAACTCCTCCAACTGCCCAAATTTCAGTTTCATCTTCAATTCTATCAGAATATAATGTTTCATCATCACCACCAGCTAAGACTCTTTCCCTTTCAACACTTGCTAATCTTACAGCAACCCTCTTTGTATAATCACCAATAGATCTTAGCTGAACTTTAATACCAGTAACAGTATCAATAGTTGATCCAGACTCACTTATTTGTTCAAACCACTTGTTAAATGATTCTAATTTTGTATCCTCAACTAAATCAAATAAGGTTAAGTAAGCTTTTTCAGCCGCAAGTTTGATTGGAATAATAACATCCCGAACTGATGAAAATACTGATGGTACGATTATATCTAAATGAGGTTTAAATAAATTGTTTTTAGCTCTAGCAACAGTCCTAATAACCACCAATGATAATCTTCTAGTATCTAATGAATTACTATTTGGCTTTAAAGTTATTAAAGCTAACTGTTTAACAAGATCTGTCAATAACGGAAATGGAATATCAAACGGCTCTTCAGTTACAGCTTCAGCACCTGGAGAAGCTTTCTCATCTTGCAATAATAATAACTTTCCTATAGCAGTCGCTGCATTGTCACTGACATAAGAGGAAACGGAGTTAGACCCTTCAATTAGAAGTTCAACAATTGATGGAAATAAGCCACTGTTAAAGATGTGGTTCGGAGCATCTTTCAGGAAAGCATTTAAAGTTAAAATTGCAAACTTTGATGAATCATCACCTTGTAATGGAGCCTCTAATATTTTTGTCTTTAGAATATGAATAGCTTCTTCTGAAGTCAATATACGAGATAGTGCACCAACTAATCTTGCATAAGCAACAGCTAATTTATCATCTGCTTCTAAAATCTCATGTTCCACAAGATCTAAAATGCTAGTTTTAGAACCCTGTCCTAATTTTTCACCAGCTTTTGCAATTACTTCAAGCAAAGCTTTTAACATAGCGGTTTTAACACCAGGAGTTTCAGCATTTTTCGCACCAGTAGTCAACTCACTGACCAAAGGGTCAACTCTTGGTTGATACTCTATCAAACTACCAAGACCCTTGGCAGCTCTTAGGCGTAAGGTCTCATTGGCAGGGTCAGACAAAGACTTCACAAAAGTTCTCTGTAGTTGAGGAATGAAAGGACGTAAGAACTGGGGAATCTTTTCAAAAATAATGTTCAAAGCGTACAGAATAGCAGCCTTGATATCGCTGGAAAATCTTTCACCAATAACTCTAATCAATGGACCAGTAATGACAGTAACAAGTGATTTCAAGTTTGCAGCAGGTGTTTTTGATACGACATCTGCAATAGCCAAAGCCGAATATTCTCTCTGATCGCTACTACCGTACATTAGACCATGCAAGAAAATTGGAAGTATTGAACTTGGACCCTTTGGTAAGGTAAAACCAGACAAGTCTTCACCAGAGACACCAGTTATTTGTAATGCTTGTTTAGATGGCTTAATGAGTCTTTCCAAGGAATCCTTGGATTGCTTTTTAACTAGGGCAGTTAATGCAGCAACAGCACTTGTCACAACATTTGGATCTTTGTCATCAAGTGATAGAATACATTGAGTGACAATATCCTGTGTATAAATTGTGTAATCCAATCTGGTTTCAGTGAAGAAAGGAGCCAGACGCTCAAAAACAACGGCACGTTTACGAGGGTCGTCATCTTTAATCAAAGATAACAATTGTTGTAGGAGTGGATGTAATCCTTCTTCGCTCTCAACAGACAAAACAATATCATCAAAAGAAACTTGAAGGTCGTTTCTGGTCTCTTCACTGATATCAGAACTGATCAATTCATTAACAAGAGCATTAATAATGACAGACAGACGCTTGTACAAAGCTTTACCCGCGACTTCAGCCAACGAGCCTAGAGCTCTAGCTCTAAAAGAATCTATTGGAGAAGCTGTCAAGGTAGGTATCAAAATTGGGAAAATCACCTCAGATTTAGCAGACATAACTACTTGTAAAGCTGCCAATGCATTTTCAGAGTCTGAAGTCTCCAACAAACTTAACAAGTATGGGACTATCTCGTCGACAGCTACTTTACCAACAGAATTCTGAAAAACATCAAATGCTTGGGCAGCTGATTCCCGAACAGAAGATGAAGAATCAACAAGTGCAGATCGAATGATATCAATAAATATTTCTTGATATTCATGAATAGTGTTCTCAGAAGACGACTCAATAAGCTCATGAATAGCAATACATATACCTTGCTTAGCATCGGCATCACTAGTCTCTAATGATTCTCTAAGAGTTGGCAATAACTGTGATAACGCATTAGCACCAACACGGCGAACTAAATCACCTAATGTTTGAGCAGCAATAGTACGCTGAGCTTCGTCTGAGTTTGCCAAACGACGAATAATAATATTTGTAAGTGTTGGTAGAATTTCTTTAACAGTACGTGGTGTATTGGCCACCAAAGATTTCCAAATATCGATAGCTGCATTACGAACAACAACGGCTGTATCAGAACGACAGATAAATAACAATGAAAGAACTCTGTCACGACGATCATTACCAAGAACGTCAATAAGCTGTTTATTGATAGTTCCACTAGATTCAGTATCATCTTCAACAAGTTCGTTTCTACCACTAATACCCGTAACTTGAAATAATAAGTCACCAGTAAGCTCAACAGAACTGAGACGAATCCGGTAATTGACATCTAATAATCCACTCTCTAATTCTGGTAACAATAAATCGATAGCCTTGCTTGCATAGTTTTTTACAAGCAATCTACCAGCTTTAAGAGCCGTTCCACGAATAGACTCATCAGTATCAGCAAGACCGTTCAATATAGCAGGAATGATTTGACTTATGTAAGGAGCAAATTGGGAACCAAAACAAACAGGTAAGAATAATAACATTGGTAAAAATCCTTCACGAACAGAAGCACGAGAGTTAGTAGCACCTTTCAAAATAGTTGGAAGTAATTCAGCCAATTTACGGATACCAATACCGCTAACAACTTCGGCAAGTGCTTGTGCAGAACCAAGACGGTCACCTGCTTTAGATTCATCACCCAGAGTATCAAGTAAGCGAGGAATAAGATCTGGAAACTGTTCCTCACCCAGTTTTTCGACAAGTGCACCTAAAGCCCTAGCAGCAGTTGCTCTCGTGTTAGGAACTGGATCAACCATTGCAATTTCCAATTCAGCAATAAGTTGATGCAAATACTGTAGTAAATCTCTTGTATCAACCAAAATAGCCATATTCCCGACAATTTGACATGCTTTTCTTTTAGTATTTGCAGATCTGTCACTCATACCTCTGTGAATAACATGAATAATTAGAGCTAAAGATGGACCATCAATATAATGAATAAATTGAGTCTTAATAAGTGCATCCAGGGCTTCTTCTGTATATTTTGTAGGATCGCCAATAGCATTAATTAATATTGGAACCAATGCTTGAATTTCAGGATTACGAATAACCTCACCAAATCTCTTCAAGGATTGATCCGCTGCTTTTCGAACCTCTTTATGTGAATCAGTTAATACACCAACAATTTCTGGAACAATAGTTGACAAAGAAGAAGATAATTGAGTTGGATCAAGGTAAGCCATTGAACCTAATAATTCAACTGATCCTTTCTTTGATCTCCAAGAAATTTCGTCCAGATTCTCGATGGCTAGGGGAATCAACTTCTTAACACCAAAGCTAGTAGTACTCTGCATGATTACTTTGGCAGCCTCAGCTGTAGCGTCACGTACTTCTGGTACAGCATCACCTAAACTTTTCAAGAGTATAGGTAGAACCTCGATGACGTAAGGCTCAAAATATTTACCCAAGCATCTTGAGAGACACTCAAAGGCGACGGAAACACTTTCACGGCGTTTCGGGTCTTTCTTATCATCAGCTGCATCACTCAAAGTTCTAATGACATCAAATTTTGAAAGAGCAGCAATACCGTAACCTTTAGACAACCCAGCAATACCATAAGCCGCACCTCTCTTACGCGAGAGATTTGGAGCCTCAAATAAAGTTTTGAATAAATTCTCCAAATAGGGACCAATTTTTGCTCTGAATAGAGGAACAAGTGGAGCAATAACATCAGCAATGGCTCTTTGAACACTTTCAGATGGGGTTTCCAAAGTTTTAAGTAATCTGTTGATGACAGTAGTTAGACGAGGATCTTCTGATGATAAATGTCTCGCCAATGAACCATAAATTACCACAACGTTTTCTCTAATGATTTCATCAGCCTTTCCAGTCCCTTTTTTGGATGTGAGAGCTTTTTCAAATATTGGAATCAAAGTTTCAACGTTATCTGCACCACAAGATTCGATCATGGTAATTGCTGCTTCCTTGAATTCCTCTGCTACTATTGGCTCATTATCACCAAGAGCCTTCTCTTCTATCACAAAATGGACAAATTTAGCGACTAACTCTTTATCAACGAATAATTTTGCAACAAACTTCAAAGTTAAAGCAATACCACTACGAGCTTGCCATTTATCCTGTTGTTCTTGAGATGACTTTACAACTAATCCAAATTCGTCTAAGATAGGTTCAGGTGGCCGAGCTTTTTCAATATATAGATCAAGAAGCTCTTTAATAACTGCTGAAAATATCGTCTGTTCAGAAGCAACAATTTCAATTGCATCAGCAAGAGCCTTTGCAGTCGATAAACGTAATCCACCATCTATATTCCCCAAATAATTATAAAGTGATCTAATAGAGTGATCGTTGAGCTTGAATGCATTTTCATTCCAGATAGTTAATGCCAGCTCCGCATTTGATTCGTCGTTATCGTGAATTGTTATCCATATTTCATTGGAAAATTCAAGTTCAGTCAAATCAAATTCTTGATCTAGAGCTTCCAATATGGTGTTTCTTACAAAAGTTTCTGGTGACAATAGACCATCAAATAATAATTTCAGATCGTTGTCAGAAAACTCAACAGAAATGTATTGACATAGAGTCAACAAGGTATCTTTTGCAAGTTTTGCTTTAGAAGGAAGAGCTAATAATGATAACAAAACATTGATTATCTGCTTACGTGGGATAGCAGGATTTCTAAACTCTTCTGCATGTCTTCCAATAATTTCAATAGCTAGAAGTAATTGTTCTTCTTCTCTATCTTCTTCAACAAACTCTGTTTTTGCAACTGGTTTTTTTGAATTTTGTATTGCAACTAATTTACCTTGCTCCAAGACATTAGATAATAAAGGTAACAAATAAACTAAAGTTATAAAATCGAATGGTTGTTGATCTGAAAGAAATTTAGCTCTAAATAGCAAACGACTAATCAAACTTAATAAATCCTCTTCTTTAAATCTCTCTTCAACAATACCAATGCTCTCGATTCTCAAGGTAGCAATACCGAATAAATGTCTTAAGTTTCCTAATTTAGATGATAAGACTTTTGACAAATTTAAAAAGGCTTTTGAAGGTAAATCACCAGAAAATTCTTGGGTTATTGGTAGTGATAAGATTTCTAGTAATTTATTGACAGCAGTGCCAATCCAAATTTCCTTACCATTATTTATAGAATCAGCATTTTTGGAAAGTGCCTCAATAATACCAATTGAGCGATAAAGTGAGTTATAAATTCTTGAAATGTTTTTTCTAATTTCGGATTCTTTAGCAAGTTGCTTGTTCACCTGCTCTTGCTCTTCTTTTGTGAGTTTTCTAGCAGCGTTGTTCTTTTTTGAGATTTCTTTTCTTAAACTCTCCTCCCATTTCTTAGTTTCATAATCTTTGGTGTTCTTATTTTCAACTTTTTTTTTCTTGACATCCAGGACGTTAATCACTAGTTCGCCATCTTTTGCCTTCCAAATATTTATATCTTGGGCAGAAATCTGTTCAAGATTTTTGATAGATAAGTCACTATCAATGATATCTTTTAACATTGGAGCAACAGCGCTCGGGGATATGAAGGATAAGGTAGCTGCAGCTTCAGTTGCAGCGCTAAAGATACCAGAATTAATAGTTCTCTCATCAGAATTTATCAAAACATCCGCAATATTGTTTATCATATATTGATGGTACTCTTTCACAACATAACCAGGATCTATGTTGGAGCTTAGAACCAATGAAATCCAAGAAAAGCTACTAGGTAATAATCTATGATGAGCAACAATAATGATATCACTTAAATGCTTTGTTAATATATCTATATCAAGATTTGAACTATCTTGGCATAATACTCTGAACCCAGAAACTAGACGGCTATAATCAGAATTCAAACCATATTCGTCTGTTTCATTTGATCTTAGCAGTAAATCAAATGAAGCCGTTATCAAAGAATCACCGATAACTTTTTGGTTGACCTCATAAGCTTTCTCTAAAAGCTTGGAATTTAATCTGAGCAGTTCACCAGACGAACTTTTAGAAACAAGGAATGTAATCCAAGCTTTACCGACATCTAAACTGGGTTCAGAGACATATTGTGTTGCTGACAAGAGAGCTTTTATAAACCATCTTTTCTCATCTACAGTGTTCAGTTTAGAGTAAACTCTAGGACTTAATAAAATGGATGGCTTATTAGTGCTCGTCAAAGCTTTCTCAAAAATTTCTGTCACATCGACAATTTCTCTTATCAGATAGGCAACTTTGAGAACAACAAAAGGAATCACAATGCCCTTGATGTTATTTGTCGGGTTGGAAATCACCTCATTAAAAGCAGCAACACTATCTGGTTGAACACTAGTAACAAACTTCAGCAATCCTTCATTAATTGTAAGTTTTTCTAGAATTGAACCATAATTTGAAAACCACAACTTTCTCAAGTGAAGTTTGGGATCTTTAAATCCATTTTTTACAGCATTCGTAGCCTCTAGGATTGAGCCCCATGAATTTTGGGCTGTTGGTAACAAATGAGCAAATAAAGCATTTAACAGATCATCTAGTGAAACCTCATTTTGGTCCTTTGAAACATAAGGCAGTAATGATGTAGCAATTTTAAAAGAAACACTTTCATTCGCAGGAATTAGTACCAAAACCTTCCCAATCAAAGCCTTTTGTTCAGCTGAAGCTGATTTAATTGTTTTCAAAAGTTCTTCAGTAATTATTACGAGGGCCTCTGATGTCGTCGAGGATTTTAAAATGATGGAGAAGTTCTTCAATGCCAAATCACGAACAGATTCTTTCGAACTTTTCAGTGAGGACATTAATTGAGTTAGTAATTTTGACTCAACAATTGATTGTGGCAAATCAATAGATGAAACTAAGGAACTAAATAAATCAAACGCAAATGATAAAGCTGACTCTGAAGATCTAATAATAGCTTTCTCCAATGATGGCACTATACAATTATTGAATGTGCTAGAATTAACAAACTTTTTTAGAAATGGATCAAAGCTTGAAGGATTCAATAACGGAGTTTTACTCGCAAGAACAATTTTGGTGTAATACTCAATGACTGCTTTTTGGTCGATTTCATTTAAGTTATGGGTGCTCAAAGATCCAACCAAGCAAATAATAGCATCGGCTGAAGCCTTTGATTTGGTAATAGAATTGACATAAACTGACACTTGCTTCGAGGATAAGTTAGATAATGCATGAGATAAAGATTTTGTAATAGACAACCTTATTCTAAATTTATGTTTATCATCATTTTCCAATTTTTGTGAGAAAACAGAGTCCAGTATTTGTATGTGAACATTCAATAATCCCTGTAGTATATCACTGAAAATAGATTGTGATGCAAAATTTACGATGATACTATTTGACCATGCTGATAATATCACCAAATCGTTTAATGCAACAGATTTGTATTTCCCTGTAATTTTCTCTAAAGCTTTCACAAAAGATTTCAGTAAGTCACTATTTAATTTGAATGTTTTAAGTAATATATCAGTTGATAATTTCCTTGAAAACGGATCAGATAAATGCTCATAATGTTTGAACAACAGAGATTGGAGTAAAATTAAATTTTGGTCCAAACAGTCCGGAACATTTGAAAGATATCTTTCTATATTTTGAAAAGCAATCTTCCTATCTTCAAATGAGGAGAAAAATAAATCTCTCTCTAACGTTGGAGATAGTTTTTCTGATAGGATTTCATTAGACATCTTGAGTAAAATGTTAGTCACCGAATTATAAAATCAAGAAAAGCCCTATGAAGACTAACAATTTTAATCTTTAGAGAAAGAAAGACTTCTTTGTTTGAGATTCAGCTAAATTCAAAACCAAATCAATTGAATAACTATCAATCTTTTCCACTGTTTAGTGATTGTTAACTCTCAATCAACCACTCATTGAAAGAACTTTTCACCTTGGTAGGTGCAGCGTATCGGCATAAGTCTCTCTCGGATACCTTCGGAGTTATGCTGAGATCGAGACTAAACAATTTTTTTCTCGGCTCTTTCTTTCTTTCTTTATCAACTATCACAGTCGATGAGGAGGAGAAGTCATAGTTTAATCATCCGTTTAAGCACTGGTAAAAGAAAGCGAACTTTCCTTGATCCAATTGAGGGGGTATAATGTTTTTTTTGTGGGCGCTGTGGATTGCATTGTGCTATTTCACCACCTTATAGCAATGCTTCATAATTACTACTAAGATTGTCTTGATTGATCTATAATAATTTATATAAAGAATATGAGCCCAGCTCATTTGGAATATACATGTACGTCACCAACCTCTCTTTGGGATCTAAACATCTTTGACCCTATCGTCATCATCAAGAACAAAATAAGAGTTAAATGAATTGGCTGTAATACAGGCATGATTTGGAATCACTTTATTTTTGGTACCGATTGGTATTAATTTAGCTTCAGGGCCTTCGATAGGTTTTAAGATACCATGGTCTTGGCTTAATCTGTCAACGAGCCATGTACCATAGTCCTTTTCAGTTTCGACTAATCCAAAACCTGGATAACTATGGGCAACTTCCTTTGATAGAGCAATTACTCCTGCATTGATCAATAGCTCACCAACTGTATTTTCTCTCTGTGGATATTGCGATATGACAGTAGCGATCAATGCAACTGCGACATTGGAGGTTTTAATACAACCGGTTGACACTTGTTGGAGATCAGCAAAAATATAATTACCTGCATGTAACTCCAGTGTGCTCTTCAACTTAGAGATTTTCTTGCTAATTTTTTGATTGTTTAATGTGAAGAGATGATGTTCTAGTGAATGTAAGGTTGGAGTTGCACCAACTGATACTACTAATTTAGTAAGATCAATAGATGGTGCTACTTTTTCTAAATGTTCTAACCCTTTCTTAACAGTTTTTAGTTCACCAATAAAATTCTCTTCACTTTCTTCGATTGTTTTGGAGCTATAAGAATGACCTGAATGCACATAAAATCCATATAATTCAATATTTCCACTACTTAAAGTCTCACTCAAAACTTTGGTTAAGTAATCATAATTCAAAATACCAGCCCTATTGGTTCCAGAGTCAAGTTTGACAATTACAGACCATGGTTTACTCGTTTTATTCTCGAGACTAAAGCTTTCGAGAAATTTTATATGGTCCAATGAACCCACCAAAAATCGGAATTGTTCAACTTTTTTACTTAGTTCTAAAGCCTGTTCTAAGGTATCTTTGGTAATATTTGGTAAACCATAGATAATGTCTTTAACAAAGATCTCGCCAGTGGAATTTTGATGATCAGTTTTAAGAAATTGAAAGAATCAAGGTTTTCGGAATCTGGAAAGAAATATACAGTATCTTCTTGCGTTTTCTAAAATCTAAAAAGCTTGAAAATGAAATAGAGTAAAAAGTTTTGTCAGATAATCAACTTTCTGAAGGAATAGAAATGTGATAGTTTAGACCTCGTTTACTAGTAAAAAGTACTGAGTCTGCAATTGATTAATTTTTAGCTTTCCTTCTCGTTTTTTCTTCTATCTTCGCTGCTTGTGTTAATCTTAAAATCGCCGCTCCAAAAGAATAATCTGTAACTTGTGCGAAATAAAATGGAAAACTCCACTTTTCTAGTCAGTTATTAAATATTGTAGTTTGGTTTTCAAGGGACTTTTATTGTCCTCATTTACAAAATATAATTTATACCTGTATATTGTGATAAAGAGCACTACCAAGCACTTTTGCGGGTTCAAATTACTTAAACAGAGATGTGAGATCTCAAACATAAATCATACAGTGAAACATCAAAAATTTCTTTTATAGGTCCCTTTTCTAACACAATATCATGCAAGCTCGCTCAGGGATCTGCTTTATGACGGAAAAATATTTTATGAATAAAAGCCAATGGCAGCATACGAAGCTGTCACAAATTTGTCTTATATCTCTAATAGATAAAAAAAATATGGAGTAACAACGTAACAGTTTCTTAAGAAAATAAACGAAATGTAGTAGTGGTTCTTGAATTGAGAGGGAAGGGCAGCTTATTTTACTATCTCAACAAAGACATGGTTTCAACAGGCAGATTATAAATCTACAGCCTTAAGATTTCCCTTGTTTTTTCATAATACTTTGTTTCCTATTTTCTCGAGAGTTTTTTTGTGATTTGTTTTGAAGAAACATATGCAGAAAGCCCATTCATATGTAAGCCAAGGATAATCACAAATAGTATTCACACGATACAGCGGGACTATCTTTTTTAGACATAATCATATGTATAATATTTTTTTTCTACAAAACCAAAAAATAGGTCCATTGAATATCTTTTGAATGCTATAAAAATTTGTTCGGATTTTCAATATAGAAAGAATTGGTTCATATAAATATCTAAACGCACAAAGTCATGTTGGAGGTTAGTTTAAAATGATGAAACTTAAATACACGCGAATGCAGAATCTATGTTGGAAAATGAGACGTCGCAGCTTATTGTCAGCTCCCTAAAGTTATAAGCACATTCGTAAAATACGATTTGCGGTAACTTTATTATATTAAGTTATATATGCCCAGTACATCTATATGATTATAAATGTATTTGAACAATAGCTACATTTCATCCTTAAAGGTTTATAATATGTAATTCGCTTAAATCTAAACTCTGATCCCCTCAAATCAAAAGTGTTTTTGAATAAGATTAAAATATTTTAAGAGAATTGACATAGGGGGTCCTTTTCGTGTTGGACAGGTATTTTGTTTTCGTTTTCAATGATCTGATCATTTTGCCCTATTATTTTAAGCGATACCCTTGAGAAGCTGTAAGCTATATTAGGCAAGAACCGAGCTTGTATAACGATGAGTTTGTCTTCAACTTTGATCTTATGCAAGCGTTATCCAAGCTGTACAAAGTTTAAACTGACACAGAAGAAAATTTTGACATGACCTAACATATACCTTGAAAGTTCATAAATACGGCGTACGGAGATTTTTCGTGCAGCACTTATCACGAAAATTTAGGCTGGAATCACCATCACCTCAAATGTATTTGTAATTTACAGTAATAGTTAACAGCCTAATCCGAATAAGACCTCCCCCATTCTCTACTTCCTACCATATGAAACAAAGTCTGAAACATCCAGGATTATGTGAGAAAAGATGATGTCTTTTGTGCTTGAACTGTTCGTGCTTTAGCAAAAGGTGGGTAATTAAATCTCTGACATTACATCACTTTTACATATGGATCCACAAGATACAGCACATCAACTTAAAACCCGCTTGAAGCCATATGCAATTGTTTATCTCTGATCTAAACTCAAAATCATTCAGTGTGTTTTCAGATAATTTTTGCTTTTTCTGTTCTATAGGCTTAATGTCTCAATACCATGGATTAACATCATTACGAGTAAGGGAATACGCACTTAATTTCAGTGTATGCAGCAGTTTTTTAATTAGATCGTTTGTCATTCTTGATGCATAATAATGGGGATGAAACCTATGCATTAACCGTATGTCCCTTTATTAGCTATTGTATCTTGGGGGGCTCTGATACTACCAGTAATTAAATGTACTATAATATGAATCAGTTTTCAATTTTTCGTATTCCAGACGAATCCAACATCACAACCCCTAACAAATCCTGTAAAAATTCCTATCTTCTGGTTTGTTCTATTTTAAAAATAATGGTGACAGGTCATATCCGAGCAAAATGTAAATTTATTTTTCTGATTTCTGGACAATGGAAGCGGACAAAGCAGAAATGACACTAACTTTTCAGGTAATAATTGCAGCTAAAACATAAAATAAAAGGTGGTTTGATAGTTAACAATTCACTCCCGTCATTTATAAATTTGTAGCAGCCCCAAATATCTCTTTTGAGATAACCGCCAGCCTTCAACTGCTTACATTAATTAGACATATTTTCCTATTTAGCTCACTTTTCACACTTCCGGACTCTATTTCTCATCATTCGAAACTCACCAACCCTAAAAATCTAAAGTTAACCGCCAGTTCAATCGAAGATCCACAAAACTCCAAATAATATATAAACTGGGTAAAGTCCACTTTTTTTCTTACTTCTCTATTTATTTCTTTCAAAGCTTGAAAACATTCTTCAATTTTTTGTTAAGCTATCCTCACACACATACCAAATCTGGGAAGGCATCTAAATATAATCTATTGAAGTGGACAGCTATCTTATTGAAATTTTTTAACTATTTGAAAGCGGCTGCAATTAATCTAGTCTTAGTTTGAAAATCATAAAACATAATGTCCTCAAAGGAAACCTCAGTCACTGTTGTCGGATCTGAAGAAGGAAATATTGACGAGATTCATGAATTTGAAAAAATACCACTGAATCATACTTATGATTCAAAAATTACCCAACTGTTACCTTCAACATTTTCTGCCTCTGAATCAGAAATTGAAGAATCTGAATCAGATAACGATCTCGACATGATTGATGATGAAAATGACTCAAACAAAACATTAGAAGCTGCAGCTGAAGAAAAACAAAAGGATGAAGATGAAGAAGATGAGGGATCATTTCGTGGAAGACCATCATCTTGTGTTTTTGTTGCAAGGGAAGTACAATTCTATTAATTCGCTAATACCAAACTAACCTCAATATAGTCTTTCTTCAAGTTTAACTGATGATGAATTATCAATTTCTGTTACCAACCATTTTGAAAAGGTAAGTTTATAATACTTTCAAAATACTAGCCCTTTTTATTAATGAACCAACTAATAATTTATATTTTAGTGGGGTGAACTAGCCTTAGTTAAGGTTTTACGTGATCCATCAAATAGACCATATGCGTTCGTCCAATATACTAACGATAACGATGCAAAGAAAGCTTTGAAAGAAGGCCAAAACTCTATACTAAATGGTAGATCTATCCGTTGTGAACCTGCAAAAGTCAATCGAACTTTATATATTGCAACCAGTGACGGTAAAGATATTTCTCTGAAAGAAATCAAAGAAGTTTTGGAAAAATATGGTGAAATTGAACAAATGATTGGCAACAATGATTCAAGTTTTAGAAAATCTAACCTTAATAAAGCATGGTTTTCAAAATTTGCTTATAGAGATGATGCAATTAGAGCATACGCCAATTTAAGACTTAGTCCAAATTGGATCGTCGAATGGGCTCAAAATATTGAACATTCTAATGATAGTTTTGAAAAAGCAGAGCCATCAGTTACTATTGATAAGTTTGCCGTCTTTGTTGGACAGCTTGATGCTTCTGTTACCAAGGAAAAGCTTAATGAAAGATTTTCAAGACATGGTAAAATTCTTGAAACCGTGTTAGTCCTTAGACCTGGAAACAATTTTGCGTTCATTAAGTTTGCAACTGAAAAAGCAGCAGCATCTGCAGTTGAAAGAGAAAATCATGCTGTTTTTTTGGATAAAACAATGCACGTTCAATATCGTGAGCTTCACCACAAAAGATCTAAAGTCTCAAATTCAGCATCACCCCGCTTGAATTTAGCACCACCACCAGTCAATCTTCCACATAGAAGAGCTAGTACAGGTTCCGGTTTCAACTATATAAAGAACTTCGATCACGGATTAGGAGTGCCAATGGGCCATTTTGGTATGCTGTCAAGAGTTTATTCACCATCAGGCTTCCACTCATCTATCCCAACTAACGTGAAGTCAGGCCGTGGTTATAAATATACACATACCCGTTCAGTATCATTTAACAATGATAAAGGTGTGAATCAAAAATTATTCCATCCTATTCATTCCGTACCATCCGACGAAAATGATCAATTATATGGTAAATCAGAAGAATTAAGCGATCCAGCTTCAAGACCTGCAGATGAGACCTATAGTCCAGCTCAAAAGCATAGCCCAATATCATCACCAAGTAATCACACAGTAAATTCATCCCAAGGCGAAACCAAGTCCTTATACACCTTGTCAACAGCATCAGGGCAAGAACATCAACTCCAAGATGATTCCACTGATCCTACAACAAGTGGTTATGGTACAGCAAAATATTTACATCCACATAGAAGAGGATCCATCGCACTGAACATTCAACCTCCTCCACATTCTTCCTATTACTATTATTATCCAGTTCCAAAAGATAATTATATCTATGATCAGTCTGCATATCTGCCATATGCGTCAGTTCCATATTACGTTCCGGATTCTTCACTGGTTAATTTTACACAAAACACTGTGAATAGTGCAGGCCATATTCCACCAGCTCCATACTATATGTATTACAGTGTTTCTCAAGCATCAGATCTGAATGACGATCAGTCTCCTCCCATCGGACAAGGAAATTTCGAATCCAGCGATCATAATGAAGAGATTGATTATTGATAGGAGGGAGAAGATTTTTCCTTGATTTTTATTTCATTTATATTTTTTACCCTTTATTTTTTTTTTACTTCTCTCGCGATTCTTATTTTTATTGTTATTAGTTTTTTTTTTGATCTATTCTTGATTCATTTTTCAAATTCGTCAAAACAGAAGTTCTAATTTTTGTTTTAGCACTTCAAATATTTTTTCATTTTTTTAATTTATGGTGAAAATACAAGGCTTTTATAAAAAATTGATGTAATTTTTAACAACAAACTTTAAATTTTTATTAAGAAGCGCTGATCGCAAAATCCTTGTCTGCATTGTGCATGTCGATTGTACTTTCATTAACTTTTGATAGCTGGAAGTGCACGTAACAGTTTATTGTCGTTTTTGGGATTTTAACTTTAACTTCGGTATAGACGAGAATATTAAGATAGATTACAAAATAAAGTAATAGAAAGACATCAATAATTGGCGATATTAACGCTAAAGAGAATTCTTTTTTTGATAAATTATTTTTAGTCATGTAAGAATTCCTTCAGAGCCTAGGGATCATATAGACTCTCAATTGGATACAATAGAAGCTGATATTGGAGAGATATTGAATAAACCACTTGGTGAAAGAGCTTAAACATTTTGTGATGAGAAATTCCGTAGTCAAACAATAGGATTATTAGAATCTACTAAGCCATTGACTAGGGATCCGAATCTTTTTTTAAGATGTTCATGTTTAATCATAAGCATTGCTAAATATTAGCATACATGCTAGATCAGGTGGCTCAATTGAAGTAATGGGGATGCTTACGGGTTAAAATTGCTAAAAATGGTATTGTAGTTATAGATGTTTATCTGTCACCTGTAGAGGATACAAAAACAAAGGTTAATGCTCAAGCTGAAGGTTATGAATTCATGGTTCAGTATTTGGATTAGCTTAAGAAAATCAGGGCGCTACTAAAATATAGTTGGTATCACTCCCATCCAGGTTATGGATGTTGGTTATCTGGAATAAAAGTTAGTAAAAAAACCTTGAATCAACAGTTTCAAGATCCTTACCTTGCTATTGTTGTTGATCCTAAGAGAACAATAAGGAACGGCAAAGTTGAAATAGGAAACTTTTAAACGTATTCTGAAGAACATGTTAATAGTATCTCTATGAATAATGTCAATATTGGAAGCTTCGGAAGTCTTGGAATATCGCCTCTAATTAAAACACAAGGTAAATTAGTCAAAATTGATAAAAAAATTTCTGGTATGCCTGAAGAAAAGATTAAAAAATTTGGATTGCATTCATCTAAATACTACTCGTTATGTGTGAAAATCTTCAGAAGTGAAAGAGATAATTTAGTATTACAAAATTTATGGGGTAAATTTTTGGATTAATAATCCACGACAATAACAAAATTGAGAAATTCATTCAATCTAAAATGGATGATTTCAATGATAAGTTAGAAGTTTAAAGAAAATTAATTCCGGATCCAATTCATTTAATTAATACTTCGCGCGCATCATTGTTTACAAAAGTTCATGTTTTAAATATACTGAAAGAGAAGGAAATAGACTCAGATGAAAGTGACTCAGAACTGAATGACAGTGATTAGATTCAAATCTGAAACAAGAGGAAACCCATGAAGATGAAGCAAATTCAAGTATTTTCCATAAACTAAACAACAACTCAATACCTAAAATTCTAATAAAATCAAGAGGAGGTATTAGTGGATTAACTGTAACGAGTCCAACATTACCAGATATTTTGAAACTAAATAGTTACCCAAATGCCGAAATTGAATCTTTTAAAGGAAATGATGAAAGTCTAAGAGTCAGAACTACTGTTGCTGAAGCAAGTAGAAACTTTATGAGCTTAAAGATACAAGAAGTATTATTTCTTATTGAATAATGTTTTTTTTATTTAATGTAGTTTATTTCAATGTTTGGAGTTTCGCAGTGTCTAACACCAAAGCAATTTAAGATGACCTTTGAGTCATTGGCATTTACAATTGTGGATGATATAGAAGTTTCTGAAATCTGAAATACTACCAAATTAGTCAATCCGAATCCAGCATTTTTATACCAGTTAAGAAATCCATTATCGATACAAATAAATAAGCCTTGAGAGTCAGATAACACTGACCCATGAGTTCTTTGATTTTGTGAGGTAAGATTATCCAGTTCTCCAACTTCTAAGAGGTTCATCCTTATAGCAAGTATTAGGATTCTTGAACTATTTCAAGTACTTAAATATAAATATTTCCCATTAGTTGGTTCCATTACCATTTGGTAATGTTTTAGATATTATTGATTCAAGAATTGAATCGAATAAAATTTTACTAAATGGACCAATGTAGAAGGAAGCAGATGATGGAAATTCACTCCTTGAGGGAGTAGTACAGCTAGTCATCCTGGAATGCTTCCTTATTGCTAGAACTGAATCAATTCTATTAATATCGAAAAGTTGAACATGCTTATTTGAGCCTGCAAGGGAAGTTGATTAGTTGAAAAATTTCAAAGTATGAACTTTCAAATATATTCCTGTTTGTTCATTTTGAATATTGAATATCTTCAGATATCGGATTCTCTGACCAACATGTATATTTCAATGGTACATTGTTTGAAGATATTAACAAACCACAGAATCCATTATAAAATGAAGTTATTGGATTTATGTCAAATGTTGTAAGATTAGACTAACTAACCGACATTATGAATGGGACCTATTGTTCATCCTCATCTTTAGTCAACGTACGAGATATAATGTACACACTCATTCCCCGGCTCTTGTGGAACTGATAAGAATGAACCACCATCTGGAAACCTTTGGAGTCCCGTTCTTATGTTAGGCTGTTAGTTATATAACGGTATTTACAGTTCAGGAGAAGTGTATCCTGATGATTTCCTAACATATTTGGAGTATAACGCATCTCCTCCTTGAAAAATATTATATATATATTACTTGAAGCTAAAGTCTTGATCTTCATTAAAGAGAGCTCTTCTATTTGAAGACTCCTAAAACGGACAGGTTTAATAGCCCTGATGATTTAATGGTACACACAACATATTATCGGTAACGGGACACATTTTTGTTACACGACCAGATTTTAAATTTTATTTCTTGAAATTTTTTTTTTTTCCGTCCGCGAAACGGAGAAAAGCAAAATAAAAAAAAAAAAAACCCTTTTTGGCTCAAAGACAGAAAAAGTAAATAAATTTTGTGAAATTTATAAATCAAAACCAGATAATAATAAAGAAACTTCTTGAATAGTGCGTTTTATAGATTTGAAATTCGAGAGGTGTACATAGGGTTCTATCAAGTGATAACGGGGAAAGAGTGACAGTCATTTTTTCTTTTCTTATTTTTTTTTTATAAGCTTTTAAGGGAAAAATTAATACGTTACTTTTTTCTTTTTTTTTTAATTTTAAATAAGGCTTCTCAGAGAGACGCTAGGGCATTTTCAAGAAATAACTAGGAGTTGAATAATATACATTACTGCTCAATACCACTAAATGAGTACGCCAGAGATAATCAAGGATAGTATCGCACCACTCGTTCAAAGAATACTTTCAGACCCATTGCATTTTACATCAGCGAAGCATCCTGACCTTGTGGCACACAAACCATCATCATATATAAAGATTGGATCATCGAATAAAGAAAAGTTTCAATCACAAAAGAAATTTGTTAGACCAGACCAGACCATTTCAAGTGATAATTCTGATTCGAAAATGGCTAAAACGCGTCCTTCATCTTTGGCGCAGGCACTTGCAGGTTATACTGGTAAAAGGGTTAATGACGATTCACTTGATACAGGGAAAAAGCTGAAAAAATCTAAGAAACTTTCGGATGAAGAAATAAGTACCGCTCAGAGTTCAATAGAAGCTGATTTAGGTGAAAATATCGGAGATACTCTTAGTGATGAATCATCATCCTCTGATGATTCAAAATATACAGATGCAGAGAGTATAGACTTTTCGTCAGAGACGCCGTGGAGTCTAGTAAGTACCAAATTACTTGACCAATCTGATAATAGTTCAGCTAATGTTGATGAAAAGCCAGATGAAACTGTAAATGATGATGAAGAGGAAGAAGAAGAGGACGAAGAGGATTACGACTATGTCGATGCCAAAACTGAATCGGAAGAAGAAGAAAAAGACGATTCTTCAGAGGAAGATCATGCAAGTCCAGAGGAAAACTCTAGTGATAATGAAAATATCAAGATTTTAAAAGCCGATTTGCTTGAAGATAAGGCCCAATCACTAACACAAGGAACATCAACACCACCTACATCTCCCGAAACTGATGATGACAAGGATCCTGGTCAAGAGCATAAGAAAAATAATCTAGAGACGTTTTTTGGATTTAATGAAAATCCTTCTGATAAAGGCTCAAATAATTCAGCTCGCATAATAAAAAATTGGGGCAATACTTTCAAAAACTTAAAACCATTGGGACTCTTAAACCATGGTGTTACTTGTTATACGAATGCTGCAGTACAGGCTATGATTCATATTCCTGCAGTTCAACATTATCTTAATGATGTTTTGTCTGACAAGTATAAAGATACTATAAACCCTAGATCTGTTACTCATATTCTTGCAGAAACTTCTGCTAGAATGTGGAATTATGATAAAGTTAAGAAAAATTTCTCTGCTAAATTCATCAACCCAAAAAAATTGATTAGCAGATTGGAAGATATTAATTGTATGATGTCAGAATGGCAGCAAGAAGATTCCCATGAATACTTTATGTCATTGCTTTCAAGGTTACAGGAAGAGAGTACTCCAAAAGGGCATAAATTAAACGAAAGTATAGTTTATGACATATTTGGAGGCTTATTAAATCAATCAGTTACTTGCAAAAGTTGTGGACATGTGTCTAAAACTCGACAAGAATTTTATGATTTGTCGTTACATCTTGGCAGTTCAAGAAAAAATAGTATTGCTGGAGCTCAAGAATTACCAACAGGTCTACAATCAAGTGAATTACTATCATCTGAAGCTGAAAATAAATCCCAAAGATATTCAATAAACAGATCAATTAAAGATTTCTTTTCACCTGAATTGATAAAAACTGATAAATCTGATAAAAGTGGTTATGTTTGTGAAAATTGTAAAAAAAGAACTAATGCTATAAAGATTAGCAGCATTGATAGGGCACCAGAAACTTTAGCAGTTCACTTGAAAAGATTTAGGTTCAATGGGAACTCATCATCAAAAGTTAAACAAGGTGTTTCTTACCCGTTGAACTTAGATTTGACACAGTATACTTCAAGAGGTGAACCAGTTGTTTATCAATTAATATCTGTTGTTGTTCATGAAGGTAGATCTGTTTCATCTGGTCATTATATTGCACACTGTAGGCAACCAGATTCTACATGGGCAACCTATGATGATGAATATATCAATTCAATACCTGAAAAGCAAGCACTTCGCGATCCATCTGCTTATTATTTGATTTATACAAGATTGACAAATAAATTAATAAAAACTGAAAAAACCCCGATATCTGAGCCAGTATCTGTGATAAAATCCATCAATACACCAGCACCAATTATAAAATCTCCTTCAGTATCTTCACCAAAGAAAAAACTGAAAAAAATGAAATATACAGGAATTAAACCAACAAATAATTTGGGTAACATAAATACTCGAAAACTTACGAAAAGATATACAAAGGCTTCTGTTGGTAATAAATCAAAAAGATTCAGAAGATATTAATCAAAAGCCCGTCATTCATTTTATTCATATAGCATTGCATATAGAGGTTATTAATTAAGCTTCTCCCCATGGTCTTTATTGTCTGAATTGTAGTATTTCCCTGAA
This sequence comes from Wickerhamomyces silvicola, assembly GCA_030570795.1. Classification (NCBI taxonomy): domain Eukaryota; kingdom Fungi; phylum Ascomycota; class Saccharomycetes; order Phaffomycetales; family Wickerhamomycetaceae; genus Wickerhamomyces; species Wickerhamomyces silvicola. The sequence continues at coordinate 606,634 of JAJLWN010000002.1, read as the reverse complement.
GTTACGAAAACATCTTAAAATTTCCGAGGATAGATCTATCCGGGACCAAAAGAAGCTGATATTTTCCATTTGAAAAAAAGCTGCAAAGTAAACTAAACATATTTATGATCTAATAATGTCAGCTCGTGGCCAAATAAAGAATATTTTCGTTAAGCTAATAGTTGGTGCTGGACAAGCAGCTCCGACTCCACCAGTTGGTCCAGCTTTAGGCTCTAAAGGTGTCAAAGCTATTGATTTTTGTAAAGAATTTAACGCTAGAACTGCTTCATATGCTCCAGGAGTTCCAATTCCTGTTGCGTTAACTGTTAAACCTGATAGATCATTTGCATTCGAATTAAAGTCACCATCGACAGGCTATTTGTTATTTAAAGCAGCTGGTATTACTAAAGGTTCAGCTGAAGTTGGCCCAGGTAAACCGTTTGCCGGTGAAGTTTCTTTAAAACATGTGTATGAAATTGCTAAAATAAAGCAAACTGATGGTCGCCATAAATCACTAGAATTGGAAGGAATTGTTAAATCCGTGATTGCAACTGCCAGAAGTTTGGGTATCAATGTTGTGATATGATGATTAGAAATGTAAATTATGTAAATAGAGTGAATGTTATTATCAACAATATGTAATTGAGATAAATTGATGACGACAACTACAATATGTGACAGTGAATATTTCATAAAGTTTTTATATTTATATATCTAGATATCAGCCAAATGCTCTATCTATCCATAATCCTTCCTTAGCGACGATTTTTCTTTTTTTCTAAAGATGCAATATGTGCTTCTGACTGATCGACTTGTGTATGATCGTGATTATGTGCTTTATGATAAATATGTTGAGAAATTCCAGATCCATCAACGTTCTCTTCAACTGTACACATTTCAACACTTTGTAACCATGGATCACTCATAACTTCATCTATAGAAGCTCTACAAGCTGGTGCTAATTCAACCATCTTACTGATTAAAGGTCTAACATGCTCTGGAAGTGCTTTTAACAATCTATCTTCACCAGTGAGTTGGGAAGTATGAGACTCACCATTTTCTTCGGTTTTCGTAGCATCATAATAAGATGGAGTTGCTGTTGGTAAGGATTTAGTGTTTTCTTGGGTTGTCTCTTGCACAGTCTTTTCAGCAGAATCTGATACTACAGGTGTAGTAGTTGTATCAGTTTCAACTTCAGTTTCCTCCGTATTACTTTGACTTTCAATGTCAGCCAATGGCTTTGAAAAGGCCTTTGATAAATTGGATAATCCATGTGGTTTTTGCCTTTGTATAGGCTCAACAGGGGTCAAAGGTCTTGTCCTCGTCAATAAAGCACTTAGTGAATCACTATTTCTTCCGGAGCAAAATAATTTAAAGCTATTATCCATTAGTTTTGGCACTTTCCATGGAAATTTCTTCAAAACCATACATGAGTAAATCATTGCTGCCGACCAAATATCAACTGGTCTTGGATCATATTTGGGGAAAACTAAGGTTTCTGGAGATAAATAAGGATCAGATCCAACAATTCCTGAAGCTTCTATCAAAATTTTAGTGAAAGGATATGAAAAGACAACTGCCGAACCGAAATCGATAATCTTGACAATACCATTCTTATCAACGACACAGTTATCTAGTTTTAGATCACGATGAGCTAGACCCATATTATGTAGGTATTGAATACCGGTCAAAATCTGCTTAAAACAGCAATCAACCTCATGGGATGACATTTTATTTGACATTACTATAGCAAATAAATCATAATCACAATATTCTAAAACTTGCAGTATGCGATCATTTTCATATGCAATTTCAATAGTTTCGATTATATTTGGGTGTCTTAAGGTTGAACCGATACAATATTCACTCGTAATCTTCTTAGCATATTCACGACGTGTTTCTGATGAAGTCCTTGGTCTAAATTCTTTAACTGCAAAAACTTTCTGATCAGATAATCTCTTAACTAATTTAACACTACCACCAGCCCCAGAACCTAAATTTTCACCAAATTTTCCATATCTTTTTGAGAATGATAATGGTTGTGGTGTTGTGTAAGATGATATATTATTATTGTAAGAGGAGCTCATACTTCCAGATCTCTCACGGTTTACACTACCCAGGGATAGGGACGAATTTAATGGTGACATTGCAAAATTTGGGGTAGCATTCTTTGGAGATGAAGATCCTCTTTTGAAAAATCTTTTCAGGTCAGCCATGGAACTGTGCTTCGATTTGGAAAGACTAGATTCAGAGCTTGATATACTTGAAGGTGATCCCGAGACAATATCTATAGTGGGATTTTGATTACTGCTACTTGGAGATGAATTTTGTGAAGGATTGTTGTAAAAGGATCCCAAATCTATTTGTGAGTTTTTTCTTGAACGTGAAAAGAATCCATTAGATGACGATGATTGTTGTAATGGTGATGACTTGGAATAAGAATTGGCAGCTTGAACTGCTGCAACTTTCTGCTTTGATATAACAAATCTTGCCTCGATGTCAGCAGAGTTTACAGTTGGGGAGGTGATATTAGTGGATCCAATCATAGAAATATTAGATGGGAGACCAACATGTCTTGGTGCCGAAGATGAGTAATCGTTTGCTTGATTTCCACCATTTGGAACAGAAAAGGGTATACTTGAAGATAAAAGACTATTATTGGTATATGAGCTAGCAACATTTGAGCTCGATGGTTGACGATGAATGGAAGTTCCCAGAGGAGCCCTTATTGGTGGTGCAGTTGAATAACTTGAGGGATTGATTGCTATGGGGCTTCTTTGATTGTAACTACTGGATATACTATAGCTGACTGGTAATTCATCACCATAGACTTGAACTTCAACACCTTCTATCGATACAGCATTAGTTAGATCTACCTCACTATCTTCAGTACTTATTGCAAGATTAGAACCTGGTCTACATTTCTCCTCGTTTTGCTTTTGAAGCAATCGAGTTAATGAAGATACTGGTGATGAAGTCATTGAGATCAAACTTATATTACCTTCAAAATCTTAAAATTTCCCAAAAGAAAATGTTTCCTTGAATATAATAATCCAAGTCTTCTTAATTTGTCAATATTGTGTTTGGATAGCAACTAAATTTGACACAAATCTCTTTGTTATTGCTTTCCTTTTTGAAGTTTCTTAGCAAATTCTGTCCGAGCTCTAAAGCTCACAGGCCTAACACACTCATTTTAAAATCAATCCGCATCACAGCGTTTTAATTGGCCCACTGATAAAAAGATAAGCTCAAATGGTTACATAATCAAAATAAAAAGGAAACAACCGGAAGTGATAATCACAGGTCGGATATTACTATATTAGGTCGACATATAAAGCTTGTATTTTCTATCTTTTCACGTTCTCTTAGTTTTTTTAACCTTCGTAGCTGATTTTGAGTTATTGTTCAACTTTCCTTTTAGGTCGTTTAAATCTGGGAACAATGGTACTTTATCTTTATTATCAGAAGTTTCCAATGATATGTTATTCTCTTCTTTTTCCTTCTTCTCATCATCGAGCTGTTGTCTTTTACGCTTGATAGCTGACTCTTTTTCAACTTTAGCTATCTCTGCCTCAGTATTGTCATAAAGCTTTTTTTGAAACTCCGCGTCTTCGAATTCTGTCCTAGCTGGCGTATAAAAATTACAATTGGCAATAAATTTTCCCCCATCTAATGTAAGAAATTCTGGTGACATTAAAGCATGGAAAAATGACTGAGCACCAGCATGTGTAGATTTTAAAAATATCCAGAGAAGAGGAGAAAATATTATATAGAGCAGTAATCCAATCAAAGAACCGAAACTTAAAAATCTTTTAGTACTTGGTGATCTCATGAGACCTGGATTAACAATGTTAACTCTAATATTAATTGGTGCTCCATCTTTCCTTGGAACCGCTAATAATCTTCTTTGAAACTCTTTTGCAAATAAACTCAACTTCAATTTGGATGCACCATAAACTTTCCAAGGTGAAGCTTTGGGATAACGTTTATTCAAATATAATGGATCATTTAAATCAGCATCACCTAATGCTTGAGATACACAGGTTGATAGTAACACCCTAACATCTCTATCTGCTAGCTGTGCCCTTAAAGAAGGTGATAATAAAGTTAATAAGTGGAAATGACCCACATAATTTACTGCAGTTTGAATTTCAATACCATCAATAGAGTTTTCACGCTCTTTACCAACGGGTAAACTTTCTGCAGCTGTACAGATAATACCATCAAGACGTCTTGGGGGAACATTATCCAACCATTTCGTTGCAAACTTTCTAATAGAGTGTAATGATGATAGATCACACTCTTCAGCGTAGATCAAGAAATTTGAGTGTCTATCACGGAGATCTTGAATATGTTCAGTAAGCCAAAAATCTTCTGTGGATCGTACTAACAAGATGAGTTGGGCGCCTTTTGAAGCAAGCTCTTCTATAATACTAGCACCGAGACCTGAAGTACCACCAGTGACTATGAATACTTTCCCATGTAGGTCTCTCTCCCAAGTATTAGACTGGCCACTAAAGTAATACTTAAGCCCACCAACCAGAGCAGCTGCTGGTCCATACGCTTTTATATATTCCCATCCAGGAAGAACCTGAGGGCCGTCAACAACCATTGACCAGATAATATTGATAGGCATTTGGGGTGTTTGATGGTTTAAAGAGGAAGAGAGATGAGCTCACCGCGTTTTGGCGTTGAAGGTTATAAGAACTGTGCGTCTTAACCATAAATAGTAAAAAAATTAAATAGTAGGATGAGATGAGATGAAAGTTATAATAATATCACATAGTAGAGAAAAATGGAAGAAATAGTGTTCTATAACTCTGAAGGCAGTACAGATGATAAATCAAGTGCGTTATCTCTTGGTATTGCTACCTCAATACATTCTCAAAGCCATTCATTAGCATTTCGTCAAGCAGCTTCATATTTAAATGGATCATTTATAACTGGTACTAATCCAGGTGATTGGGGTTTTTTGTCGCTGTCAAAGATAAGGCATTGATTGATGTGTATTCGTGGGGTAAGGAATCACCAGATCAAAGAATACTTGTTCCCGAACAATTGACATGTTTGGTTTTGGTTCCAAATGTCAATGACATTGTTAGTAAAGAGGATGTTAATATTCCAGATGATAAAGATAGCGATTTGCCCAAATTCAGAATACCATATTTATTAATTGGGGGTTGGGCTAAGTGGTAAGCTTTATATTTGGGAGTTGAATTCTGGTCTGCTTTTAAATGTTAAAGAAGCACATTATCAAACTCCAACTGTATTAAAAGTAAGCGGTGATGGATCATATTTAGTCACTGGTGGTAAGGATTTAAGAGTATTAATATGGCGAACCAGTGATTTAGTATCATTTGTGAAAGATGATGAAAAAGTAGTCAAGCCTGTTCATGTTCTATCTGACCACACTTTGGAAATCACTGATAAAGCGTTTAACAACAATGTCATTCAAGATTCCAAAATATAAACTGCTTCAAAATACTCAACGATTCGTATATATACTCTTTTGGATCCCCAGTTATTGACAACATTTGTTTTGAGTGGTCAAATTGAATCAATAGTTGTGAATTCTGCAGATAGAGTTTTATTTGTTGGACTGTCGAATGGAAATATCCGTCAGATATATTTATATGAACCAAATCCTGCTACAAGTGTTCTTGAGGCTATTACTGGTTATGGTAAAGTTATTACTGTTCCTGAAGATCATGATTTAAAAAATACGGTAACTTATCATAATCCAAGTAAAATAACGAACACTGCTCTTTCATTAGATGGATATTTATTAATTTCTGGTGACGCAGGTGGTAAAATTGCTATTATTGATGTTGGTTCTAAACAAGTTGTTAAAGAATTAAAAGAATTAGGAAGTAGAATAACTAATCTTCAAGTGTTAACAACTCTCAAAACTATAGAGGATACAATCTCTACGAAGACAAATAGAGCTATTCCTCAATTTAAAAGAGTTCTTACAAATAATAACCCTAAGGAGCAAGATATTGTTTACCAAGTTGGCTTAGAAAGTGAAACATTATTATTTAATATTGTTTCAAATTTAGAGAGAGTCTCGTCAGAGGCGTTGTTTTTTGAAAATTTAACTAATATTAATTCTGAAGTAATAGCAAGAGAAGATGATGGTGCTAAGGATACTGAAGTGTCTGAACTAGAATCAAAATTCGCCAAAGTTACAAAAGCTTATTTTGATCTTAGAGCTATGTATGATGAGTTATACAGCCAACATACTAAAATATTAATAAATAAATAATTATTAAAACTTTGATTTTTGAATTTTTCATTGAAGTAGTGATTTTAGTGTTTATTTTTTCCCATCAGGTGAAAGTGCTCTATTTAAAACCTTTATCACGATTCCTATACTTCCTGAATTGGGCTTTTTAATTTTTTTTTGGAATCCCCATTTCCGACACCTGCAACGTGTTTATTTTATGTCGTATCAAATGAACCAAATCCTAAAAGTTTCATTATTTCATCTTTGCTTCAGATTCTACTATTTTAATATCATCACTTCCTTCCCTATATTTCCTCTCCACACACCGACATCTACCTTCAATTATATTAAGCTTAGCTATACCGTCATGACTGTGGGTCTGTCAAAAGATACCATTGCTACTACCTCTTTCGTTTTTCTTTCTTGGGT